>JAGXJF010001261.1:0-194230 GCA_019208055.1 Stipa capillata
AGTGCTGTGTCTGCTGCTCATGTTGCCGAATGGATTGATCCCGTCCGTACTCATACCGAACCTGATATTCCTCGGATCTTTTCCGAAATCATCGTATTGGGCGTCGATTGCCCTCCACTGCGAAGCATCGGCAGGGTGTCTCATCACTCCATCATCAGTTTTCCGCCCCTCGGCGTGCCAACGTAGCAGCTTTGCCTCCTTCTTGTTAGCGAATAAACGATTCAAACGGGGAAGGACCGGAAGATACCATACAACCTTTGCTGGAGCGCCACTCTTCACTGGGTCCTCATCATCGGCTTGCTTTCTACCCCTCTTGAATCTGGACGTGTTGCACGTGGGACACTTGTACGGCTTCTCGTGCTCCTTGCGGTAAATAAAGCAGTCATTCGGACACGCATGGAACCTCTGCACCTCTAACCCAAGAGGGCAGACAACCTTCTTGGCTTCTTCGGTACTCGTGGGCAGCAAGTTGTTTTTCGGAAAAACTTTTGCAAGAAAAGCCAGTGTCTCATCGAAGCCTTCGTCCGGACAGTTGTGGGCTGCCTTGATCCTTAGAAGTTCCAGCGTAACCGACAGACGCGTGTGCTCTGGATCGGAACCGGTATACAACGGGATTTGTGAGTCTTCAACTAGTCTCGAGAACTTAGCAGCCTCTCTTTCATCCTCGGGATCTATCACCACCTGCTCCACCATGTGAACGTCCTGCACCATATCGGCCAAATTGTTTCCCGTTTCTCCTTCGGCGTCCGGTTCGATGCTCCCCTCGTCTTCCTCGTCATCTCCGTGTTCGGCAGCTTGCTGTAACACCTGATCTTCCTCCTCCTCGCCGTGACATGTCCAACGTGTATAGCCTGACATGAAACCCTTAAGCGCCAGGTGTACCGTCACCCTCCCTCTCGTATCGAACATTACCAAATTTTTGCAATCGCGACATGGACAGCAAATCTTCGTGCCACCTTTTGCCCTCATATCTCGTTCGGCGACATCAAGAAACTCGTTCAAAGCCATAGCCCAACTCTCTGTCGCCCGGTTGTCGTACATCCAACTGCGATCCATCGATCAACACCTACGACACGAAACTAATCAGTTCGATAACCGAAAACCACATCAAATACATATACGACATGAAAAGAACACTGGCGAGCATTATTACCGAGCGCTAGCGATCTTTTTGGTGAGAAATGAGAGATGTATGGAGAGAGTGAGAGTGAGAGGAGGAGGGAGAGATGAGAGAGCTAGAAATGAGAGATGTATGGAGAGAGTGAGAGTGAGAGGAGGAGGGAGAGATGTATGGAGAGAGTGAGAGTGAGAGGAGGAGTGAGAGATGAGGAGGAGGGAGAGAGGGAGAGTGAGAGGAGGAGGGAGAGAGTGAGAGGAGGAGTGAGAGAGAGGGAGAGTGAGAGGAGGAGGGAGAGAGTGATCTAGATCTAGATCTAGATCTAGATCTAGTCTCTCTAGAGCTTGGGGAGGAGGGTTGGGGAGAGGGGAGAAGTGTTGGTGGGTTGGAGGGGGAAGGGGGGCGGCGGCGACGGCGGCAGCAGCTGGGGCGACGGAGGCACTCGCTGCTGGCCAGTGGGCGCGCGAGCACTGGCCAGCAGCGAGGGCCCGCTCTGGTTGTATAGGCGAGATCACCACTGACGGTCGCGTAAAAGGGGACCGTCAGTGAATATTCAGCCAACCATGCAATAATCTCCACTGACGGACGAGGATCTATACCGTTAGTGAAGACGACGTCTCTACTGACGGGCAGGTTCCCAGGGCCCGTCAGTAAAATGCAACGTCATATGTTCCCATTTACACTGACGGGCTACATCTGAGCCCGTCAGTGGATCTGTAATCTCCACTGACGGGCACTTAAATTGAGACCGTTAGTGGAGTTCACGCGTCATCTATGCCACCTCACGTTCATCTCCACTGACGGGTCGATTTTCCGCCCGTCAGTGGTTCTCCTCACGTTCATCTTTGCTTCCTTCTCCGCTGACGGGCTGTTTGGTGTCCGTCGGCGGTGTTACCCTGCAGCGACGGACCTTTTTGTGCCCGTCAGTGGAGGGGGTTCAGGAGAAGGTCAATCTGCAGTAGTGTACGATCTTGTTGTTTTTCATGATGTGTGAGTAGTCTGATTGAGCTTACAGGGTGCGTAGTAGTAACTATGTAGCATTCTCATGATTATTGTGATGGACATCCATCTTTGGCACCATCAATATGTTGTTATGATTACCATCCATCTTCGGCCTACTCACTTATTTACATGGGATTTATCTATTGCATGTTATATTTTTAATAGTTGTATTGATTATGTGTCTTGAGGTTGCCAAGCAAGGCACTTAGCAATGTGTTCGTTGGTAAGCATGGGAGATGAGATAGAGTAGCCAACTGTGTGGTCTTCATTTATATTTTGTTAGGAAAATTGTTAGTATTGTTCAGGCTCATGCCTTAATGTACGCATTATAAATTGGTGGTTGGACAAAGGTTAATGTTATTTCTATGAATTGCTAATAATATTAATCTTTCAATTATTTCTTACAAATTCGTAGTTGGTACTTTTATGTTGCATAATCCGTATTACTTGATTGAGAATTGTTACTAGCAAACTTACATGCCTCGTGCCTCAGTTTTAGCCATTAGATCACCTTTCCTGGCACTTTTAGCATTTTTTTCTATTTTTTCTTTATTTCAAAAATAGTTTTAGTATCCTAACTCAAGTAATTGCAAATTATAATTATCTATTGCATCCCGAGGTTCACAATTATTTGAGAAAGGTAGTTGTGCATCTCAACCTTCACTTTTACTTGATTTTAGTGTAATTTCAGATTTGGACCAAGTGATCCTTTCGACACCTCCCTGTGGGTTCGACATCATTTCTCATCGAAAAAGCTACTATTGATAACATACACTTGCAAGCAATGAAGCTAATTTTCTAGTGCCATTATCGGGGAGGAAATATTGGTTTTACTCTGAAATTTGATCTCACAAAATTTCTTTATAGTTATTTACTTGTCTTTTTTATTTGCATTGCTCTTTAATTTAGTTTTTCTTTTAGTTGCTTGCATAATTAGTTTTTCTTTAATTGCTTGCATAGTTAGTTTTGTTTGCATACTAGATTGGGTTCTTTTGCTAGTGTTCCTAATGATAAATTTATTAGAGGACCTATTACTACCCTGGATAGTAATATTGAAGAGTTTGATGGTGCTTAACCACGTCTACGTATGCAAAACCTCTAATGTTCTAGAAAAGACTCTTCATTGTAAAACAAAATTGTTGGGTTTATTTTGTCCAAATGGGACACATTTTTAAACGACCGTGCCAAATGCACCGTCTTTTCTGAACGGATCTCTGTACTGTTAGATACACTTGGTAAATTTGTGTCTTCCCCTTCTACTTCAGCGGATAAATCAGAACATAAATCATGAAGGGAAGAAATATCTAGCAGCCCTAGTTAGGTATGTTAGCTTCCCTCTTCCCCTTAAGGAACACCGCCAATCTATTGGCTTCACCATCTTTTAAACTGTAATCAATTTTTGGACTTGAATTTTACTAGACCCAAGAGAAACCACTATGTCCGATGCCACTTGAATAAAATACGAATCATGAACACTAAGAATAGATGAGGATTGAACAACGGACGTAACAGCCACCTCTTTCAGGTTCTTGATCTTTGCTCAGATTTGTGCCCTCTCCATGTTGTCCATGTCAGAATCAGCCTGCACACTGATCCTCCTACTCCACCTCACATCCATAGTCAGCGAAGACACCAGGGCTGCCACCATCAGTAGCAGGCTAATGCTTGCTGATGCAGCCAATGTAGGCATTGATTCGGTGGACTCTGAGGCAGGCAGAAGCAGCCTGTCCAAAGCTAGAACCATTGTTAACATTATTAGAAGTGTCCTTCTCATTATTATGTGGATATTATGGCTCGCCATCACCCATGGGAGCATCACCATCTTTATCCAGAGAATTCTCATCATCACCGAGAAGGTCATCATCATCATCGATCTTTTCGGCGATCCTTTCTTCGCTCTCAACTTTGAAAAAAATAGTGTAAGCCTCATGTCCTACAACAATTTTAGCTTTGCTTGAGTTGTCTTTAGGATCAACAACCGCAACTTGTATACGTACCACCTCTTCCTCATGGGTAGTGACCATATCCACTTCGGTTGTTCTCCCAAAGATTGAGCCAACAACAAACATGCTCGAGAAATCACGAATCTCATATGGCACACCAAAAAGATGCACCCAAACTTTCTTGAGATACAATCTTGCTTCAATTTCAGGGACCCATTCATCAACGACAATAGTCACACTATTGGCCTCTTTCGGCTTGACTCAAAATTCACAAATATAATTTAACCTCACAAGCTCAACAGAGGAGGGGAACTTAGCCAAATAATCTTTCCCTTGCTCAGTCACCTGCCAACGCCAATCCACGGGTATGAGATGAGCAAGTTCCACCACCACATGGTCCTTTGTCAATTAACCATCCAGCACCCGGATTTGCCCCATACTCTTATCATTATCCATTTGAGGTCAAAAAGTACCCTCCGGCGGAATTGGAATCACAAAAAAAATCCAGATTCCGTCCATAACTGCATAATTGTGCAACCGATTTTGACATCCTAAGAAGGGGACATCATGGGGGTGAGCTCATTAAAATTTTCCTTCTCCCGAATGAGTGTGACCAAGGTCTGATTCTTGGGAGCAATGGCTCGAAGTATTTTCTTGACAACGTAGCTGTTGGTCATCTCCTTGCTTCCAAGCCCTTTGATCTCGTTGACTAGGTTGTTGATCTCCCATCACAAAGCAATCAAGCTTGCCCTTCAGCAACTCAAACCTTGACTCATGGATTGTAGAAGTTCCTTCATGAATCTCCATGAGAGTGGTCTAAATTTCTTTGACACTCTCAAGGGAGCAAACCCAATTGAACTCATCTCCACTTAATTCTCCAAATATAGCATTGATGGCTTGAGCATTGTAGTGGATGAGTCTATCTTCATCGGGTGTCGGGTTGTATTCATCTCCTACAACATAGCCATTTTGCACTATTCGTCAAATGGCAGGATTAAGAGATATCAAGTGCATTTTCATTTTATGTTTCTATGAAGCATAATGGGTTCCATCAAAATAAGGTGCTCTACCGGATGATCCACCCTATGAATGAGTGTTATAAGCACTAGGTGGAGGAACATTTTGATATAAGTGAGCACTACCACTAGCACGCCCACTACCCACATCCAACTCTTAACGTGACATCTTGTACTCTCTAGGTAGTAAAGCCTCAACAAGAGAGACCCTGCTCTGATACCAATTAAAGGATCAAGATATCGGCCTAGAGGGGAGGGGTGGATAGAGGACTAACCAATTTTTAAGCAACTTTTAACAATTCTTGCAATTTTGTGGAATAAAGATAATCTAAAGTAAGAATAGTATGAGCACAATGAAAGACTAGCTAACACACATGCAAGATCAATATATATATATATATATATATATATATATCAATTTAAGTAAAACTTGCAAATATGTAAAGGCGAGTAGAAGTAACCAAATGAGACATGGTGTTCGTTGCCGGAGTTCGAATTCTTGATGAAATCATGTGTCTCCGTTTGGAGAGCTCGATCACTTGTGATTAAGAGCCGGCTTCCTCTCAAGCCTTTATTCCTCGAGGACGCTCTTGAGTCCCTGGACTTGCTCTTAGTGATTCTTCCCTTTTGTAGGTGAATTCCGACCTTCTAAATCTTACCACGCTCACCACACGGGTTGGGAACTCGTCAGCGACTCCTAACCATCTAGGAGTCCTCAACCTCCAAGAGTAACAAGCACGTCGAGGTTTCTTGGAGGTGAACCTAGTTCTCAAGGAGAACTTCGATCTTTTCACTCAAATTCTCAAATCTCACTTCTTTTCTTTTCTCTCACAAGGATTGACCTTTTAGGTGTGAGAGAGGAGAGGTGAGAGCTCTTGGTGTGTGCAGGAAAAGGATTTGCAAAAGCTATATTGGTAGAAGGGGTGAGGGTGCTGTAAATAGCACACCCCAAAAACTAGTCGTTGCCCACTGAAAACATCCACATCGGAAGTTCCGATGTCAACATCGGAACATCAGATGTGTTCAAATACAACGGCTACTTTCACCCTTCACTCGTATTGCAATAGTCAATATCAAAACTTCCAATATTTCCTGGAGCTACAAAACAAGGACCCTCCGGAACCTCTGAGTATATTGGAACATCCGATACACCCATCGAAAGTCTCGGTTTTCCAAAAAATTAAAACATAGGGTACTTGGAACTTCCGGCTATATCGGAACATCCGACCCACAGATTGGAACTTCTGATATGGCATACCGCCTGGCACAACTGCTATTGTCTGCCTAGATCGGAACTTCCAATCTTGGAGTCGGAACCTCCGATATTTCCAAAGCCCTCAAAACCAAGCCGATGTGGCTATTTTAAAACTCAGTTTTGTGTTCGTGTAGATGGATTGGCTCTCTCAAAATATTGACCAATGATCTCAAAGCACTAAGCACATCAACTAGTATCTACGATGCACCCCTCTTAATAGTACAGCATTCCTATCACTCAAATAAAATGTGAAATACATTACTCAAAATAGTGATTTCGGTGCCGACTTCTTTTCTTCATTTTTAGGGGTTGCCGATGCCTGTTGATTCTTTTCGTAGGAACTAACACCTATTCATAAACTCATTCAATATGTTAGTCCATTAATCGTTTGTCGTCAATCATCAAAACCTACTTAAGGGGCCTAGATGCACTTTAAGAATCCATTAGAGCTTCGGTGTAGGAAGAACGATAGCGTGAAGATGAGGAGATTGGGATTATGCCAAAAACCCTAGCCCAATATCCTTTACGTCGTGGTGAAACAAGCAAACGAAGCAGCACGCTGTGCATGGGCACAGTGGAACTCCCTCATCGCATCAACTGAAGTAGAGCAATGGGCCTTGGCCTGAGAGGCCTCCCCATTTGAAATGTCCGAGAAAAATGCCTGAGCCATCTTGCCCAATCCCGTCGATGAACGCGATGGCTTCAAGAGTTGGCGATCGACGACCGCCTTCTCCAACGCGTCAGCGAGCATCACCAGTGGTGAAATCCTTGCCGGAGGGAGAGGCCCCTTGCAGGGATGCACCCCATCCAAAGGCCCTAGGTGTCTAGACACCACCGTCCACTCCTCGCCATCATCTGTCGTAGTAGGACAAGCTAGTTAAGGAGATACCGGCAACAACGAGCAGGCACAAGGCCCAACCGTAGTGCTGGAGCTGCCACGCAGGACCATCTTCACTGCCGCCTCTGTCACCTCCTGTCTAGGGAAACCTTGCGCCACCAAGAGCTCGTACAGCACCATTGGCGAGTCCGGTGGAGACAGCGGCTTGTCGTCATCCTGGTCTTCTTCTTGTAGACCAAAAAATCGAGACCTCGTAGATAGATTACGTGGACTAACTTGGGAATGTCCTGGTGCTAAGGTCAACCGGTGACGAGCCACCGGAGCATGACCGGGACTCCGACCACCACTAAAGTCACCTCTCATTCCGTTGCGTAGAACCTAGACTCTCCTCCTAGACCCCATCTAACTTGCCTCCTGCCCTGCTTCTTGTAAAATTGTCAGATTTTGGTCCTTCTCTCTCGTCTGTAATCGATATGTAGTCTTTCAGAGCGAAATGATAAATCAATCATCTTCGAACAAGGCTACTGCCATTTGATTAGGCCAATCTATAGCTTTCGTTTTAGGGTGCATAGGCAACTCAATGGCCACTTTGCAACAAAGCTATCAATGGCATCTATATCACACAAATCTATAGCCTTTTCATTTAGAGTGAAGTGGCAACTCAATAACTATCCTACAACACGCACTGGTGGGCCTAGAGGGTGGCACGGGTGGGCCTTGGCCCACCCTAAAAAAATTCCCGTCGGCCCATATGTTATAGGTCAGCCACAGCCCATATTGTGATCAGTGTCCCAATCAAACAAAAAGAAAAAAATCGATCGCTCGTAGCGCCTCGGCTTCCTGACTTCTTGTCGCTCCCGACGGCACATGGCGGCTGAGCGGCGGAGCAGCCAGGTGCAGGCGGCCAGCCTGCAACCGGGCGACGCCAAGCAGACCGCAGACGGGCACTGGATGGGTAGTGGCCACTTCAGGCTCCAGCGACTCCGCCATCGGTCCATCACTCGATCGTGCGGCGGCATTGGCACTCGGCAGCACTCTTGGCAGATGGACCGACGACAGGTATACTGGTGTACTACTAGCCAGTGATTGCTACTAGCACTCACCATGTTTGATCGGATCAAGCATCTAATTAATACTTTTGTACAAGCATGCATGTTTGATTCACTTGCTAATCAAATAATCAACAGCATGTTTGATCGACTTGCTAATCAAATAATCAAGGGCTTCTAATCAAATGCTATTGTCTCTCATGCAATGCAAGTATAGTCGTATTACGTATAGTCATTGACAATTGGCAATAATATTAATCTAATTTCTTGCTCACATACTAAACTAGATTCTAATTCATTGCTAATGTACACCAGAATATTAATCTAATTCGTTGCTCACCCTGAATTAGAATATTAATCTAATTCCTTGCTAATCTACATGGCATAAAAATATTCTATTTTTCACCCATCAACTCTTGGCAAAGTCTAGGTGTCACTAGCCTGTCTAAATTGAATATTTTTATTGTAGAATTGTTGAGACATGAAGAGGAATGGAGACATTGCATCTCTTTTTCACAAATATGCAACAAAGTGAGTGTCTAGTCACGTTCATTGAGCGATATTTTTTTAAAAGTGAATAAAGATGATATAATCGAGACTTTCATGACCATGAGAAGGCGTAAGCCCAACAAGTAGTCATGTAAGCTTTTTTTATGCAAATTTCAGACTTAATTGTTAATTTAAATATGTTCATAGGACCTTATTAATCTATTCTTATAAAAAAATATTATATCGAGTTAGCCCACTCTTATTCAAAACTCTAAGTCCGCCACTGACAACAAGACCTATCAATGCGTCAGTCAGACAAACTTATAGCCGTCTCAGAGCAAAGTGACAATTCAGTGACCAGTGTACAGCCAACATGACCATCACTACCATGTTAAAAAAAACATGATCATCAATGCCTATGAAACGAGGTCACATTGAGTCAATTTCACCACAGAATCACCAAAACTATAATCAAACCCACGAAGGATGCTGGCACCATCGGCAAGAAGATTGTGACTACGAAAGAGAAAGGGAAGATGAGGACGTGTCCGACTTGTCTTGCAAGCAAAGGCGAGTCCAGTGGGCAGGCTTCAACAGGCTGAAGCCTGCCCTTCAGAAAAGTGAATTTTTTTACTACTACTATGCTTCGGTTCGGCCCAGCCCAACTTCCCAGTCCCCAGCGCCCAGCCCACCTATTCAGCCCAATTTCTACCAATCGAGCCATCAAGCCAGCACGCAGCGCTTCCTCTGTCCGTTCGTCTCGTCTGTTCGGCGCTCGTTCAAGCCAGCTAGGAGACGCGCCGCCGCCAGCTAGGAACGCATCCCACGCGGCAGGCTCCTCCGGTCCTCCCCGGCTCGCCCTCGTGCAAGCGCTCCACGGCGGCACGGCCCCTTTGTCCTCTTGCAGACGCTCCACAACGCGCGCACGGACGGCAACCAGTAGGAGTCGCGCAGCATCGCAGACGCCAGACAGCAGCCACCAACCGTCGTTGCCTCGTTAGCTGGAGAAGTGGAGGCGCCGGCCGGCCGGAGTTAGGATTCGGCTCGCACAGCCGCACGCCGCCACGCCCCGCTCCGAAGTGAGGAGGTCGCGACCCATCGCCGCATCCAGCGTATCGGCTGTTGGAGGGCCAAGACGCAGTTTAATTCCCAAATTATTTGCTTCTATTGCTTTCTGTAATTACTTTAGTGTCAAACTGTCAATTACAATTTGTTTGCTAGTTCATGAACTATTAATTGATTTAGTGTCAATTACAATTTGTTTGCAGATTTAAAAATGAAGAGAAAGACTATGAACATGCATAGTTTTTATGCAAGCAGTTCAATTACTCCTCCCCCTACCAATGTGGAACCTGAACTTGCCCTAGCTAATGTGACTGAAAATCCCCTTCCCTTAATTGTTGTGAGCACAATCCCTCCTCCTGAACCCCCAAATGAACCCCCAAATGATGAGAGCAATCATACCACATTTGATGAGAGTACAAACCAACCAAGGCAACCTATACTAGAATTTCATCCAAGTCAAATTATTCCCGATCCAGGGCTTAGAATACCAATAGAAAATTATGCCCCTGAAATTAGAAGTGATGTGAGAAGAGCTTATTTGTTGAAAGGGCGAAACAAAGCTATTGGGCATAAATTCGAAAGGACAAAGGATGGTAAAATTTGGAGATCCTTTCAACCTACGTGGTTGGAAAAGTTTGATTGGTTGGAATACAGTGTGGAAAAGGAGGCTGCTTTTTGCTTCTATTGCTTTCTTTTCAAGAAACCATCACAAGCCATTAGATTTGGAAATGATGTTTTTACAAAAGATGGTTACACTCGTTGGAAAACAGGCCTAGCTAATTTTGAAAAGCATGTTGGTGGTCAATCTAGTTACCACAACATTGCTAGGGGCGATTGTGATGATTTCAACAATCAACGAGCAAGTGTGGCTACCAAATTCCGTGTCTACAGCAAGGAGGCTGAGATATCTTACAAAATTCGACTAACTGCATCATTGGATTGTGCAAGATATCTCATAGCACAAGGGGAAGCTTTCCGTGGGCATGATGAATCCTCCACTTCCATCAACAAGGGCAATTTCAGAGAGTTATTGGATTGGTATAAGGACAAGAAGGAAGATGTGAAGGAGGCATTTGATAAGGGGTCAGGAAATGCACAAATGGTTTGTTCAGACATCCAAAAGGATCTTGCTGCATGTTGTGCAATAGAGGTAACCAAAGTTATTAAGAATGACATTGGAGACAAGAACTTCTCAATCCTGATTGATGAGGCTAGAGATTGCTCAATAAAAGAGCAAATGGCAGTGATTGTGAGGTAATGCATACCATTTTTAGTGTTGTTTATAATGTACTAATATGTTCATTAATTTGATTTCTTGATGCATGTAGATTTCTAGATGATCACGGGGAGCTCCAGGAGAGATTCCTTGCAATTATGCACATCACAGATTGTACATCTGCTGGAATTAAAGAAGCTTTGGTTGATGTGTTGGAATATCATGGTTTGCAAATTTCTAGGCTACGTGGACAGGGTTATGATGGGGCTTCAAATATGAGAGGGGAATTTAATGGTTTGCAAAAATTGGTTAGAGATGAAGCTCCATATGCATTTTATGTTCATTGCTTTGCTCACCAGTTGCAGTTGGTGGTTGTCACTGTTGCTCAATGTAGTCCTGCTATTGCTGATTTCTTCAACTATATTCCCTTGATAGTGACTCAAGTGTGTTCATCTTGCAAGAGGAAAGATGCATTACTTGCCAAACATCATGATGAACTGTTAGATTTGATGGAGAATGGAAAGATTTCAGCCGGAACCGGGTTGCATCAAGAATCTAGCATAACAAGACCAGGAGATACTCGTTGGGGCTCACATCTCAGAACTTTGCTTCGTATATTCACAATGTGGAATGCTGTGGTGGATGTGCTAGGAATTGTTGTGGTTGATGCTCGGGAACACACATGTCAAGGTGGAGCTTCAGGTTTGCTTATTAAGATGAAATGCTTTGAATTTGTGTTCATCATGTTGTTCTTAATAAACTTATTGAACACCACAAATCATCTATCCCAAGCTTTGCAAAGAAAGAATCAAAATATTGTTGAAGCCATGCGTTTGATCTTGGATGTGAAAGAAAGCTTGCAAGACATGAGGGACAATGGGTGGGAGTCTTTATTCAACCAAGCCAAGAACTTTTGTGAAGCACATGACATTGATGTGCCAAATATGGATGATCTTGTTGGAGCTATGGGTCAATCTGTTCGCACTAAGAATAAAGTGACTCGACTTCACTATTACAAGGTTAGCATATTCAATGTTGCCATTGATGCAACTATCACTGAGATGAATCATCGATTCAATGAAGTTTTCACCGAGTTATTGGATTGTATGTCTTGTCTTAATCCAGCAAACAACTTCTCAAAGTTTAATGTTGACAAACTTATTCGGCTTGCTGAAATTTATGATGAGGACTTTACAGAAGCTGACCGGTTGTTGCTAAGAGTTGACCTCCCAAGATTCCTTATGAACATTAGGAGAAGTGATGAATTTAATGGATGTCGGGATGTGTCCACACTTGCTCGATTGATGATTCAAACAACGAAACACACATCTTTCCAGTTGGTTTATCGCCTCATTGAGTTGGCACTGATTCTTCCTGTGGCAACTGCATCAGTTGAGCGGATGTTTTCGGCAATGAAGATCATCAAGACAGATTTGCGCAATAAGGTATCAAATGAATGGCTAAATGATTTAATGGTGTGCTACTGCGAGAAAGAGATATTTAGAAGCATTCATGATGACCAAATCATGATACAATTCCAAAAAATGAGGGATCGGAAAGGACATTTGCCTCATGAGTATAATGTGATTCCTTAAGAGGTATATGTCAGTTTTACTAGTGTTAATAGTCAGTTGTGGATGCCTTAACAATTGTGCTAATTTGGACATATGGCTTGCGGAGGTGTTCTACAACTATAATAGCATTAGTAAGAAGCAACACCGATATCATTGTCTTTGTCTTTTTGTTATTGCTTCTCTAGTACTTGATATTGTCTGTTTAAATTAGCAATACCAAATATTTAGTTCAAAATTTGATATTTTTCAAAAAATCCAGAAAAATTCTAGTAAATACTACATGTTTCCAGTAGTAGTCTGGGAAAGTTTGAGCTTATTTGGATAAAAGGATTAGGAGATAATGGTTATTTAGCTAAACAGATTCAAAATTTGGTTCAAAATTTGATATTTTGAAAAAATCCAGAAAAAATCCAGTAAATACTACATGTTTCTAGTAGTAATCTGGGAAAGTTTGAACTTATTTGGACAAATGGATTGGGAGATAATCGCTATTTAGCTAGACAGATTCAAATTTTCGTTCAAAATTTGATATTTTTGAAAAAATCCAGAAAAAATCCAGTAAATCCTACATGTTTCCAGTAGTAATCTGGGAAAGTTTGAGCTTATTTGGACAAAAGGATTGGGAGATAATGGTTTTTTCCTTCAAAAGGACGTTTAGTTTTCTCGCTGTTAACTTTGAGCCCATCCTCCATTTTCTTCCTAGATTCGCCACTGCTTGCAAGTATGCACCTGTACCACTCTCAAAGATAGAGCCCAAAACTGGTGTAATTTTTTGCTTGCATTATAAAAATACGCTCAGAAGTACAGTTTTCGTTTTAAAATACACATCTCGTTTACCCATTTACATCCGGAAATAAAAACACCGCTCTGAGCTCCTTCTTTCCAACAAAAATCGGGAGTGTCCTGCTCGATCGCGAAAGAGAATGGCAAGAGGACGAAGCCGGCACCAGAACTCCACATCGCGACTTCTATGGCATCGGAGCTCCTGTATGCGACCCTGACAGCGACTGAACCCAAGCTCCTCAGACGCGGCGGCCGTCATCCTCTTCATCGGATCCAGTCCGTCCAGGCTGCATGGAGGCGACCGGAGATAGGAAGCAGGGTGCCGACGACGAGGATGGAGGCGACCAGCGGGTGCAGGCCACCCTAAGCGACACCTGCGAGCTAGGCGCTCGCGTCAGGGACTGCGGACGTTCGCGGAGCTTGCGCATAACGTGGCAGCACGTCCGTGCGAGTGGTACTACGTGCAGAGCATGATGGAGAGACCATACAACAGTGGCCGCCCACGAAGACTAGGACCATCCGGATTTCGGGCCGACGGCTGGTTGCCCGTCATCAGGCTCCTCACGTGCGCGTGATCGTGCTCTAGCCTGTGTGCACGAGATCTCAATGGCTGCGGGGCTGCGCCGCTGCGTCGAGGAGTGGCCACCGCCTACAACACCCTGCCGCTGCGTCAAGGACTGCACCCTCTGCGAGAGAGACCTCAACTGCTCAACAACAACAACGCCAATAATCGCCACGTGGCATACGTGGTAAGCGATCTCAAACCTTAAAAAATAACAACGCCGATGTATTGTCAGTACCCTTCTCTTCTTCCTCGAGCGGGGCTGCACATTCTCCCGTCAGGAATTGGGTATTGAGGAACAGAATCCGAACACCATTTTTACGAGGGGAATAAATTGCAAAGGTTTTCTTTTTGAGAAAATCTGTTCAAATCCGAAGTAACAGGGATGTAGGTGTTCACATGGCCAGGGGCGAAGCTAGACCAAAATCGACCAGAGTTCATAAAAAGATGAGGGTTTTATTAAATGCTATAATTTAGGTCATTATGGTGCATCATATATGGGCTAGAGTGGTGCATAGACTCATTTTATGAGTTGATTGTTATGAGAAAAAATTTAAATCTTGGTGCCTTAGCACCCCCGTGGGCCTTCCTACCTCCGCCCCTGCACATGGGGGATCGCTACTCGTCATGTATCTTGCTACTTGACGAGATACCATTACGTAGGCGCGTAGTTGCTCTCCTTTTTTTTCTTTTGCCCAGAAAAATACACCTGGATACTAAAAACACATAATTCTTTTTTCTGATGAAAAACATATAATACACATGAGACTTCCTGTTTTATTAATATTGTTACAGGTAATTTAATACGGTATCAGAGAGTTTTCTCTTTTGAGTTTAAAACCCCACCAACGTACTCTTAATGAAATGGGAAATCACCATTAGTCTTAAATTAGCGCACCTCTCCGAGCCGTTTGATCCGCTTTCAATCGGACCTCACGATCAGATTAAATCGCCATGGCAACTCCACCTCCACCCTGATTCCAGTCAGCTGTTATCCCTGTTCCCCACCGAGGCACCAACACCACCTCATCTTGTCGCCCTCCCACCTATTGGCCAGGTCTAGCCACTGCTGTCGATGAAGGTGCTCCCTACCGGGGGCGAAACGGCGGCCACGAAACCGAGACAGGGAGCGCAACCTCACTGCAGTCCGCAGAGGAGGCGGGGCAGTTGGATCGTGCGGAGGGAGCGCAAGGAGCTGCGCGCCGCATTGCGGAGGTGGCGCATGAGGAAGCTGAGCGCAAGACTTCCTGGGTGAATGCTCCAATGCCAGGTACGTTAAATTCGAGTAAAATTAGGTGGTACAAGCCGGTGACGAGCTATTGACTAGTTGCTTCTATTGGAGAGAGTATGGGGAAAATTGATGCTACAATTTGGTCTTCAGTTTGGTGCGCGGCCGGCACGCGGCGAATGTCTGGTGTGCGGACGTGGCGTCGTAGCTCGCGGCTTCATCCGACATCAGGCTTATGCTCTACTCGTACTCTACTCCAGTTGCTCGAATTATCGTCTTGCTCCGGTTGCTGATGAACTATTCCAATCCCAATTAGATGTCCCTATTCGTAGAAAGGCGATTGCTATACACCACGAGTTTCTGCTCAAGTATTCCTATAGGTGAACTCGATGTGTCAGTGATAGGATCAACACCCTCCCTTACGAATTTGCACACCGCCACTTCAGTGTCCATCATATTTTGCATAGTGGTACCAGAAAATTGTGTAGCTTAATTCTGCATCCAGAGTGATGTATACCTACTTTATTGGTTGCATCGTACTTCCACTAAGTGGCATTATTATGTCTTTTCTGGCCAATGAACAAAATATATTTTTGTTGGGTTGGTCCTAATTCTGAGTTGTTTTTGTGTTTTCATATCTGTCTTGGTGCAGTATTTTATTAATTTGCTTTTAACCAAATGCAGTAGCTCGTATATGTGCATTGTACAATGCGATGTGCTAACCGCACACTAATCAATAGATAACTGCATGATAATCGTATGATAATTACTAGTTTTTATCATGGTTTTCTTAATTTCCTAACATTTTCCCCACGCGTGACATTTTTCTCAATAATGGTGGCGGACAGAGATTTAGACAACCTAACTTCTAACACACTTCCGCACTGCACCGCTCCTGGAGAGATCAATCTCCATGATCTCTCCCGGGGGCTGTGCAACCCGTAGATAGGGTTTGTATTGCCGACCGTTGATCAATCGCCCTGGAGAGTCATTCTCCTATGACGTGTGATTGGATTTTTCTCTCTTGCTGGTCACTTGATCGATTTGTTCCTTTTTTATATTGTGATCATAGAGCAGTTGTGTTGCTCACCGCCATCGTCATCACGCGCCTCCATTCCGATATTGGCATCGACTCTCATTCGGCCAGCCTGTCTTCCTCGATGCTATCTGGCTGCCCCATGTGCAAGTCGCCTCCATGTCGGATCATTGTCACCATCTCCGAGTACACGCACTACATCATCGAGCACTGGGCTATGACTATGTTTGCCCCCTTGCACTACCTCAGAAAACACTTTCTCTGCACTATCATCACTGACGGGCACACGGAGACCCGTCGCTGATTAAATCAATCGCTGACGGGCGCACAAGGCCCCGTCAGAGATGGTCACGCTCTGGAGGAGGAGTCCAACTTCTACTGACGGGCACAAACAAGACCCGTCAGTAAAAGTGGGCACGGAGTGCCAACCTGGTCTCTCCACTGACGCGAAGCTTCACTGACGGGCACTTTATAAAGTACCCGTGCGTGATGGTGGCCATATCGCTGACGGGCAACTCTACGACCGTCAGTAGAAGTCAGAAGGGTGGTAAACCCTGTCTTTTCCCCTGACACGTAATGTCACTGACGAGTCTTATTACTTGGCCCGTCAGTGAATACCTAGACTTCAGAAAAAAAATGTTGGCGCACAAGCCTATCCCGAGCACAGCGCCCTGGCCCACGAGCCCAGGCCGCGCAAGGGACCAGCCAAAGGCCTATCCCGAGCACAGCGCCCAGGCCCACGAGCCCACGCCGCGCAAGGGACCGGCGGAGGCTCGAAGTATCAGTGACAGTTGTGAGGATTTCGAACCACCAAAGCGCAGCTGCCCTTTTAAACAAGTGCTTAATATTTGACATATTATTTGACATATTAATTGCTGTATATTATTCATATTGCCTTTCCAGAAAAGAATTTAAAAAAAATGTGATCATACTTTCACTGACGGGCACATAAACGTACACGTCAGTGGAAATATATCATCTCTGACGGGCTAGGTATAAGTGCCCGTCAGTGAAAGGCACTGTCAGGATGTTTCCAGCCGACCTGAAATACATCTCTGCTGACGGGCTAGTTGGGCCCGTCAGTAAAAGGTGACATCTACTGACGGGCGCATAAACGTACACGTCAGTGGAAATATATCATCTCTGACGGGCTTGATATAAGTGCCCGTCAGTGAAAGGCACTGTCAGGATGTTTCCAGGCGCCCTGAACTACATCTCTGCTGACGGGCTAGTTGGGCCCGTCAGTAAAAGTTGACATCTACTGACGGGCCTCGTGCCCGTCAGTGAAAGTTGGACTTAGTGACGGGCTTGCAACCCGTCAGCGGTGGGGTTTTAGTGCCCGTCAGTGAAGGGGTTTTCTGAGGTAGTGTTGTGCTGCAAAGCCACCGCATGTGGTCATTGCCATCCAGCTGCCGCGGCGCCTCCTAGGCACAGCACTGCCACCGGTGGCTCCTGCCTCTGCACTAACTCATGGGATGCCAATATGTCGCCCCCTCGGTCCACAGTATCATCGGTTAGTGTCACAACCGTTGTCATGCTCCATCGACTCCTCAGGCTACCGCTGCGCCGCCTCCCTAGGCACGACATCATTGCTCATCGACACACACACCTAGTCTTCGTCACACCGTTCAGATTCTTCTACACCTACTTCGAGCACCACCACCGACTCTTCCTTGCCTACCATTCGTTGTTTCATCCAACACGTACATGCTTGCAATGTCGCCGTCTGGTTTTATTTGCATGCTCTCATGCACTTTTTTCTTATCGTCTTCACATTGCAACCATGTCACATCAGCAATCTCTTTGTTTCTTTGCGTACCACAATCGTTGCTGCGTCCTCTCTGCTGGTGCTTCATCAACCCTCTAGACACTGATGCATGACATGTGTTGGTCCTTGTCTTGGTGCACCCAATTATCACACAACCGATGTGTACCTTCGCCCCGAATGCTCCCTTTGATTTTGGCAAAACCAATGTGGTGCTTTGTCCACGACGGCTTCGACTGCATCATTTTCTCGACAACTGACTCGGCTGCATCACCTTTCATGGCATTTTTGTGCGCCGTGGCTTCCAATGCAGCTACCTCAACTATGGCAACCCTGACTTTGGCTACATCAACCATAGTGACATCTCGCACAGCTATCTCGATCACGGCAACGACGCCCTCGCTCTCGGCTACCTCGACATTGGCACAAACATCTATCATTCGCTTGAGCAACTTGTCAATTTCCTCTCTAGTCTGAGCGTCCGTGACACTCTTACTACAACTCCTAGGCAATGTTAGAGTATATTTGGTCGTTACAGACGACGCAAGATATGATACGATTTGTTGTTATTCGATCTTATTTCTAGGAGGTTTCATGTACTCCAAGTCTCGTAACTCTTGTAGTCGCCCTCAAGGCTCAATATAGTTGCACATCAGTTCCACCATATTCATCCTGTTACATTTACAAACTTGGTTCTTTAGATGCTCCATAGAAATTTAACAGGAATTTGGAGAGAGAGATAGGTGCATGCAAAACACAAAGAAAATTTTCAACGAGAACTAATCTCTTGTGAAAAATCATATGAAATTGCGGTGTATGAAAGAAATCCATAAGAATTTTGATAGTCTCGTCCCTATAAAACAAAGGACCTCCACAGGAAACTTCACATGATTAAAATCTTATAAAATTTCAATGAGAATCCATCAATCTAAACGATCACTACTGCAGAATACATCTCTACTGACGGGCGCTTAAACCCCTCCACTGACGGGTTTAGCGCCCGTCACTAAGAGAATGTCAGTGGAGGGGTCCATCTCTACTGACGGGCGCCGCGCGTCAGCAGAAGTTTAACATCATTGACGGGCAAGGTTTTCTGCCCGTTAGTGGTTCTTTTCTGAGGATTAAAAAAATTAACAGCTCCCTTTCATGCCGCCGGCCCTGCGCCACGACTGGGTTCTGCAAATCCGGCATCGCTCCGAACCTGGCCAAACCATCGCCATCATACATCAGCTACACCCAATTAACAGAGCACCCACAAGCATTGATTGCATCACGCGCACGGCACACAGATGACAGATGGATCCAAGAAAGCAGCAAGAGCAAGAAATCCGCCACGAAGCGAACCAACCAGCAGTACAGGGTACAGCGCAAGAGAAACAATCTAGGAGGACTCACTGGTCGGTGAACAGCATGCCGAGGCCGAAGCTGGAGGTGCAGAGGAGCAGCATCCAACTCGTCAACACCCTCCTCTCCCCGGCGGCGGCACCGTTCTTGGCCTTCATCTCCCGTTCAATCCTTCTCTCTCTCTATCTCTTTGTGTGTGTATGTAGCACCCGGGTTGGGAAACTCGTTGTGCATGTGCTCTGTCAGGAGCGAGAGGTTGAGGACAACAATCACATGCACCGCAGATTGGAGTGCAAACCAGGGGAAAATAAGAACGCTGGAAGCAGATCTGACCGGATGAAGCTCGGGAAGAAGCCGACGGTCGAGGCTGCAGCTCTGGCCAGTTGGGGTTGTGGAGGATGGGCGGCGCTGGCCGGGGAGGCGCGGCAGGAGGGGCGGTGCTTGGGGACGCGCCGGTCGGAGAGGTCGGCTTGGAGGGGCCGGCCGGGAGGGGCGGCGGGCGAAGGGAGGCGAGCTCATCCTCGGCGACCTAGGGACGGCGGGGGGAGGTGCTGTTGGGCTGGTGTCGCATCGTGGTTGAGGCAGAGGCGACGGCGGCCTGGGAGCGGGCAGATCTAGAGTGGCAAGAGGCGGCAGTGGGCCTCCAAGATGTCGCGACCTCGGATCGGCGGGGGGAGGTGGCGTCCAGCGGCGGCTTCTAGCGGGGGGAGGCAGCGTCCGGCCAGCAGAGGGAGGCAGAGGTAGCGGCCGCTGGCGGAGGGAGGAGGAGCGAGGCGTTCGGCGGAGGGAGGCATCCGACGGCGGTGGGGACTGGGGCCTTTGGGCCGGGCGAGAGGAGGGGACGAGGGCCAGGGGGAGAAGGGGAGGAGGGGTGGCGAGGAGGAGGGGCGAAGGGCCGGTTCGGGAGAAAGGAGGAAAGAGTGCGAAAAATAGAGTTAGAGTTAGGAGATGGATTATGTAGTTTGGGCCAAAACATCACTGACGGACCGCAATTTGGGCCAGTCAGTGGTTTGGGCTATAAAATCATCGGGGCCATAATATGGGCCTGTCAGTGGTGTAATACACTCTACTGACGGGCAATAATAACGTGCCCGTCAGCGGTACTTTCCGTCAGTAGAAATACACAACTACTGACGGGCAATGTTTTTGACCCGTCAATAATTATTTTTTCTTCTGAATTTGTGCCGTGTACTGGAATAATCACTGACGGGTACATGTTCGCCCGTCAATGGTTTACGGTACCATTGACGGAAATTTTTTGTCCGTCAATGAAGACTGTGCAGGAGAAGTGTTTTCTGAGGTAGTGGATCCCTTTCAAGTACGATGGTAAGGCTAAAAGCCTAGGAGCACATACGATGGTAAGGCTAAAAGCCCAAGAGCACATACGATGGTAGGGGACAATTGATTGTAATATCATCAATGTCATCTAAGACTCAAAACAAAGACGATTCTTAATAATCTGTCCAGCACGCAAACAACAGCAAAAATATCGCCTATAAACTACCTATGGAAGCCTTATTCTTTCTCTTCCCTCTCCTCCACTTTATAAAAAATATCTCACGTGACACCTCTTATAGACATCTATGCATTGTACATGCCCTAAACCATAACATCATTGTACATGCCCTAAGCCGATACGTCATTGTGACAAACCAGATCAAGAAGAAAGAGGGTTTCGTGCTATCCACCAAGGCCCAACCATACGATTTAATCCCACAATCCCAATCTTGTCACCATGAAACTTAATAGCCAACAATCCCATCGGTCGAAGGCACGTGCATCCATAGGACCGGGCCTAGCACAATCATTACTAAGAACGGCACAAAGTTGTGCTAAGCTTAAAGACAGGCTACGGATCTCACCTTAAGAGGCCAAAATAGTTGTGTTGCCCCAGAGCACACTATCACAACTTTCAGTCCCTATGCATGACAAGGAGTTCCCACCTCCTCATGATCATAATACAACATTATAACCGAGATTTACATGTTACATCCAGTCTGAACAACATCTCCAGAAAGCTTCGAGCTTTCACCTAGAGGAGGCACATTGTCTGATGGCCAGAAACTGAAGCTAGCATAGCCTGCCTGACCGTCTGCACACAACTATCCTCAATGGACTCAATTGAAGCAGCGAAGTCTACGGTGCACTTTGGAGAGTTGTTCAGTGCAGCTATCTCGAGTCGTGCAAGGACCACACATAAGGTATATCACATTACCCAGGGGCCTTACATAGACATCATCCTCTTCACGAAGTTGCTGGATAAGGGATCTCGCATACAATGAGGCGTACCTGCGTGAATGACGGTAAAAAAAATATTACATAATAGCAAGAGCAGTCCAGTAATATTATAATTAATATTGCATAGTTAAGTACGGAACTTATCCCTAACCAAATTGTTTAGCCTCTTGTAATTCTTAAGGTACTTTGGGTTTTTTGGCCCCGTGTGCTTTTTTGCTTTCCTGGCTTTAATTGGATGGTAGCGCTACTGCTGGTTCTTTGATAAAAAGATTCCCAAACTGAATTTGTAAGAAATCTAGGCATGGCTTGCGCCAGAATAAAAGACAAGGTATACACCATGGGCAAAGCAAACAACAGGAATCAAGTTTATCCAATGAGTACAGCAGAAAATGACGGGCACACAGTTCTATGTTAACAAAGAGATGATGATATGATGACATCATCGTTGTCTCAGATCCTGGCTCAATTGTAAATACGAACTGCTACAAAGAGGTATGTAATGAAGATAAGAATCATTTTCTTGGGAATAGATTGATTGCAGTTGTTCTCGCATTTTACAGCTATGCAATATGAATTGCCTAAAATTCACCAATATACAACAAAGTGGCCATCATTCAACATAAGGTTAACTGAGGAAGAGCCAGTAGGCGTAGTATTCAAATATATATAGAAAATCAGGATATCAACTATGCATACTAGAGTGTATTTTGCATTGCGGTGGCTTGTAAACATTTTATTTTACTAGTTATAGCTACGGAATTGTAGCTGCCTTTTTAGAGCCATATACCTTATTATAATCAGTAAAGATTCTCTACAGCAGAGAGCAAACTAAAGATTCTCTACATAAATTGGATTCCATAGCAAACTAAACAGGCCTATTTTGTGTTTGTGCACGCGCGGTTGAGTTTTTAGGGAAGTGTTATTTTCCTCTCCAAAAAGAAATTTTATTTTTAAAAAAATAAGCCAAAATACCATCAATGAAGCATAACAGATGTCTCAACGTATCATACCCGGCATCAGATTCCTCAGCCTTAAGCTCAATTGCACACAGAGTTCCCAAGGAGACTACTCTTTTCACATTTGGTAGTGATGATAACTGGTTCACAAGTGTGCCATCCCATAGCTGCAAGTTTTAGAGTACACTTTAAAAAAGCCAAACTACATGTATGAATTGACAAAATATAGCATTAAGAAAGATATCTTTTCCTGTAAATAATGTTGTATAATGTATAGTATTACATTAGAGATAGATTTCATCAATTAAAATTCATTACCTCCTTGAGCTTCATATGATCAAAATCAAGATTTGAATTGGTGGATGGATCTCTAAACCATTCGATAGCTTTTACTGCTGCACAACAGCCCATGGCATGAGCAGTATAGGAATGGCCATGTAAGAGCGCTGTAAGCTGGACCAGATAAAATAATTTGTCATTGTTAACCTCTAACATCATTGTAATGCTTTTCCACATAACATAAAAAATGATGTTTTAGATTATTGAAGCCCGAGCATACAGAAATACATCTGGATGTACCTTAGAGTCACTTCTGAAAGCCTCAAAAACTGCTTCTGTTGTTACTGTTGCAGCTAATGGTACTATCCCGCCAGTCAACAATTTAGCATAGCAGGCAACATCTGGTAAGCAGCCGAGCAACTCTGAAGCAGACTGAAAAGGAGAGTAGTTGTCAAGATTTTGTAAGACGCAAAAAAAAATTTATAGTGTGCTATCTTCCGAAAATATGTCATGATTACCTCCACACCAAGACGCCAGAACCCTGTGAATACCTCATCAAATATGACAGGGATTTTTCGGTTTCTACACTCCTTGACAAGTACTCGCTGGAAGAGTGGATCTATCATGTGCATTCCCCCAGCACCTTGTATTACTGCATGAATATGAGTTCAAGAGGTTCACATCTTACACTGACATAGAAAAAAGAATAAACAAAAAGAAAGACAATTATACAATATTGCATGTCCATTCCAACAAACAGACGTACTTGGTTAATATTTAAAAAGCACAATGTGGATGCAATAGCACGGGCAAGCAAAGTTCACACATATCTCTGATTTATTTTCCACTAATCACTGACAAATATTACATAGTTACAGATCAGGACAGGTACCAAAACTGTGCTTTTATGAGAAGTGTTTACTAGATATAAATGAAGGAATATGTCATGTCAAACAGTGAATTAGCAAGCAGTTCAATGGGGAACTATTTGCCTACCTGGTTCTATAATTAGTGCTGCAATATGCTCTGTGTTACTTGCCAGGGAATATTGTGATATTTGCTGAGATATGTAGGTAGAATATAAATCAGCTGCAGACGATGAGTCCCTAGTCTTGCAGAAGACTTCAGCTAATGAAGGAAAACCTGCATTGTCATTTGTCAGTGGAAGCACAACTAAATAAAAGCCAACACATAATATAATCTGTCATGTCAAACATGATTTACCGACATTTATCACCAGGGCTCAGATGACCATGCTGTATTGACTGGGGCAAAGAAAGATTGCAGGTCTCGTTCCTAATGAACATTGTTGGAGGATCTAGAAAAAGGCCCCGCCCAGAATACCTACAGAAGAAACCTCACTTGATTGATTCAAAATTTACTTATTTTGAAACCAACAAAAAGACAGGAGGAACAAAGCTTTCATGTCTTGGTAAAAATACACACTTATGTTCAAAGAAATATCCAGATAAGAACGCCTTATTAGGCCACGAAAGAGCAATAGTAGTGCAGCTAAAGGGCACAGTGCAAAAGACAATCACCGAAGAAGGGTGCAAATATTTCTAAGCATTCAGCATAGTAAGTTAGAACTGAACTTGATGCATACCATGGCTGCTGAAGAAATGATGTATAAGCTGATGGAGCTTGAGCTTCCATCGCACCCAGAGTATCACCGTGGTAGGAACCATTTAGAGCAAGGACCTAAAGATCAGAGGAGTTCAATTAATAATTTGACGGATCAGAAGGGATGGAAATGGGTGTTTAGAAATCTTTGGTCCACATTGCCTTGTTTGTTCCACCAGATTTTTTATTTTTTATTTGTTATTACAAGGAAGACGCACGTTCGCACACACACCACCCACCACACACGTGCGCACCCACGCGAGCACGGCACTAAAGCACACACCTAGAATTCACGGAGATTGGGGATAAATCCATGAATCTCACAAAGTTCCTACTGTGGTGTGGAGTCATGCACCCACAACTCCACCCCACCAAGAGGTGGTTCTCCAGTAGATATAATTATTGGATATGAATCAATGAGATAAACAGAAGTCAGTCATTGTGATCAACTAGTTTGGCCACGGTGAATAAATGAAGCAGGCAAAAGCATCATTGATCCTTTGCAATGTTATTTCCACGCTTGATGAGATTTGGGATGTTACCGACCAGTGGGTCTTCTATGAGGGTGTTTGGATGAGGGGGCTTTCTTTATGAATTTTTGGAATTTAGTTCAAACTGGAATTAAATCCTAAGGACTCAAACCCAAACCCCCCTAATCCAAATAGGCCCTTAGAGTTAAAAGTGTTATTTCCCTATTCACTAATTTTGAATATGACTGACCTAATTTCCCAAATACAAAATCTCAACAGCTGCAGTTGGCAACACTTACACCACAGAATTCATGATGCAGTGTGAGCTCTACATCAGTCACACCAGTGACCTCAGCGGAACTGGAGATTCCTACAGGTGGCAGAGATAGTGGGAGATGGCAGCGATAGAAGCATAGATGTGACATTTGACGAGAACTTAAGGAGGAAATGGAGGTCACTGAGCCAGATGAAAGAGAGTTCTAGGGGCAAGTACTGCTTGCCAGTATTGATAGCCTATGCAGGGTCCTCAAAGCGGTGGCAGCAGAGGAAACCTCAGGACCTGAGCGGTGTTGATGAGACCAGAAATGGGCCCAAAGTCCCAAACGGATGTCGGCCTGCGGCAGAGGATGCTGGTAACCACATACCACGCCTCTCCAGATCTGCCGTAATCATCAACTCAACTTAGCCACCCAGGTCTACACAGCAGAAAGTAAAGGAAGGACAGCGTCAGCATTGGATAATGTTGAGGCGAGGATGGGAATGGCATCAGTACTAATGCGTGCAAAGCACACAGAGGCTGGCTAGGATGGCAATGGCATCACTACGAATACGTGGAAAGGAATGGCATCAGAGTTGGAGGGGAGTGGTGGGCTGGTGGCAAGTGGAGTGACAGGGAGCCAAGTAGGAAGTGAATGGATTAGTGGGGCAGCCCAACACATGTGGGCAAAATAGAGAAAGTTGATGTCCATTGTTCATAATGGTATTCAGGTTAACACACTTCTTTGCAGTAGATATTTTGAGTTGTATGTTAGAGAAAACAGTTCTCATCCAGTGACAATAGGGAATTTTCCCTACAATACATGGATTTCCTCCCTAAACCTGAAGTAATTTCTCAAACATGAAACATACTGTGCTAAATGAACATATTCACCATTCATCAGTAAAAAAGAATGAATGTAACAACGAACATCGAGGGATAAATGAATGTTCTACTCTTCTTATACATTAGTTATCTTATCTCAGTTATGTAACTCGCAAATGGTTATGGCACTTCGATCCACAATTTGATCTACATGCATTTCTTACATACTTTGTTATGATGTTAATCATAATGCTGTTGACAAGATATTAGCGTAGAATCAGGTTCAATAAAGGTACCAGAAAATCCAAAAAACATGTTAAGGATTTCTAAATATAAATTTTTGCCCAAAACTGCTGTCAAACTTCAAGTACCAGATAACTATTTTAGTTCTTATGCTAATAAACACCATTACATTAAAAATGCAAACAATTTCTGAAGAACCTAGTCCAACCATTTATAGTGAATAACAAACTCAAATCCTAACTAGTGCAGACCAGGTCAACTGTAAAACTGTGTGGGTCCAGGAGAAATCTGAAAAATGATTCATGCAGTGAACTTTAATTGTTCGGTTGAAAATGAAATAATGAGGATAAGTATATTCAGTATAAGAGCAACATACCTTAAGCTCAATATTTCTTTCATTGGTGATACTTTTGTCACTGTCCACTAGAATTCCATGATCAAGTGAAAACTTACGAAATGCCATCTTCAGAGCTATTTCAATTGCAGTGGATCCATTGTCCGAATAATAAACTCTGGAAGCCCAATCTGACCAACAAAATAAATGGAAGTGTGTGCAATGAATGAGATGTTCCTCAGCAACATTGCTTGAATAGCAGGACACACATAACAAAACGAGAACAGCTGAATAATATTAAGGTAGCAAACAAGAAATAATGCTTCAAGGGCAAAATTCAAAGATCAAATAGAAAAGTGCGGAATTTGGCAGCTAAAAGGTATTTAAAACTACTTGTCAATTTTCATAGTAATGCAACATTTTGTTTATTAAGGGTTGACCTATACTCCTGCGGTTTAAATGTGCAAAGCATTATAATCAATAGAAAACAAGTAAAATCACTGACCTTTACCAACTCCCCCAAGCAAAAGCTCTGCACAACGAAGAGCAGGTTCATGAACATTCTCTGGAAACATCACATGGCCATACCTTGCGGCAGCATAACCCATATCTCTTGCAAGTTCAATCTAATGATCAAAGAGAAGTTTAGGCTACAAAAATTGCCTGTCAATAGCTCAACGTACACAACTTTAGCAAAAGAACACCTGCAATGAGAGTTCCCTTAGCAAACCAAAGTAAAGAGATTTTGCAAGTGCAGGAAGATGCAACAACAATAACCTGCAAGTTAGAATCAGGCCCTTGGGTCCACCAACTAGCACATGCATCAAACTGAGGGACGATCATCATCTTGTTGTCTTTAACCTACATCAAAAGATTGCGCAACAATGCCGTTAATGTTCCAAAGCTTCATTACAAATTTCTTTTCAAAATATTAGAAGTAGTAATTTGACAAACCTTGTATGCTGAGAAATTCTCACCACAACGTGAATCAATTACTGTAACAGAATCTATAGGGACAAGATTGTGCTGAGTGAAGGGCCACCATAGTAGATCCTTTGATTTTCTCTGCATACTATTTAACCTTTGAATTCTTCTTGAATGAAAAGATTGCAGGGCATCTTTAAGCAAACTAAAAACAGAGGATGATTCAGAAAACCAATCAGTTAGGTCATCTGAAGGATCTTCTGGAATAGGTGGCAGGACAAGCACAGGTACCCTAAATAACAGAAACAATACAAATATGTCATATCTAAAGAAAAACGGAGCTGCTAAAACATTTAACAAAATAATAGGACTGAAGTATGTTACCTGCTTTTCAAGTAAGAAAGCAAGAAGTTGTCATTTGACAAACCACGATCTTCCAAAATTACTGCACTAATATCATACCCTCTGAGCAACAGAGTTTCATATGCAGATAAAGTGGATGAAATACCACCAAGACGACCATCTCCAACAAGAATAGTAGGCAACCTAAAGGGCCTGTCAAGAGTTGCACACGGTAGCAAAGTAAATGAACCTAATATTCCGGCAAGTAAAGAAGTTTGAGTTAACAGCTGATAGGTCACAAGGTTCTTTAAGAATAGATCTAACCAATTCAAACGTTGTTAAGGAAATTTAAAATATGCTGTGAAATATTTGGTAAAATCACCAGAAGTGCCAAGTTCCCAAGAAATGAAAACAATTCCGAGAAAATGAGATGAGCATATAACATACATCAGAAATACCTCAGGAATGTCATCATAAGTTCAGATACTGTTACAGTTGTACTTAGGAATTGGCAACAATATACTACTAGTAATTGGTACATGCTACGCATGTTTAAGTACTGTTCATATACTGTTCATAAGTACTGTAGATATCACTGTTCATGGCTGCTGTTCACTGTTCATGATCACTGTAGATGATACTATAGCATACTGTAGATGGTACTGTAGCCACGAATCCTAGCTATTGCAGCCGTCCGATTGACACTAATCAACGGTCCAGATTGCTTATTGATCTAGTGATTCAAAAATTCAAATTTGGTACACTATAATAGTAGAAACTCAGGTAGCAACTTGTATAATTAAACACAGGAAGTCATAAAATGCTCCATCACATGAAAACGCAACAAATCAACAGGATATTCAACATATAACCTTAAGAAAAACTTCAGCACATCATTCCCGCAATCCGCATGCTCATTACCCACCTCTGTTATATCTCCAACATGCATGCTACCCTCTTATTACAGACTACCATTGAGATTGCTATTTCATGGAAGAGGCTAATGAATTATTCTAGCATTGAACTCTCTTGTGATTTGTGAATACAAAGAACATGCATCTCTTTAACTAGCTGGACCAAATATGCGAAACGAGTGTATAGTGCACAAACGCCATTTGCATCATGCTAAATTTGCACGTCATTTAGTTTCCTCAACTAATTCAGACTACGGAAACATTCCGCGAGACATACAGTACCCAAATTCACTAACATTAACTAAATGAAATAGCACATTTGGGGTTTGAACAGGCATGAAGCAGAACGCACCGGTAGAGATCGCACTGCAGCGTGCCCGACGGGCCCGGGCTAGCCACGCCACCGGCGGTCTCGACCAGCTTCCACACCTCCCCCTGCCCCTTCCCCAAATCCTCCCCCTCGACCAGGCACGCTGCCAGGCGAGACCTCACATGGGCGTCCTCCACCACCATCCCCTCTCTCTCCGCCGCCAGGTGCGGCGACACCGCCTCGCGCCACGCGTAGAGCGTCCTGCACGCCAGCAGCTTCCTCACCGCCTCGCCCTCCCCGTCGTAGGAGAAGACCGTCTCCTCGGGGGAAGGGAGTGGGGGTTTCACGGAGGGGGCGGGGGAGAGGGTGTCAAGGGAAGCGACGAGGCGCGCAGCGTGGGAGGGGCGGAGGAGCGCGGGGACCCTGCGGAAGAGGAAGCCCGCGTCGGAGTCGGCGGGGAAACCGGTCTGGAGAGGCTTGAGGTAGAGGACGGCGGAGGGGGAGGCGGCGGGGGAGCGGAGGAGGGAGGCGGCGAGGCCTGCGGAGACGAGGGTTTTGCCGACGCCGGTGTTGGCGCCGAAGACGGCGAAGGTCGGCGAGGAGAGGGGCAAGGCAGAGGAGTAGTGGCGACGGCGAACATGGCGGAGGAGGAAGCGGCGGAGCATAGCTGCTGGTTTGGGTTTTGTACCGGGTTTCGGGGGAAAAAGAAGAGGAAAGGAGCGTGCTGGTTGGGCCCAAGATAAGCTGTAGAATGCACCTTACGAGCCTTAGGGCATGTTTGGTTGGAACCGTAACTTGCCACGTCTCACGTTAGGCGTGCCACACTCGTTTAGGCTGGCGTTTGTTTCTCTATTTTACCTTAGCGCGCCATAAAATCTCGCCCCACTTCCTACTGCTCTGTCACACTTTTTTTCGCCGGATTCCTCCGCCGAATCTTTGGCGCGTCGCAGGTGGAGGGAAAAGGCGGGGTTTCTCTGACCGCCCATAGAAAAAAAATGGCGCGTACATGGGTATCTCACCGCTCTCGACCAAAAAAACGCGCGAACTGTTACCTTTTCCTCTCATCCCGTTATCTCTCTCCTCACAAGTCCCCCTCTTCCCAGATTGCTCTCTTCTCCAAATCTGAAATCCCCTCTCCTTTCGAAATATTTTTCTCTATTAGACCTCTCCAGATCCCTCTTCTATTTATTTTCCAAGACCCCTACTCATTCCACTCGAAATCCCCTTCTAGATCCAAGAAAGTTCTTGAGCACCATGGCTGGTTTGTGAGAGCTGCGGAGGTGTCCCGCCGTGTGAGCTTTGGCCTGGAATCAACACCACGTATTGCAGCTTCTACTCCACCTCTCTCTTCAAGGTATTGTGTTTCCATCGATCTCCCTTTCTATATGATACTTCTCCACGCAATCCTTGTAATCCTCATGGCCATCCATGCCATTGGTCTTCCACTTATTTATCTATCGGGAAATATCAGGTGCAAATGCCCATTTGGTGTAAATTTTGCAAATTCCCAGAAAACCATACGTAGAAGTCATCAAAAATTCCGAAAAAAAATTCACATATAGGTGAGGATATGGTCTACATCCCTGCAAAATTTCAACTTCAAATTCGAAACTGTTTGTTGACCATACCCTCACCTATACATGGATTTTTTTCGGAATTTTTGAAGACTTCTATGTATGATTTTGAAAAATAATTTTCACATTTTCACCAGATGGGCATTTTCACCAGATACGCCCCCTTTATCTATTTGATTTCTCTATCTTACTTCATGATTAGTTGCTGATCCGATCTAGATTTATTAGAGCAGTAGCCATTTGTAGTTGTTGCTAGATAGCTGATGCTTTTATTGATTTTTCTTGTCACATGTCTATAACTTAGATGGATGGGAGAACGCGGTTATACTTACAATATTTATTGAATCAATATTATCACTACTACATGTGGAGGAGAAGACTGCTTGCTTACCTTGCATTATGTCTAGCAAGTTATTCATATTTGCTTAATGTGCGAAAGAGAGAGCGAGAAGGTATAACATACGCTCCCATGTTGGATAGAGATGTGATCTGAGAAGCACGGTTACATCGTTTGTACAATGGGACTGAGGCCCACTGTATCTCTGAGTTGCGCATGCGAAAAGCAGTTTTTCATAATCTTTGTGGCCATCTCAGATCACATGGTATGTTGGTAGACACTTTGCATGTCACAGTGGAAGAACAACTTGCAATGTTTATGCATGCAATGGGACAAAAGTGGGCAAACAGGTCTATTGGTTTTGAGTTTTTCCGATCCAATGAGACGGTTAGTAGGTATTTCCATGCTGTTTTAGATGCACTTGTCAAGCTTTCCAAAGAATTGATATACATGAGAAGCACTGAAACACATGAAAAGATCACAAGTAGCCCAGGCAGGTTCCATCCTTACTTCGAGGTACAAATAAACATCTCATTGCACTATTTTTTGCAAGCACACATGAGCTACATATTCAACTAATAGAACATCGTGCCTTTTCCTAGGGATGCATAGGGGCCTTGGATGGTACACACATACCAGCATTTGTGCCTTTACATATGCAACATAGATTTAGGGGCTGAAAGTCCATCCCAACTCAAAATGTTCTAGCAGCTGTTGATTTTGACTTGCGATTCATCTATGTGCTTGCGGGTTGGGAGGGATCTGCCCATGACTCTCTAGTGCTTCAAGATGCTTTAAGTCGTCCCACTGGATTAAAAATACCAGAAGGTAGGATTTCACCTAGCAGCCATTGTGAAGTTATCAAACATCAAATTAGTTCATATCTAACTTTAGGAGACATTTTCTATTGTAGGAAAATTCTTCTTAGCTGATGCTGGATACGCAAGTAGACCTGGAATACTACCCCCGTACCGTGGTGTTCGTTATCACCTAAAAGAGTACAGAGGGGCTAGAAATCTATCAGATTATAAGGAATTATTTAATCACCGCCACTCCTCACTTAGGACAACAGTTGAACGAGCATTTGGGACCTTGAAGAATCGTTTCAATATCCTTTCAAGTCAGCCATATTTCCCTTTTAAAATGCAAGTGAAGATTGTGGTTGCATGTTGTGCACTTCACAACTGGATCCTAGATAATGGTATTGATGAGTACGTCTATGACGAAGATTCTTGGTATAGAGCCCTCCCAAGGAGCAATAGAGTGTACCGTGACATACGTCATGAGAGTCGGGCCTAGGCACTTAAAAGGGACCAACTAGCACATCGTATGTGGCAAGATAAAATAGGTCAACCGGATGCCAATCAAAACATCGAGAGCAACAATGTCAAGAATGGCATGTAGTATTTTATTATGTGTTGTAATGCTATTTGTACTCATTAATGTCCCATGCTGTTGTGACTCCATTATGTTGTTTTTGTCGCTACCTAGTACCCACTTGTACTCATTTCTGCTAGTTCTGCTCGTTATCATGTGGCTTAATATTGCTCATTGCATCACTTCCTAAGAAATCATTTTTTCTCATTGAATTAGCAATGGCAAAGGGAAAGGTAAAGTTGGATGGTGATGGAGCTTCCCGGCAAAGAACCATAAGCCGGGATGATGAACAAACCAAGTTCATGCTGAATTGGTACATCGAGTACCAAAAAGCCCAACATGCAGGCTTCGTATTCAAGAAGCAACACCATATGAAGTGTGCTGATGCTTTAAACAAAGAGTTTGCTATGGGGGTTACACTTGACCAAGCTGATCGTCACTACAGATTGTACAAAGAGAATTGGAAGATAGTTGAGACAGCTATGAATAAGAGTGGCAATGGTTTTGATAAAACCAGATGCAAAGTGATAATTTCAGAGTCTGAAAAAGACCAACTTAATGTAAGTATTAATTTTTTGTTTATATAAAATACAGTCCTAAAGAATTTTGCACATGCATGCAGGATAAGGCTAGGCGCTTGCTCTCTGAGCCCATCAAATTCTTTCATGAAATGCAAGAACTTTTCACGGGCATGAATGCTGATGGTTCCCTTGCCATGGATCCAGAAAAAGGCTTGGATGATGGAAGTGGACCATCTGACTATGACTCGGGAGATTTGAATAACATGTCCATGTATCCACAATGTGTTGACCTTGAAGGTAATGACTCTGACACAATACCAGCCCCTCCAAGTAATAAAGTGGCAGCAAGTGGAGGCATTGGCTCATCTAAGAAACCCCAGGTTGGTAAGAAACGACCTAGAGGTGAAAAATCACCTACTAAGAAGCCGATGAAGCAGCCTAAGAGTAGTTTCGCCGATGCTACTGAACATATCACCACCACAATGAAAGCAATCCAGCAAACCCTTGCTAATCCTCCTCTTGCACCCCAATTGCTACAACTTATTGACCCCAGTGCTGCATTGTGGCAAAGACTTGAGGTGATAAATATTGGTACCGAATATAGGATTCTTATTGGTGAATATCTTGCATGCTCAGACAATGAGGGTATGCGCAGTTTCCTGTCTTATAGCAGTGACAAAACTTTGGAGACTTGGGTTTACCGATTCATTTGCAAGCATGAAGATCGTCTGCAGTAACTATTGGTTCCTTGTAGTACATGCTTTTGGGTGTTATTTGGCCTCTTTTTGCTGCTAATGGCTGGTACGTGTGAGCTGTGGTGAAGATGCTTTTGGGTGTTGTTCTGACTTTTGTTGCTACTGAAGATTGTTAAACTAATGTGAAGTGCAAGAACAATTGGATGCTTTTGTCTAGTACTGCTAATATGACCAACTATGTATGTTTACCAGTAGCTCCTAGGTGCAAGAACTGTTAGTTGCTTATGTATGATAGCATCGATCAGTGATATTTTGTTGCTATACTGGTTGGTGTGAATCAGTGCAAGTGGTTACTGTAATGAACTATTTCATGTGATGTTTAATGGATTATGATAAGTAATGGTATTCTGTAGCAGTTTTATGGCTGACTATTTATATGCTAAATAGATTGGTCTAGTTTGTACTTGGGTATTTTTTCATGGCAATTACCAAATGATGTCGGACATGCATGAGCATAAGAGGGTAAGCTCACCACTTCATTCAAGGGGGGTGATTGTCAGCTTTGGCTACCAAACAAACACCATCCACACTTTTCTGCCACACATGTGGCAGGTTACATGGCAATCATCCAAATGGGTGCCTCACTCAATTTGCCACAACTCAACTAAGATGTGGCAACCAACCAAACATCCTTATTTTTGCCACAAGTTAGTCATGCCACAACTATGGCTCACGCCTAACCTTAGTTGTGGGAAAATGCGGCTCCCAACCAAACATACCCTTACAATGAAAATTCCATGTAACCTCCCCGGCTCCCCTACCGGTGCTTAGATCTAATTTCTCCTATTAACTCTAAAACAGTTTAGAAAAATGCACTGCAGTATATTCTCTAAGTCGATCACTCCACTCCATTTGATATACTAAGTTATACGGTACTCGATTTTATATTTATGATATTGATAGTTTACATATTTTATCGGTACATCCAAATACAAGAAATATATCTGTCTCTAATAAAAATAAAACAAAATAAAGATGAAAATGAACAGACAATAAAGACTGTTAAAAGAGAGAGAAAAAAAGATGAGAGACATCACAAAAGTCCTTTTAAATTTCGTCATTTGTGTCCACTATACCTACCTATTATGATACTTCATTTTGGTCATCGAGTATATTGCCATTGCACTTATCATTCATCTATGACTTGATTTTATTTTTATATACATAGCTTAGTTGCTTAGCTCCTCGCTTATTTCATGTCGTAAAGAGCTCATCATTACAAGGTACCACTGATATGTTGTAGGGTTCTGAAAAAAAGCAAAAAAAAGAGAAAACAAGAAAAAACAGAAAAAAGAAAAAGGAAAAATAGTAGAAGAGGTATTATATTCTTCAAATTCTCTAATTATCTTTTATGCGACATGGATCATCTGTAGGCTATGTATTGCATTCTTAGCAACAGTAGCATTTATTAGCTTATGAACTTCACTTATATTTTATGGCTTCATTACATTGCATTATGATCTTCACTTATATCATCTGAGAGCATTATTTTTGCCAACATGCTTCACTTATGTCATTTGGTGGCTTTTACATTTGCTCATATGTTTCACTTATATTATTAGAAAGCATTACCTACTTGTCATACAGTTTTACTTGTGTATTTCTATGTCAATCTTTACTCGTCTTGCAGTATCGATAACTGGAGTATCACTAGAGCCCGGGTGTCACACCCCGATTTTCCAAAACCTGAAAATTAGGGCCAACAAAAACTTTTTCACTAATGATGTCAGTTAAAATACACCGAACTAAAACTTAGTTTAACTCACGATGCAACCATGGACCAAAACATGAACACACCCTCGGCATCCTTTCTTCTGATTCCTAGTCGGATAACCTAGACCGACATTTACAGCTAAGCACCCACACGGTACCCTTGTAAAATTGAAGCGTATATATATACCCTGAATCTTCTTCGAATGACGTGATCTTCCGCCACCTACCTCGCCATGACCTATCATAAGTGTGTGCACATATATACTGCTTTTATACATACGCGTATATGCAAAACCCTAATCCGTTCCTCCCGAGCTACGAATCAAAATCCTAATTCTTCGTTTGGCTCTGACACAATCCTATGCATATACACGAGCATACCGGCAATACTTTCCCAAGTCCTAACTTCCATGACTTCTTATCATTATCCTAACCTCATCGCAACACTATATATGATTAAATCTCCAAGTGCATGTGTGCACATATACTTTGAAACCTTATCCACCTTTTCCTCGTAACAATTCCGCTATGATTTATGGGAATCAATGCATGCGCTTCCATCTTTCCAACCCGCTAGTAGAATGCATCAGCTTGCATATAAACCCATATAACGTGTGTAGGTGACCAAACCAAGTGCAATAAATTCCAGTGTGGCTAGCTCCTCATCAATCTTTACGTGCTGACCAGATATCTGCTCTGCACTCAGCTGCTTCATCTCAATGCAATGCTAACTCCTCTCCATGCTCAAAATTGGTGCCAAACTTATACTATGCATAGAGAACTACACGCCAGTGCACTACCTCACCATTATTCTCACTGACACGTATTAATGTGCAGCCAAGTTCCTCCCCTTAGAATTCCTCACTCCCTTCCTTAACTCCTTCTTTTATGCCCACCCACCTAACAGCACACTTGAACCAGTGCGTTACCACCCATGCCAACTGCCCTTTCACTACAGCAAGCGGCGCCAATTTCCCCCTGTGCTGCTGCAGCATTAGGCAATGCCATTCTTTATTCTCTATTCTTTCCATCACTGCCATCCGTGCCATTTCATTTATTTTTCTGTGATTTCGGTGCCTACCTTTCACTGGAATTCTACAGCAGCAGCAAGAACTGCAGGCCACGTGGTGCTGCTTCCCCTGCCACACACCACAACTCCCATTGCTAAACGGTGCCTAATTCTCCTACTGACCTACAGCACCAGCTGAGCTGTTCCATCCTTTAATCCTCCTTCAGCTCAGCTACAAGGCCAGCCCGAGCTTCCTACTACCTCCCTCTCAATTTCCCCATTTCTTTTCCCTCTGGTCTGCGCCAGCTCCCCAAGAGCCACCCGAGCTGCTCTTTTCTCCATTCCCTTCCCCTTTACTCTTCTCAAGCTCCCAAGCTGCACTCGAGCTCCATCCGCCTACTGCCCACACCCGAGCTACCTTGAGCTCCCTAGTCCTCATCGGCTCCCCTACTAAGCTCCGGGCTAAGCTCTACACCTCAATCTCTTCTACTCTCTCCCTTACACTGCCAAGCAGCCGAGCTGCCGCAGCCAAGCACAGCGGAGCAGCCGGAGCTTCTCTCTCCTCCCTCTCAAACAAACCGAGTTTCCCTGCCATCCCATCTCCTCCCGAGCTCTCTTCCCCAATTTCTTCCTCCTAAGCAGAACACCTGAGCCGCTGCAACCCAAGCACCAACACCGCCCGAGCTGCTCCCAAGCTACCCCTATATCCCCTCTGCTCCCTCTCCCTCCGCCCGGAGCAGGGCATACCGAGCATCCAAGGACAAGAACACCCGGCGCCGCCCTACACCCGCCGGTGTGGTCTGCGGAGCTCCAACGCGACCCACGGGGTCTCCCGCCACCGTTGGTATATATTAAATCACGAGTAGCTTACAAAAGGGGATGTTAGTGGCTATCCTAGATGGGATCTAAACCTAGTCAGGGTCTTCTCCGAATAGATTTGGACGGCTTGTGGAGTCTTCTTGAGGAGGCCAGGGCTCAACCTCTGAAGGCTCCTTCCTTGTGTATGGCTTGTTTGCTCCAATTGGATCTAATCTTCCTTGAGGGGTCTTTAGGTCCTTATATAGGGGATGACCCAAATCGTAGAGGTCATGGACTTATCTATGACTGAGATCCTGCCCTAACATAGGGATTGTTCATCCTCATTACGTGGGGACCCTTTATCTTCTAGATTCTTTGGCCGTTACACCAGCTACTCCGGGTATCTGGGGTATTCATATACAGATGCTACCCCATATACGGTGGTTGCGTATTACTCATCATCAAGTAGTTAATTCAAACCCATGACTATATTCTCAAAATAATAATAAAGGTTTCCTAGAAATAACATAGATTATGCAAGTCCCTGTAATCCATTATATCAACGATTCATCGATTAGAAAGATGTTGCTCTCTCACATCCATCCCTAACTAGTTCTCATCTAATAGGGAAAATCAATGTGTTCACCTAATCTGCATGTACACTCATACACTAGCACAAGGAATTGATAATTACCAAAAATACATATATGCAAAGCATCACATACTGTATTATCGATGCTATGGGACAACACACGAATCAAAGATACATGAGCCAAAACAATAAATCATAGAAAAATAATTTATTGAATCAAACACCATGTTAAACATGCTAAATCATTAGGTATACAAGGGAGGAAGAGTGGTAGAGAGGTGTGATGGCGGATAAGGTTTCCTTTCTTTAAATAGCCTCTAAGCTTTTCCTAATCCATCTGATCGAAACCTAAAGGGCTCATGTTCATGTGTAGAGGCATCCAAATCCTTCCTTATCCTCTCACGGATCCAATTCAAAAAACCATATTCAAGTTGGAGTTGAATCGATAAAGTTATTCCAATTCCAGAGCCTCCCATCGGATGCCCGTATTGGGCCTCGAAAGTCTGGGTTCAGCCTAATTTTGTAATCTTCCTTGTTTCTTCAATTACAGTCCAAATTGGGTCATTATTTTGCTCATTTTGGGGCAGCTAGACAAGATGAACAATGTTCATGTTGTTAACTTTTTGGTTCGAGGTCTTATTGATAATGAAAATGCCCAGAAATCATATGTTGTCTCCCGAAACTCATCCAGATCATCTTGGCATTAGCTCATATTTTTTTATGACAACTCCATTAGGCTTTCAAGACATCATCCATCTACAAGAAATGAAAATCAAAAGTACTGTAAAATAAAAAAATATGAACTATGCAATGTAGGCGATAAAAAGGCAATTGCACAATTGTGAAGAAATAAATCTTAATAAAATAATGGGCACTTTATAATGATAATATGCAATGAATGGGAAATAAAATAGATATATTTTGGAAATATCAAGCTCCCTAAGTTTAAAACTTTCTCGCCCTCGAGACAGAAAGGGAAGTGAAAAAGAAGTATTTGCCCTTCCACTGCACCTTAAGAATATAACACTTACCCATGATATTTAAAACATGCAAGGTTAAATAGGATATAATGAAAAAAGATAAAAAGCTTTCTAAATTATTAAGTTTTGCAATGAGTTTTTTCCACAAGAGTTTATGTTATTGCACTAACCATTCAATATCAAACATAAATCTAACAAGTAAGCCCAGCACAATATTTTCCTTCAATCAATGCCAAGAGAGTAAAAGAAAGACGAAATTATGAGCGTGAGTAGTATCATTAGTAGCTTTCAAAGTTTTTGAACACTAAATCACTAAGATACTTCACTTTTGATATCAAAGAATAAGTATAATGGTTACTCCTAATTCATCTCATTAAAGAACACATTTTTTCTACTAAGAGTAGTTTTTTAATAACACCACTTCTTCATGTTTCAGAATTTTTCTCTCATTCTCACAATGTATTTAAGTGGCCTCACCCTACCCCTAAGCAAAATTTGGCTATATATGTGGAGCTTGGTAAGGGAAAAAATGAAGTCTAGATCAACAAAGTTGAATAAGAATCCAAACAAGTAAGAAGTTCTGTAATGCCAGTCATCTAGAAGAAATAATGTTAAAGAAAGAAAGGAACTGATCAAGGAAAAAGAAAGTCCCATGCAATACGGAGTGACCCTAAGGCACTAGAGATATCCTTGATTTCGATGTTACATAGGGAGTAGCAATTGTCATATGAATACACAAAATGAAAACCATATCACATAAAAGAGATGTTCTCTAAAGATATAAGTGAAGCGCATGAGCTAGGTGAGTGCTCTCGAAAGATATAAGTGAAGTGTGTGAGCAAATAAGTGCTCTCAAATGATATAAGTGAAGAACATGAGCAAAGTGAAACTCTCTAATAATATAAGTGAAGATCATGAGCTAATAAATGAAGCTCAATAGATATAAGTGAAGCATATGAGCTAAATAAATGCTTCTAAAAATGCTACTTCTACTAATAATGATATGGACGCACTAGTCTACAAATGATCATCTTGCACCTGCTACTTCTACTAATAATGATATGGACGCACTAGTCTACAAATGATCATCTTGCACAAATAATAATTAGAGCTCATGACAAACATGACACCTCTCTTCTACTAGATTTTCTCTCTTACTTTATGTTTATTTTTTTCCTTCTTTCTCTTATTTTTTTTCTTTTTTTTACAAAGCCCTACAAGTGAGAGGTACCTTGCAAGAATGAGATCTTTACATGACATAACAAGCGAGCAAAATAAAATAAGGCTATATGTGTGCATAAAACATAGACTCTAATAAAATGATAAATAAATGATAAGTGCAATCGCAAGATACTCGAATGGCAAAGGATGTAGAGCCGTGATAGGCAGGTATGGTGGATACAAATGGCAAGACTAAAGGGCTTTTGGGATGTCTCTTTTTTTTTCTTTTTCTTTTTTTCGCATCGCATATTCTGTTTCAATGGTCTTTATTGCCTCGTTGGCATCATCTTTATTTTGTTTATTTAAGACACAATCCCAAAGGGTTTGGATGTACCAGCGAAGTATGCAAAATATCAATTTGATAAATGCAAGACCGAGTATCATAAGGCTAGCAAAAATAAGATGAACAAATGAAATGACCGGCTTCAAAGAACAACTTAATAAGACGAAAAACAAACTTCAACAAAGTTTCACCATATTCATTTTGCAATACAGGCTTTTCTCATCTCACAAAAATAATATGTATATAGGCTTTGGTAGGACAAGAAGATTAAATTATGAAACAATTAGAAAGTAGCATTAACTCTGTTACACCAACTCTAGGAGATCATTAGTAACCAGCCACTTATCTAATCAATCTAATTAAGCACTAGAACATTAGTTTCTCACCTCTAACTATAAAAATCAACTATCACTCTAATATTACTTAAATTTAGCATGTCATTGACTTTTAGAATTTATTAAGCATGCTACAAGCTACATAAATACTGTCAAAAGTAATGGTTAAATGCTCAACCTAGATTGAAAATAGCAAACACAATTTTGCACAAAAGCAATTTTAACAGACAAGCATTGCATCGGATGATATGATCATGTAAAATAATTCCCCCGAACCTAGGACTTTTACAAGGACTAAGATTGATATAATTATAAAAAGATAGTATAGTAAAAGAGAGGGTAAAGTGAACTCCGATGTCTTCAATGGACATGGACTTGAGATTCAATAATAATTAATCTTTCAACTTTAAAGTCCGGTAAACATCCTCCAATAGATCCTGTGTAAAAGAAACAAATAGAAAGCAATAAAGCATGTTTTTATTATTTTGAGTTTTTTTAATTTTAGATCAATAAGGAACAACTAAGCGGGTCATAGCACAAGTGAAAATGTTTATCTCAATAGTTCAGTTTATCCTAAGCACCACACTTATTTTGACAAACTATGTCTAAGAGTATATATGCACCTAGATTTTAAGTAAAGTGCACTTGAGACAAAAAAAATTATGCCAAATGTACAACCCTATGTGCTTAACAATAACGAAAAGAAAGGTACGAAACAAAAAAAACTAAGGTTTCCACTCACCATTATACTAGAATGACATTTATTATGAGATCATAATGGAAGATATTACTGATACTTGTAGTGTAGGCTCAAATAATTGAAGCAATTGAGGCTATATGAATAGTTATACATAGGCACAAGATCATATAAATGTCCATATATAGTCCAAGCGCCTTCAAAATAAAAATAAAAATGAAAACTCATGATTCGTTATATGAACAACTAGGATTCGTATGCCGAACCGGTTTAAAAATAAATAGCATAAAAGAGTGTAGTACGAACAAAGAATTTATGACATAATTGAAATCATGGAGTATCAGTGAAGATTGGGAAAATAACCAGGGGCAGCCGAGGTGGCACGGCGCCACATAGTAGGGCATCGTGGCAGGAAGAGCTGCGCAGGCCTGCCGCGTGGGCCGCTTGATGAGGACATGACCCTTCGGATACAACCATTGCTGCTCTTTCTCAAGTCAAGAATCAAGATCAATACAAGACATGGGACAACAAGGGTATGATCAAGATTTCAAGATACAAATTCATGTTGATCAAACAATTGGACAATAGAGGAGGAAATAACGTTCATGTGACCATGACCATGTACCATATGATTGGTGTTGTACAAGAAGGTTCACCACGTCACCTTTGGTCCAAGAAGAGCTAGATGAAGTTCCAAAAGTTCCAAACTCTGATTCAGATTGCTGAGACAACCTTGACTTTAAACATCCATATGTCTATATCTCCAGCATATGAACTCTGATTTGAGTGATCTTGGACTTTATGGAAAGTTTATCTCATGCTTATTCCAACACATCTGGCCCTATCTTCAAATTCCTTACAAGCTCGCTATAATTTCAAAAAATTTCTAAGATTGTTTCTGAAATAGAGTCTAAAGGTGCTACGCCACCTCCACTTGGGCCCATGAGCCTTGTACGACCTAGGGGTATGTGCCCACCCCTAGTTGCCACATCCCACTACTACAGAACAACAGATCAACGACGTGCAAAATCCTTGATCACTGGCAGTTTTGGGGCACGTCGTTGATCATTGGTCATTGATGACTCAGCTCATCAACGACGGACATTTTACCTATCATTGATAGACTTATCAACGACGGGTAACTTTCTCTATCCGTCGTCGATAAGAGACTTATCAACAACGGGTTTCTCTCTTTGTCCATCATTGATGACTTCGTTTGGACTGACGAGCTCATCTGATGAGCCCGTTATCGATGGTTATATCCTCAGTGATGGTCCATTTCTATGGTCCGTCATTGATGAATACTTAACCCTAGCAGATTTTTTTCCTACTTTTGGCTATCCTCAGGAACTGCTAGCAATGCCGTCTAAAAAATAGATGAAAGTTCACATACACAAGCATGATTCCATCACATATCACATATTCACATATACAAGCATGATTATATCACAGATCACATGTTCACACATGAATTCCATCAAACATCATAAATCAACAAACACATAGTACATCTTACATGTAATTTGAACTTCATTGAATGTTGTTTGCTCAAGAACAGTTTCAAACAGACAAAATGTATTGAAATAGATGCATTTAAACATTTGGCTCACAAGGAGGATTGAAGCCCGGACTACTGCTGCCTGGAGACTGTCAGGTTCCTCAAAATGCATATGCACGAGGAGGATTAAAGCCTATCGTACTACTGCCTGGAGACTGTCAGGTTAATTGAAATGCGTATGCACGAGGATTGAAGTCTGCATGGAGACAGTCAAATTCCTTGAAATACGTATCCACGAGGAGAGCCTGGACTTGTTCCCACATTGATTAGGTGAGAAACTCAATATCATCACAGAGGAGGCAACTCCGGAGGAGGTGACTCCTTGCGCTTCACGAGGCCAGAAGAGCTACTCGCAGCCACCATTGCAATGTGTAATCGAGCGCAAGAGAGTAAGAGCTAAAGCTTTGGGGGCAGGAAGAAGAGAGGGCACACCGATTGTAGAGAGGACGGCAAAGAGTAGAAAGATGTATGCATTAATATAGACACGAGAGCGACTCTTCGTGTTCTAAAAACTGCCCCCACCAGATATCGGTGCAACTCTTCATTTCTAAAAACCGCCACCCGTCGGTGTGCCTCCTCGAATACTGCGCGACTCCTCCTCACAATTAAGTCACATAGGAGAGAACTATCAACGATGAGCTTCCACTGTAGCCCATCGTGGATGATAGTTTCCCGTACCGCGGCTCTTCCTATGACAGCTATCAACGACGGGCTCTCTGGCAGATAAGTTCTAGAACTGATCAGTGCACACTATGTTGTGCAGAGTTCAGTTCTTTGCATGCGCAAAAACATAGATTATGGATTCAAACACAAAAGGAAACATAGTTCATTACATAACAAAAAGCCTCTAATGCAATGAGGAAGCATAGTTCAGACATTTCATATCTGCTAACTAGGCTAGTTATATATTAATGTGAAGAGAAAAATAAAACTAAAAGTTCCCCAGTGGGAGACCTTCATCCAAGGGTCTGCATTAAGCGGAGACCATAGAAAATTTAAAGAAGCTCGCACACTCAGAACTCCATCGAATATACTTTGCGTGGAGGCGCTAGATGACTAATTTGTTCTCACTGCAGATGAGGATACACCCAGCTCATGGTGAGCTTGGAGGACGAAATGGTGTAGCCGCAGAAACTTCTTCTACAAGAAAGACCGGATGACGTAGGCGCCGGAGTACTACACGAGGTCGGGGAAGGCAAGGAGGAGGGTGTCCTCAGTGTCCCCGTAGCCGGAGAACTCCAGTGCTTCCATCGTGTCACGGGAGAGTGCCAGGTTGATGCATGCGTTGTCCTCATGGATCGGCGAAGCAGGAGGCGACGCCTCTTCACTTCCCAGAAGAGCTAGCTATAGGGACCATTGCATGATGGGCACAAGAGAGTGGCTGGCTTTTGGGGGAAGGAAGAGGAAGACGAGACAGTGGGTCGCAAAGAGTGGTTACATATGGGGTAGCACACTCTTCATCTCCTCCGCTACACAACTTTCGAGGAGCATACCAATGATAGGTCGAAACGACGGTCGTCATTAATGACTCTCACAGATGGGTGGCCCAGCTGCCCATCGTTGATGATTGTGATCATCAACGATGGGCGTCGAAGTAGGTCTTCATTAAGAGTCACCAATGATGGCTTCTACTTCTAGCCGGTCATTGACAATTTCGGCAGGAAGGCTTGCAGGCACCTGGTGAAGTTATCAACGATGGTTTCTTCCTTTGGCCCATCATTGAAACTGAGTTTCATTGAGGAAACAAGGATACCCGTCGTTGATGTAGATCGTGGATGTGGGTTTTTGTAGTAGTGTCCTATCTTCATACGCCCCCTAGAACACTCTCTTTAGTTTTCGGTTTTGCTTAGTTAAGAGTTCACTACATTGCAACTTCATGTATCTTTGTTTGTGTCTAACGACCAAATCAAGACCGCTTTCCGGAACACCAATTTATCTAGTTCTTCATCCATACTTGAAATTTCAGATTGTTTTATCATAATTATTGCTTGTTCTTTGATCGCTCGCAGGGATTAGAACCTTGTGTTCAGGTTGGCCATGCTTCCTACATCATCAATAACGTACCCAAGTTGGTTTAGCAATTTCGAAGGCGCATTGTCGTCATACAGTGTAGTTGGATCGTCAAAATCGTCTCCACAAATCGATAATTCTCATTTTCATCAAAAGATTGGGGACACCCCAAGTTCTATCACCGCTCGGCCATCACCTTTTGTCACAATGTTTTGCAGGCACTTGTCGCTCCCTGTAGATTTTAATCATTCAAAAATTTCTAGAAAAACAAGTGCCAACAAAAATTGTGAAAATTCAGATCATACGACACAGTTTCTTAGCCTAAACATCCATGTATAATTCTCCAAAACCTTTGATATAAAATTCTTTATGCGATAAAATGCCAATGCAATCCTAGATGCAAATGATGCTGAAAATAAAATAAAGACACTAGGAAAAATTGACTCCACTTCCAGGTTTGCCTCCTGGGAAGCGCTTTCTTCAAAGTCATATAGCTAGACTAAGGTGCTCATTTGTTCACCCCCCCACCCCCCCCGGATCCCAAGGGATGTCAACTCAAATCGTGTTAATTATTACCTTCAACCATAGTATAGAGCATCTACAAGGAAAAAATTAGCAAATGTCGAAGGTGTATCCTTTTCCTATGCATTGGCATTTTGTACGAAAATAAATTCTTGCACATTAGTGGATGGTATCATGGACGATGTTAAGTGGAGGGGTCTCAAAAATATTAATATGCAACTTTAGGACATTTTTATCATTTATTGGAAGCTCATAAATACAACAAGTATTTCTAATAAAGTCTTCTCCCCTAGGCTAGTATCAATTGTTCCACATAGAGAAGTAATTAATGGCATAATAGGTTCATCATCTTTATCTAGCTCATCTTTATTTGTGTTCTCATCTACTAAATCTAAAATTTCAGCATGGTATTTATCTAATAATTGAGGACTTTCTAACATAGAGCATCTTTTGTTTAGTGCGTGAAGAAAACTTTTATTTTGGCAGGAAAAGCAAATTTCCGGACTAAATACATGAAGGGAAGACTACTAGAGAAAGGAGGGCACCAAGTGGGCCCCACACAACCATGCGACAGGGAGCCGTAGCAGGCCCAGCCATCACAGCCTACCGTGTGGAGCCCCTAGGGAAGGCCTCCCCACATTGTTTCCCCCACTTGTTTGTCCCAATGCATGTTTTCCAAGAGAGAGCTTTTTGAGATGGAACTCCATAGTCATTCTGTTTAGATCTACATAATACATTAACATCCGCTAGAATTCAGATTGGACACCGCTTCTCTGCCGGATCGACACCCATTTCTTCATACCATCAAGGGAGATCACTCGGTGATTTTGCTGTATCTCTTTGTAATCTCCATAATGATACTTGTATGTTTTCACCCTTTTACCATGTTAGAGTAGTCTACCGCAGGCATACAGGATGGATGGGGATTGGTGAATTGTAGAGAGATGATTTGTTGCTATTTTAGTTATATATTTGGATTGCGATTGTTTTAATGTTGCTTTAATCATTGGTCATTTATTATTGCTATCCTTAATTATTATTGTCTAGGGTCCGGCAACATGGTCCTAGAAGTATTTTTCATATCTTGAAATATCAATTTTTTATTCATGTTACCATTTACCACCTATTAAGTGAGAGTCGAGGGTGAGGGGTTTTAGCTACTTGAATGCGACATGTGCCATCATGCTTAATGCTTTGCTCTGATGAATCGGTCGTGATCAACTTAAAGTTGGATAAAAGTGACAGACTTGATGAGAAGTCATTAACATATGTGTACATGCCTACAGCTTATTGGCACTAAAAATTTATTTATTTTGCATCCTTGCATATGATTAGTTATCTCTACATGATCCCACAAACCACGTCCTATTGCCTATTTAATCATTATTGTCTTTAGCTCTCTTAAGCATTTCAAACACTTGCATTACTTTTATTTATTACATTACTTAATTATGTTTTTATTCTTATTAAAATCTCAAAATGTTGTTTGCTATTATTTAGTTCAAGTGCATGTGCAATTATGAGTGATACGATAGTTGTGGAAAAACCTACCACTTTTTAATAACATTCTCGGTAGGTTCGATATAAAATCAAAATACTTCCGTGAAATAGCTACGGTGATCATGTGCAACTACAAGCCATTGGCTACCTTACCAGTGCCAACATCATCGTCTTCCCTTGGCTTGGATTGACACTAAAGGACAGAGCATAATGGTAGCCTGGTGGGTAGTAGTATGAATTGATCTCACCAAGCAAGTAGCACCCATGCATCCCATGGCGTCTCCTTCCCCAATCCCAGTACTAGCGCAGCTTCATGTGCTCAATATCTCTGTCCACCATGCCGCCTTTGACAATGCCTTCGCTATGCACTTTGTTCAGCAGGGGCCACCGCGTGCCTCCTAGATAGCCTGGATAATTTCTAGGCTCGACGGGCCCCGCATCACCCACCCCGTCGACCTACGCGGCAACATGCTCACCAAGATGAGGTAGCTCACCTCCAACTCGTCTCCCCATTCCGCCGCCAGCACCGAAGAAGATAGAGAGGTCGGCTCTAGTGTCCGGTGATTGCCTCATTCATGTTCGCGTGTGATCAGATCGACCGAATCATGCACGCATCAACAAGGGCGGCGGCACCGGGGGTGCACTGGTCGGCATTCGTAGAGTTCTCCTTCACGTAGGCATGGAAGGTGTGGCACACAGCCACATGCGCAATGCCACATCACTTCCTAGTGCCATGTGGTCGACATGCTAGGGCATCTATAATGGTACGATGTCAGCCTTCTCTTAAAAATGTCACATATGATTCTTATTAAGTTGGAACAGAAAGAAGGGAAAGAGAGAAGATTGTCTTGCATTGTTGAAGAGATGATCCCTTCATGCGCAAGTAAAGATTGTTTTCTCTATCGTACTAGATGTCATCCATTCATCACATATTTTCTAATTTAATTTTAATAATCACATTTTTATATTCATGTGAGCATCAAATGCTAGAGATGATAATAAGATATAACTTATTATGTAACATGTCATTATTATCATCTCTAGATAATGGGAGGGTATAAGAGTGGGTTGCCTTCTCTATCACCAGAGATGTCCTCAACAAGTAAAATAGCACTTGGACCTGTTTGAACCACTTACACAAGTTATGAACATACATATCTAGTTGTTGAGTTTATAGACCTATTTGCAGTGTTGCACCCACCTAACAAGTTCAAGGAACTAACATATTTTTTTTAACCAATGGCAGGAGCACTATAGTACAATTAAGCAGACTAAATTGACTAGTTTTTCCTTTTACAGGGAAAATTGACAAGTTACTTGTGAGCAAACTGACCAAAAACCAATACAACAAGCTCAAATGCCTAAGTAAACTAGGCCTAGAACACCCATAGGCTAACAACACAAAAAACACAATACACGCAATACCAAAACACCTGTAGCTAATGCACATCTTAGTAGCACCGAGGCCCCGCAAGTCCCATGCCTCGCTAGAGCAAAGCCACGGCTAACTAGCCCACAACTAACACTGTCCAATGCATCCATATTGAGAGAGCCAGAGTCCGCATTAAGCCCAACTGCGAAGAGGAGAAAGAGCACCGCCCACCAAAAGAAGTTCCCGTGCGACAACACCAACAAAACACAGTACCGGCAGAAACCCGGCCACGCAACTGCCGAAAGCGCCACGCTGCGTCATGAGGCCTCGCACCCCACCGAGCAGGCAAGATCTAGCTTGACCCACTTACACTACAAGATTTTCGCTGATCTGTGATGAATCGCATTCGTCATGGAAGAACGACAATTCGTCATTAATCATCTTCTGTGACGAATTTATGACGAAAACAAAATCGTCATGGAAGTCGCGTCATAGATGTACCACTGTGACGAAATTGCGATTTCGTCACAGAAAGTAACGCATCCGTGACGAAAACCCGGCCATCATAGAACGGAGACACTTCTATGACAAAATATTTCGTCATGCAAGTCGCTCGAGAATGTCATAAATAGGGACCATTTTCGTCATAAAACAGCTTTCTGACACGACTGTTTTTGACGTGGCAGCCTACGTGGCCTTTGTTTGTGACGTGGACGCCACGTCACGAACTGACGTGGCTGTGCTCCCACGTAGTGTCCACATCATCATCCACGTGTCAACCTTCTGTGACAAATTCGCTGATCTGTGATGAATCGCATTCGTCATGGAAGAACGACAATTCGTCATAAATCACCTTCTGTGACGAATTTATGATGAAAATGAACCCAGTCCAATTCATTGGCCCAAAATGTTTGGGCCAGCGTGGTCTAGGCTTTTGGCCCATTAATATCCAGGCCTTTTTATGTTTCAGCCCATTAATATCTAGGCTTTTGGCCCACGTTTTTAATCCAGCCAACTCAATACGAGTCAAAAACACAACATTTACACTCAGAATTTGGAAACCATATTTCACAGATAAAAGTACTACACTTACATCACAGCATTAGTACGGAATATACATCACAAACAAACAACTCAACAGTTCACCAACACAAAACATCAATTCATGACTAAAGTTCCGAAACAAACACTTGAACAGTTAACCACCAGCACGAAGCATACACACAACCTAATGAGCCACATTCTTCAAGAACATACTATTTGCACTGCTCGACGTCAAAATTTTGGTTACAATTTCTATGCCAGACTTTGGTGTCTAATCATCTTGAATAGATTGGTCCATGATAGCTTCCATGTTAGCCTATGATTCCAAAGAGCCAAGGATTGAACATGAGTATAAACAATAAAAAAATAAATCAAACTTTAGAAGGAAGATGGCAGTAATAACATGGACTTACAATTGCTTGTTGTAGAGGCTCTCTAGAACTTTGGATTGGAATTCCTTTGAATCTAGAACCCCGGAGAATATATTGATTGCAGCTAGAGATGGTATTACTAAGAATGTTGGTATCCCAAGTTATAGCAGCAATGGATTGCCAATAGATAAGGGTTTGATGGAGAAAAATGGTCAGCTAGCTAATGCAGAGTACATGTCATGGTGATGAGCTCACCTCAGTGACTCAGTGTGCAAACAGTATGAAACTCTTAACACACATTGATTGAACTTTTCATAACTCAGACTACCTAGCAACATTAGAACGTATCAGTTCCCATACGACAAAAAGCAGTAGCAGAGGATTATAAGTAAAAACAGAACAAAAAATGCTTCTCAAGTGATCTACAAGAGCAGTAGCAAGTACCTCAGCTGCTTTTGGCCATTTTTCCTCACTGATTTCAGGGGTTAACTCAAAGCAGTCTCCATGTATATAGTTCTAGTCCTGCATGCCGCTATAGAGTTAAGAGCATTGGATCAATTAGTTAATAGCAGGAGCATTGGAGCATTGGATCCTAGAGAAATAGCATGCCTTACACATGCTAGTTGGGACAGAAAGGAAGTAAAACTGATGGCTGGAAACCACTTATACAATCCTCCACTGCAAAAAGAACTCATATACTTGTGCATTTTAGGTACATTTATCATGCCAAAAAGGGCAAGTGATGTGCCAGCTCAGTGCATAATTCAGCCAAGCCAACAGAAGATAGTAAATTGATATTCAAGGAAGATTTCATTTAGAAAAAGTAGAGATATGCAATGAAGAAAGTTACAGGGTTAAAGGTAAGAAATAACCTCAATTTCTGGTAGGAACTTAAGACATGGTTATGATATTTTGTGGCACATTAAGTTCTCATTATTGCTCCTTGTTCAGAAACTTTGGCACGACTGTTTAGTAGATACAGCTCGATTATTCAACCTAATGGCCAAGCCAGAGCATAATAAAAGTGACGAGCCTTAAAAATGTTACATCAGAATGGGCGAAGGCGAGTCATGTTAACAAAAATTATCTATCCTTGTAAATAAAGTATGGAGAGAGTATACCTCATACGTCCTAAGTTCTATAACTCCTAGATTGGGATAACTTGTTAGTTGAGCAGGAAGAACTGATGGCTAGTAATTTTAACATCATAGTTCCTAATACGCAATCAAACAAATATGCAATACTATCCATGGATAAACCACCGCAGACACAGACCAAAACTGTCCAAGGGCACACATCCAGCACCATCGAACCTAATCTACCAGTTGGTACCTTGCCTTGACATTCCCTGCAGCGCAAAATCAAACGGAAACAGGATTCAGATGTCAATCCCCACAAGAAGATTAACAGATAAACTACAACTTGGTGCAAGTCTACGCAAATCAACCAACCAACCCAAACATATAAATCCCAGTATTGCCAAAGCACTGAGCCCTAACAGTGACATAGAAACAATTACACGGAGCTACAATTTGAACCTGAGGCAAGATATTTGCTCTTTCAATCTAACAAGCTCAGGTTGCTGAAGAGGACACAAATTAGGATCTAATTAACATGTCTAACCACTGGATGCTTGCCACATGACAACTACTACAAGGTATTTCTTATATTCATTTTAAACTTAGAATAATCACAGAACGAATCGGGCAAGCACAACATGGACTGGGCAGAGCTAGCTAGCCGTCTCTCTCGACACAGACAAAGTTAGCAAATAGCCGCCGCTGCACGGCAAGTCAACGGCCCCCAAGCATCAACCAGATAATCCGCGCACCTAAGTGAGCAAGCATCAACCAGATCAACCCGCCGACCGAAGCGAGCAAGCCAGCACCTAGGGTTCTACAGGGGGGGACTAGGGGAGAAGATCGATGAATTGGGGGGGGGGCACTTGGCTTTGGAAAGTCGGGGATGACGTGGATGGTGGATGCTATCCGCTCCACGCGCCCGTCGGTGGCCATCGCGACCGCCGGGGACGCTCGCCGGATCCCGCTGCCGAGGGATCCGAATCGCAGGACACGGAGCTCGTGGCGTGCGCGCCGCCGGGAGCCGGAGTAGGAGTCGGGAGGAGTAGGGGAAGACGAGTAGGGGGCGCTGGGGGAGAGGGGCCGTCGGGGAGAGGGGCCGCCAGGGTGAGGGGGCGCGGGGGAGGGGGCCGCCGGGTGAGGGGGCGCCGGGTGAGGGGGGCCGCCGGGGGAGGGAGCTTGGGGGATGGGACTCCGGGGGAGGGGAGGGGAGGGAGGCGCGGCGGTGGAGGGGGGTGCGCTGGACAGAGGAGGAGGCTGCGGCGCTAGCGGTGCAGTGGGGGAGGCGGCGGCGCTGGCGGTTGGTGGAGCGGCGGAGAAGGAGGGGGGCAGTGGGGGAGGCGGTGGGGGTGAGGGTGGAGTTGGGGAAGACGGTGTGGGTGAGGGGCGAAGTGGGGGGAATGGATCTGGAGAAGATTTAGGATGATAAGCATTGGACTTTGCATATTTCACTGCGCGCGGGCGATTTTGGCACCCATCCAAAAAAATTGGCTGAGCGCGCGAGGTTTTAGCGGGGAGCCAAAAAATTTCAGTATTTAGTCAAAATAGCTTTTATATAGTACTTAAATAGTTAATTTGTATAGCAAATTTGATATTACATCGAAATATTGTATTTGACTAACTATATAAAAGTTATTTTGACTAACTATTTTAATGGCTTACAAAATTACTCTTAAAATTTATCAAAATGACTAACTATTTTAATGGCTTACATGCATGCCGGTTGGCGATATGTCACCACTTTACTCACTAGACAAATGATGAATCCCATCATGACGTTGATGTCTCCCCCTTGGATGAACTTGACTTCCTCGACGCTCGATGTCGACTCATCTATGTTCTCTGATCTCCGATGCGATGGTTTAGATTGAAAGGTCACTTCTTAACCCCCACCTTAATCCATATAAGCGTGCATTAAGTCCACGTAATTGATAGCCTAGATCCTATCAATTTCATGCTCTTGTTTCATCGAGTCTCATTTCATCGGGGCAGATGGAAGGCAGTGGTTCCCCCAGATAAATGAAATCGTGTTAGACGTCCATGCATATGTATGTCTATCATTCTTCGTTCTCTATTTTCATCCCCGCACTCACGGATCAAGATGTCGTGAATGGTATCGATGATAGTTCAGCACGAATCGATAATGACAAGGGTTTGACGAAGACCCAGAGTTACATAATTACATCTGATTTCCGTTGAAAGCCGGAAAGGACTATGCGTCGGGGTAAACTGTAATGACCTAGATATCGTAAGCGGATAAATGAAAACCTTAGAATTTAGCTTGGAGAAAAATAGAGCTTTTGCATCTCATATCATCATGTAGGCCAGCAAAAACCCGCTTGAATTCGAAAACCTTATATATATACAGGACTACCGCCCGCTCGGCCATACTCCACGTCGTAGTCCATACAGGACTACCAGTCCAAATTCCCAATGTGGTTAGTCGGCGTACGACCAATGCCACTTCTACCATCATGATGTGACTATCCGGCTTACGGATAATATCACCTGTGACTAGCCGTCCTACGACCAATATCTAAAGAACATAACTTAGGTTTTATTTCCTAAAAGAAAGAAGGTTAAATGGAATTAGATGAATTTAGCTACTTATTATTTTTCTCTTCTTACTAAACCAAATCCTAACCTGCTGGCCCACTAAGCCCAAACCGTTGCCTTCTTCCTCTCATCCCCTCCTGGCCGACACCCCTGAAGCTCCTCTCCTCTACTCCCATGGATGTGCTGCCGCCCCTAAACCTCGCCGCCCTCCGGCCTTAGCCCGGCGCTCCTCTGCCCCTCGGCCCCTCTGCCGTGCCGCGCGGCCTCTCCGCCGTCTGCCCGGTGCTCTGCCGCCGCCCTCCACGGCCTCGGACACCGCCGCCTCCTCGGCCCATCCGCCTCGCCTCCGCTCACGACCGTCGCCGCTGGACGGCGGTGGGTTCACCGCACCGCAACCGCGGTGACGCGCCGCTTCCAGGTAACGTTCTTCCTCCCCCCATTTCTAGGGTTCTACCAAATTGGTCCAGATGATTTGGGGATTTTGATATACGTGAGCTTCTGCTGATTTACTTAGTATGGCTCTGATGATTTGGTATAGCAATACTTAATTCTAGGGATGTAAGCCGATATTACATATACTATACTTAACATTTGCTCCTCGGAAGGTACCGATGTTAGTAAGACTTGTGATCTTCTTTGATTCTGAAATAATGCTAAGGTTAAACTGATGGTTCTAGATCTTATCGGACCTTTATGGCGGATTTGAATCATTACTATTATCTGATTTTTAGGGTTTGCTAGTATCACAACACTTATATTGGTTTAAGGTCTAATGATGGTCGTCCTGCTTGGTTAGAGATCATACCAGAACCTGATATGTTTGGTGAATTCTGGTTACTATCCATTTTTTCCCATGGACAAGAGACCTAAAGTCTTTTGCTTACTCGAATTGATGTGATTCCAAAATCTACCATGGTTGTGCTTTTTAGGAACTAGACAGAGGTCACTTAACCTTTAATCTCTTCCTATTTCCTTTGCCCTCTTTCTTATGCATAAATCCATATCAGTTGGTTAACTGGAAGAATGGGTGCTACACTGCTGCCTATATGCTGCCTTGACATATATATGTGTGATGATTCTCTAAGGAGAATCTAAAATCTGAGATAAGAACAAATACTTCACTAGTTGCCTTACCTACACCCTGTGATGATTTTTAGCTAAGGTTTTGTTTAAGAAATTTGTGGTGTTAGCTGATAAGAACAGGCACTGAGCAAGCTGCCTACTATACAATTCCTATGATGCTATGCAATCTGAGGGTCTAAATACCATCTACCATCAAGTCCCTAAACCATATATGAACTATGATGGATGCTTCGGATGGAAACCTACCCTTTTGGCTGGTTGAAGACAAGGTTGGCTTCCTCTCTTTGCTTTGGTTGATCCTCCTTATGACTGTGGCTCTCTTTCCTTTCTATTCTTCGCTAGCTCCCTTCTCTGAGCTTCCTCTCCTTCCTCTAGAGCTCCTCCTCAATGCACCCAGCTGCCTTTGGTATTTTGAGCTCTGGTTTTCCTGGAGTTGGATAGTAGCTTGATCTAGCTACTGGAAATGGTGGTCTGCTTCCTTCTTTTTACTGGTGGTCTCGGCTTCCTAGAGCTGGACTCCTAAACACCCGAGTGCTCTTCCTTCTCCTCTTGCTCGTGGTGGCCTGCTCCTCTTCTTGGTGGTGGTCTGGTCCTTGTTTCCTTAACTGTTCTCTACTTCCTGAGAGGGTGGTGGCCTTTGTGTGGCTGCTACTGTGGTGTACAGTTCTGCTTGGTTGCCTTGTGCTACTTACCTTGGCTCACTCAAGCTATTTACAACACGCTGCTGCCTTATCCTTACCTTGGTCGGCTACTACAGGATATATTCTGACTGATATTTTCACTTGGTTGCCTTACATGCTAAGCTATTGGTCTTGGGTCAGTAGTTGTGGGCTATAGACGTTTCACTTGTTACCATGCAACGTGAACTTGTTGGCTGGTTTTGACTGTTGAATAAATCTGTTGCCTAAAGACTCAAGGAATGTGACCTTGCTCAGCTTGAGATAAAATGGTTGGATAATTTCATGGAGTGGCTGCCTTTGGCTAATATGCATGATTACTACTGCCCGCTCCTGCTACTGGTTTGTGTTTCAGTTATTTGCCTTGGTCGGCTGCAGCAAATATTTGCTTGGCTCAACTATTGCTATTGCTGAATATAGTTCGGCTGACACTTCAGCTTGTTTGCCTTGCAAGCTAAGGAATCTGACCATGGTCAATTGCATGGGCTGTTGGATAATTCACTCGGTGAATTCGTTGCCTTATTACCCTGTTGCCTTATCTACTCTCTTTGCTTTTACAAAAATGATTTATTTCCAAAACAAACAATGGAGGTATTTTAGATTAGGAAAAATAAAATTATTTTATCCTCACACCTCTTTTATCCCTAATGTAAAATATAATAGATTCGTCCGATGAGGGTCTTAGCCACGTGGCCCTCGGACTTTTTTGAAAACAAAATTGTTTTACAAATCTATTTTTCAAAACTAAAACTTATCTAGGTCATCGGCACGATTTTGCCCCCGCGGCTAACCCCGCGGATGTCGGCGGAATTGTGCCAGTAAGACCAACCTTATTTTAAAATATGTTTTCAAAACCCCGATTTCAAAAACTCTTGCCTCCTACAACAACGGCGTGACTCCAACGGTCTCGAATACCCATATTCGATGACCTCGGATGATCGCCAACATTTCCGAAGGGTTTCCCCCTTTGGCTCTCGGTGCCCCTCAACAACTCCGACTTGAAGGCTTGAAGGTCCGAAGATCTACGAATTTAGGGTAGACTTGTATAGGTAGAGACATTGCAATATGTAATTTTCTTTTCTTCTTTATTTATTCTTTTGTAATCATATTATTGTACTATAATGTTTGTGATATTCAATACTCAATAAAGTTTTAAATTTCAATTTCATGAGTATGTGTAAGATGTATTCGAGATGAGTGCCATGAATGCATGTATGCCATGAATGCACAACCAAAACCTTCCCCTCTTTCTCTAACTCTCAACGTAACTCTTGCCGTCCCTCGATAGATTTAGGTCAACTCAGCAACGCGAGTTGACCTAGCTTCCTTCTCACGACGCTTAATTCTAATCTAAAAGCCAGGGTTCTCACAATCTATATTGGATTTTCTAATTCTTTTGGATTTAATATAATTAATCTAAACATTAACATTTGGATAGAAATATTTGATTGGCTTCGGCATATTAAAATATGCACCTTAAATTTATTCTGGATTTTTTAGAGTTGATTTCATATTTATTGGAGCTATATTAGATTTTCTGGTATTTTTTAAAAAGAAGGAAAAGCCTTTTCCTTTCTCTTCTAATTTTCTAGCTCGACAACCGCGGCTACCAGCCCCTTCCTCTATTTTTCCTTTTCCCTTCATTGTTCTGCTATATAGCACAATACTAGCTTAATTGGTGCAACGATGATTTATGACGAAGCTCGTTCGTCATAGGTGCAGCGACGATGTATGACGCTCCTCTTTTCGTCACAAAAGCGTCATCCAAACATGTCCACGTAGGCTAAATAATATCTATGACGATTTGTGTAGTCGTTTCATGACAAATTATTTACTTTCGTCATAAATTTCAGGGGGCTGAGGTCCGTCACCTAACATCCATGACGATTCAGATATTTTCGTCATAGTAATGACACTTTTTATGACGAACTTGAACAACGTCACGAGGAAAACGTCATAGATCAGCGAATTTTCTGTAGTGTTAGCAAGGAGAAAAGATCCCCAACAGGCTACAGAGGAGCACAGGAAACGCCCCACTGAAAGCACATAGGAGGGAAACCACAGAACACCACCATAAGTCGCTCCACCACCCTGCAACCACCACCGCTATTGCCAGGAACAAGAAGCCAAGTCCACTTTGCGAGGAGTGCACGGGGTTGCTCTAGCATTGGCGTGGACGACCACAACCTTCGGACCCCACACGTATCCGCAACACCCACTACGTACCGCCTAGCCACCCTCCGCAACCTCACCTTGCCCATATTAAAAAACTGGGGCCGTCATCCCGGCATCTGCTACCCGTCACCTGATACATCCAAAACATATCATATTATTTTGATTTTCATGATGTATTTTGTAGTATTTCTGTTATATATTTTAATTATTTTTTTGCATTATGTAATAGACCGCTAGACTGCCTGGTTATTCTTTTATTTTGTGTGCACTGGAAAAACATCCAAAAATATGAAAAACTATTGTTTTCTGGAATGATCAGGAGCAAATTTGTGGGGCACGAAAGGGTGGCGGTGACCGAGGCACAGGGCCTCCATGCTATAGGGCCCAGTGGCCCCCGTGGGGGCAGCTTCCCATGTGGCCTCCTATGGCTCGCGTCGCGCCACTGTTTCATCGTTCCTTTGTCTCGAAGTCCTTGTCTCTCCCGAGGAGTTTCGCCTACAAATACAAAAGCCATCGCGTCGCAAATGAATTAGAGAGGAGGCAGGATAGATCTGGAGGAGCATGCCGGGAGCCCTAGTTTTCAATCTTTATCACGACCACGAGTTCCACCCATAGATCATTCCTTCCTGCAATCCTCCATAGCTAAAATCTTCTTATATTTCATCTACCATCATCAAGACCTTCGAGATTGGTTTATACCTTGGTATTTAGCAACATATGGATTCAATCTTTTATTCATTCTTGTTGATTTACATGACGTGTGAGTAGTCTATCAAGGCTACAGGGAGTTTAGTAGTAACTATGTAGCATTCTCTATATTTGTGATGGCCATCCATCTTTGGCACCGTCAACTCATCATGATTGTCATCCATCTTCGGCACAATCAACTTATTTGTTGAGATTGATTATGAATATTTGTCTAACACCCCAAAAGGGATCATAGTAGTTATTGCTTGTCTTGTTCTCCCCATTTTCTAGACACGGTGACATTGGTAGAGAGGATATGATGCTTGGTGGATGGGTAACAGAAGGTCCGCCAAAAGAGCTAGAGATCCAATCTACTAGGGGAAGTACGAAGCCAATACATTATTCCATAACCAATACGACATGACATTGCACAAACTTGTGTTAATTGTAGGTTTGTATAGTATCATCTGCAATGAAAAGGTTCTTCAATTAGTTAGATACTTATTCTATACACTTTATGTTTATCTTTTCTTAGAATTGCTAGCAATTAAAATACCTTTCCTAGCACTTTTAGTATTTATTTATTTCCTATTTTTATTTATTTTGAAAATAGTTTTTCTTTCCTAAGTCAAGTAATTGGTCATTTTAATTTTTTTACATCCTTGAGGTTCACCACTATTTTAGAAAGATAGTAGTAAATCTCAACCTTCACTTTTTATTGTTTTAGTTTGATTTCAGATTTGGGCGAAGTGAGACTAATCACCATTTACTTGTGGGTTCGACACTCTTTCTCATTAAAAATGCTACAATGGATCCTCTGGACTTGCAGGCCATCACTACCCAAGAGAGCAAGCTGCAGTGTGGCATGAACCCGACAACCCCATAGGCCAAGATGTACAAGGACGTCGCCCATAGATGACGGCCGTTGCGCCAACCTCCGGTAACGCTGCCCCAACATCCAGTACTGCTAGAGCAGGCCACAACGCCACACATACCGTCTGCCTCGCAACCCCAAGCCGCACAAGGATGGCAGGTTCAGACCATGAAAAATGCGCTAAGATCTCTAGGGCTGCCACCCCCAGTACCGAGCCCAGCTGCGTGGATTCAAGATCCAAAAGCCAAGATGCGAGGAGAAGGCTTTGAGCCTACCAGGACAACAACCCCGCTTTCTGTATAGCACGGCAATGCCACCAAAACATCAAGAGGCAGCCACTCCGACGCCCGAAGTCACAGCTATAGGATTGTCCACAGTCGATGACCTAGCTTCCTCGTTGACCAACAAAATTGAAAACCGTTTGCATAGCCACAACACATCGCACCTCCACCACAATGGGAGCCCATGGATCCCATCGCCTGGGGATTGTAGACCCCGCTATCAAGCGCCATTCGCCTGTGCACTGATAGCAGAGGCAACAGCTTGAACAGCTAACTAGCGGTTCTCAGACATCTTGAAACTGTACCCAAAATCGAATTAGTGCCTCAGACAAGACAGCAATACAAAAGGGGGAAAATGGGGTCTCGGGGTGTAACGCCTAGGGTGAACTTAACAACATGCAATAGTATTACTAGGGTTGGGTAAACCAACCAAGACGCAAATGGAACGTTGAATGGAAAAAGGCAACAATACAAGGGTCATGCCTAGCAGCACTCAACATACACACAAAGTGCCAGGGGCACAGGGCTAAGCCCTTAGACAAACACGGCTCACAAAAAAATAGAAAAAGGGAGATGGCTAATCCACACTCCGCAAACTAGTCCACCTGGTCTATATCTAGGTGAACAGGCTAGGTAGGGATGACTCTGTTGGGGATGTCTCCATTCTCGGAGGTAGTCGGCGTGTTGTGAGGGTTGGTGGTGTGCCTGCAGCGGTGCTTGGCACGAGTGTGGGCCGTGTAGCTGGCGAACAGACTGATATAATCAGCCATCTAGGGGTGATGGCATGAACCACCTGGGTTTACCAGTACCCAAGAATGGGCGGCTCCTCAGGCTCGAGGGCACAGGTGGTTGTTGCCGTGGTGTTGTCGATGAGGAACTGGGAATGCAAGAGGGAGATGGCTCTCTGAGACAAGATTAGAGAATCGGCAAGCTGGGTGAACATATTGTTTTGGGCGAGAATGAGCCCTAATGACTTACCTATATGGTCTAGACCAGGATCTGGATATCATTTGCCTCCTCTGTCGGGATAGGCTCCATCTCCTCCAGGTCTTTCTCTGAGTCGTCCTGAATACCCATGTTGTGTCCAGCGGGGTTTCCTAGGTTATCCATGCCACTCTCCATGGCGGGGACTGGTGAGAGGGTGTGCTGATGTTGGGTGGCATGGGAGGGTCCGGTGCTGGGGGTGAATCAACGAAAAAAGATCTGACTGTTGCCACAAGCATGACGCTTGGGTGGTCGCGAGGTTCCTTCTTCACCCATGACATGAGTGTTGCGTACCTCTTGGGAGGCTTCATTATGCGTGGCAGCCCTCCGTTGCTGGGTTTGGGTCAACTTCAGTGAGGCGTGTATGCGTCGAAGTTTGCTGCATTCTTCTTCCAGCTCTGCGAAGGCTTGGTGAACTAACATGTCTTGGGCTTCCATGTAGCGAGCTAGGTTCACTACTGTTGTGTCGGCTTCTCCGGTAGGGTCCTCATACCGGTGGACATCGAGGTGCAATGGGTACCGTGGATAGTAACGGGTGGCTTCGTACATCTCCATCTCTATGTATCCATTGCGGAGGTGAGCAAGTGCTAGCTATGCCACCGTCTGCAGGGCCTGGCATGGTGATCGGCTACAAGACCCCATGAAGGTATATGGGCGACTGTCGTCATTACTCTTACTGAAGACAACCACTTTGGCCCAGTATTCGGTTTGGGTATCAGTGACCTGCTGCTTGAAAATGAAGTACTCAAGCCTCACTGTTCCTCCACATCTTTCGATTGCTTCCCACAGAAGTTGGGGAAATTCAAGTGTAGATGTGGCACAAGTTTGGTCGTGTCTCTCGACGGTTGCCATCTACAGGATTTTGAAGGAGATTTGAGTTTAGAAAGATGTCCCACATATGTTCAGAACTGGACCACTATCGCGCCACATCCCTGGGCTGTCACCAAGGATGCCGCAAGGGTAGCTAGCACCACCCCAAGAGAGAGCAGCCTTGGGGCAGCAGGTGCATAGCACTAGAGTTTGTCAGACCATCGCCGTGCTGCCCCCATAACGCCACCCGCTAGAGGTCAAGCAGCCACTGTAGTGATCCTTGGCCACTCAGACCAGCGTTGGCAAGCTGCAACTTGATTGCACTGATGACTGAACCAGGTCAACATTCGTAGTCAAGTGTAGCCTGATACGCATGCCTTGCATCCGCCAGCCAAGGAAGCACTGCCGCCGGCCAGATCCGAAGCAAACACCACCACCACCACTCGCCTCTCTAGCCTCAGGAAATGCCACCAGAAGACCCCTGCCACCTTCAATCGCAAGGCCCACTGGTGGTGGTCGGGGCAAGGAGGAACAACAAGGGAGGCATGTGGGGGTGGCGTTGGTAGCCTCCAAGGTCGCCCTAGGTCGAGCGGCAATTGAGTTGGGAGGACCTATAGTCTATCTTACTCTCTTTTTTCTCATGATAAATACATGTCATGTCTATTACTATACTAATTAAAGACTCCCTAGAAATTCTCACATTAATTCGAGAAAAAAGAAATACATCTAACCATCTATCTAGTGGTACCGAGTTATAACAGCTCAGATTTAATCTATAAATTTTGGTGGATTTTTACATACAAAACATAGTAGATACGAGACATAAGGTGAGGTCCCTAGTGCAAAAAGGGAAGGGAGGCTCATCGGATGACTCAAAATTGACTGATAGGCCGCGATGGTGCTCTCATCGAAGCCAAGGAAGAGGGAGCTCTCTGGGCGATTGCTTTGGTTTAGAGAGGTCTAGGCAGAAGGAGAGGTGTGAGGGAGAATGCATGGTCGGAGGTAACCTATTATAGCTCCACATCGGTGCACCATGCGCTGATTGCATGGCGAGGACGTAGGCGAGGCCTCGGTCGCTGGACTCGGCCTACGGTTGTACAGAGGGGGACAGAGAGGTGGAGCGAGGTCAGAAAGAGCGGAAGCAATGGGAGAGTGCTTTACACGGGATTCCAGGGTCGGCATTGACGTGTCGTGCTCGGCACCATGTGGTGCTTGTCCGCGGGCAAAGAAAGAGAGGAGAGAGAGTGATGTGCAACTCGGGAGCTGCCTTCAGTTGCAAGCAACAACACCTGGTATGGGCAACACAGGGGCATGAGCGGCAGCCAAGGCGGGCGCGGGTGACTAGCCAATGCGCGTTCGCTGCATGATGTGCACGCTGCACTAGGCACTGCATCATGAAGAAAGAGGAGGGAGAGGGTTTGTGGAGTATTCGGTTTTAAGGACCAGATAAACCCTTGCGTTTACTGTACTGGTCCCATGATCAGTAGCCAGTACACACAAGTTGCCTCATATATCATAGTCATACAACAATATAGAGTCTAATACATAGACCAGCAAGGTTTTTAGGTTACACATATTGCCTATCGGCCAAATTCAAAGAGTTCTGCAGCGGAAAAATAAGATACATGTGGTAGATGCCCATCAGTATGCCATACCTGACAGACAACCGACTAGGGTAAGCCCTAATCTTCGTAGTCGCTATCGTCTTCGAAGAAGTACTCCTCCTCATCTGGCCAGATCAACAAGCCAGGTGAATACATTGAATGTGCTCGTAAGCAATCCTGTAGAGGGTGTATAACGGCTATATTCATGCAAGGCTTTTTATCAAAGGAGACATACTAGCCTAGATTGCATGTTGTGCGAAAAGTAAGTTCTTATCAATAGTACGATGACAAATTGAAAAGCATTTTGACAAACCTTGTCCGATGATAAACTTAGTGAGACAGTAGAAACCAGCAGCCGCCTTGCAGAGCTCCACACCAAGCTTTAATACCAAGACCTCGCACCACCGCCGTGTGGCACGACCTCAAGCATATTTATGCGGCTCCCACTACCGACCTGTAGCTCATAGCGCACACTACGGGCACATTATCCCACGTCCTTAGACCCATGATCCATGTTTCGAAATCAAAACAAGTCTAACAAAGGTGTGGCTTAAACCAAGTTGTGTCCATGACCGTGGACGCAGCTATTCGAATAGATTTCTAACATTCTGCAGAGGTTGTATGGCTTTACCCACACGATGTGATCTTCCCTTGCTGCTAGGATCTGGTGAGTACACTTCACGAGGTGTACCGGCTGGGATTACACAACGAGAATTTTTCTCCATATAGCCCTAACAACAAAACCCACCAGATGAGCCATTCTCGCACTGCTTGTTGAACCACAGCACAATGCAGACCCACCTTTGTGTCGAACAACTTCCTACGCTAAACCAAGAGAAGGCTCTCTAGAGACTACCCACTCTTTGCATTTCTACCTACCACCTACAGGTTCGTACGCTAGAACCGAATAGAATACTTGGCCAAGTCCATCCCATAAAGGACATGTGGATGTACGGTATAAAATTGGCCGAGCGACACTTAGATTCGATCCTTAATTGATCTGAGCAAGACTTCGGTTAATCACAAGTCATACAGGACTAGATTACTAACAATGCCACATATGGCATCCTCACGTCGACAACCTTCCTCCCCGACACCACCTTATATTTCTCACCCGGATCCAAATCAACTCCAGTTTGAGTTAGGATTTTGCCAAAAAAACCTTTTCGCAAACAATTTTCCCGGGACGATGGACACCTCCCCGAGGTTCCATCCTACACAAGAACAAGTATTCGTAATATGTATGTATATCAAAAATTGGTTTTCATTACGGTTGCACTAGCATAAAATACTATACCCTAAGTTCCCAACGGCATTACAACACCGCTAGAGGGATTAATCCTAAGGCAACAAGGAAAGGGGTATTGACGACATGTAATAATAGGTTGTATCTATTCTAATACAACATAGGGGTAGTATCAACATAGCATGCATTTTTTGCAATAAACATAATTAAATCCGAAATATAGGGATTCAACATGATCAAGGCGAGGACGCTTGCCTGGTGAGTTGGGGTACTTGTATTCCTCCTGCAATTGATTCTGCGAAAATCCAGGATCCTCCTCGAGAGAATTCGGTGCGTCAGTAACTACACGTAAAAGAGAACGGCAAATAAACGAGGAGGTCGAGAACTCCAAATAAGAACCAAATGGTGCATATGATATGCTCATGGTATGATATTATCCTCGGAAGCTTTTTGGGTAGTTAGAGTTTTAGGTTGAGTTGGAAATTCCCCGTATGGGATATATGAGAAATAGAAGGTGAGAAGCTTCTTCCTCTCCTGGGATTTAGACAAGTTGATTAGTACCATAGCTTAGGTCAGAGGTGAGTGGGTGTCGAGGTTTCAAGGGTTCTCCCTTGACCCACCCCAATTTTAAAGGATCTATGCATACCATGAAATGCTAAGTGGCACATAAAGGAACTCATAAATTTTAGGTATTATTGAAGACATGCTATCCCCTTTTAGACTAATTTTGGATACCAGGATGATGCTAAGCTTAGAATTATGCACATACTTCATTAAAGTGTTCTAGAAAAATTCCTAAGTCCTCTAGCAAATTAAAGAAATCAATTTCTTAATTGGATATAACTTCTTCACAGTTTCAATTCAATATATTTTGGAATTTCAAAAGTTTTTGAATGTAAATGTTGGGAATAATCATGAGATCCTAGAGCCAGAATAAGATTGCCAAGAGCCAGCCTAAAACCGCCTGAACTGGCCGGACCAGTGAGCTGTGTGGTTCTGGAAAAAGAAAACTGGAAAAACCAACATAAATACGCTTCCCGACAGCACCAATACACCTTCAATGTGCTGGAGGCAGGAAACGACGGCCGGGATAGATTAAATGCACTTTTACTGTATTGGTGGCGGGAATAATGGTCGGGGCGCCGCCACTTGATCGAACATGCGGCCCCGGTCGGGGTTCGGGGCCCGCCTAGCAGCGGACCGGGATAGCACCGCCGCTCAGGGCAGATCGGGATAGTGGCGGAGTAGGTTTCCGGCAATATCTCCCATGAGAATTGGGTTCTTTTAATTCTTTTGGCTTTTTGGGAAATTGGCGAGTGGCAAAGGATTAGTAGGGGATGGGCAAGATGATGGTACTGGTGAATTGTTTCGGGGAGCTTGGCATGGCTCGGATTTCTGAGGCCCAAGGTGGCGGAGGTAACTCGAGGTTGAGGAAGGAATTAGCTCAGAGAGCAATTAGGCTGGCTGTGGCTAAGGGGAAGGAGAGGGAAGTGTATTGGGATGGAATGGAGCTCGTGAGGTAGTCTTATACAGGGGGAGCTCGGGTAGCAAAGGGGCTTGCCGCCGGAGGTGTCGGGCATGGTGAAGGTGGGGGTCCAGGGTGGTCAGGTGTGGTGGCGCGCTGTGGGGCGAGTTGAGGGGAGTTGAGGGGGAGGTCTCGGACACTTCTGACACGGCCGCACTGCTCCAAAGCAGCGGATGGCAAGGGGTTGCCATGCATGGACATGCCAGGATGTGCAGTGTGCGTGCTCTGGACACGGCCAGTGCACGCACACACTGGCATGGTTGTGTCCCAAGCGCCTAGCTGATTACGAGCGTGCAAAACCTTGCCAATTAGGCTCTAGAGTTAGGGGTAAGACCACAGTATCAGGAAGATAGATAGGGTGCAGAGGACAAAGTGGAAGAAAAGGGAATGCCATCGATGGCATAGCTAGGCTTTAGCAAGGTAGAGGACAAAAGGGTCCTGGTCTGGCTGAAGCTTTGGCCTGGTAGGGTGCTGGACATGCTATAACAGCTAGGGAAAAAGTTTCACCGAGTTGTCTAGAGCTTTAGGTGGTCAAAACATGGATTGAGTCAAGAAGGCTAAATTTCCCTGTGATGAATGCTCTGAAATTTTATACTGGACTCAACACTGGTTTTGCATAATTGGTGTCCTGGGAGCATATAGTAAGTTGAGGAATTTTTGTGAATTCTTCTGAGCAACATTTCTAGGGGTTGCAGTCCAAGTGAAGAACCAGCCTGTTTTAGTATTCTGGATGTTTCTCAAAAACTTTGCATTGAGTAGCCTCATATTATTTTTATAAATAGATGCAATAGGATCTCACATATTTTATGGGATTTTTACAGAATTTTTAGAGCAAGAAATTCACATAAAATATCACTATAAGGTTTTCTGCTTTTAAAAAAAAGAAATGAAAAAGTTAGGTATAAGTTAGGGTTTTGGGAAGTGGGCCCCATGTCAGACCTGTGGGTCCTACTAGGGTCTGGTATACTTCCATTTCACATATTACTATGCAAGCATGTATATCATTAGGGTTTTGCTCCTTTGTCGAGAGGAAATTGAATTAGGGTTTCGTCAGATCATCGAAGGAAAGAGGAATTAGGGTTTTGGATTCTTGCGTATATATTGACATATATGTTTCTTAATTTAGGCAAAGGTTGAGTAGGTAGCTCGGGGAATCATTTTAGGGCTATTTCATCTGCCTCTATGCATATATACTCATGACGTCATATTTTAGTTATGTGGCATGAGATGATGCAAGGAGTTCATGAAAGCAAAAATACAGATAACAATGTTTAAAGTTTTAATAAGGGCCTAAATGCAGGGTTTTAAAATGTGCTGAAAACTTAGGGGTTACAGGGGTGCGCACAGGGTGGATTCAACGGTGGAGGGCGCGCCGACGCAACGGGGAGTGCGGGGAGGCGCTGCACCAGCCCGGTGCCAGCATTGGCCAAGGTGGTCGGTGACGATTAGGCACAATCCATTCTTTACACACTGTTACCGTGCCAGCTGTGGTGTGCAAGGGAGCAGGAGGAAGAAGGAGAAGGCCAGGGGCTACAAGGTGGGGCCTGGGGCCATAGGACAGAGAGAGGAGAGCAAGAGAGGGAGAAGTTGGGTGGCAGTAGCGAAGGAAATAGAGTAGTACACTATGCTAAAGTTTTTGCTTAACTGAATCAAAATTCTGAACATGTAGAAGCGGCATGAGCAAAAGAATAGGTTGTACATGTTGAGCAGATGTTATGCGATTTTTTTTCTAGAATATTTTTGGCAACTAAAAATGACAGAATTGGAAAAAGATCAAATTGGCTGAAATTTGATTTAAACCCTATTTGACATTTTTAGCCAAAGAGCATGATGTTATTTGAGAACCTGGTTATGAATGATGTTAGAATTCTATTTTGATTTTAGATGAACTTTTAGAGAGACAAAGGTCACATGTGATAATAGAACATTGAATCATAACAAAATCCAAATGTTTGAATTTAAATTTTGGACCGATCCAAAAATGGATTACACTATTCATCGAAGTGATAAAATAGGGTTACATATTTGAATATGCATATTCCTCTGATTGTATTATCCAAATATTTTAGAATGGGAGCCTTAGATTTAGATTATTTTTCAGGGGAACATAAAATATGGACGGATATAGAGTTAGGGAGAAGGAATATGGGATGGGTGGTGCATGATCAAGTCATCGTGGATATGTGGGTGATAAATATGTGAGCATGCTTTCTCCGAATTTTTTTATTGGAAAATATTTGGTTAGGATGGTTTTACAATTCCATAATTAAGTGAAAACCAACGATTAAAATAAATGCAACGAGCAATCCATAAGAGTCAAATAAAAAAAAATTTGTAAACTCACATTTTTTCCTATTTATGAAAAATCAGGGTGTGACACCTCGCGTCGCTATGATCACGACGCGGGTGGGGTGCCCCTACACCCCATCACGCTCAGCTTCCCCCACATCGCCAAAACCACTGAGCTAGGAGTGACTCTCTCACGCATGAAAACCTCCCCAACACGCAACCAACTCACCAGCGGCGACAACTTCACCCACAGTGAACACCTAGTGTGCGTGTGACCGCCTCTCCTTCGGCGACAACGTCGCCCGCACGTGACCAATTGCACATGGAGACGACTTCACACCCGCGTGCAACAACCTCATTTGCGATGACAATCTAACTCATGCGGGTCCCCCCGTGCCCCAACATGACACCAACTCACCATGGCGACAAATTCGCCCACACAATTTGCCTACACAACTACGCCACACACCTCGCTCGCTCGCCACCCCTTCGTGTGTCACTCATTCCGCGAGCAACCACGCCGAGATGCTCACACCTCACTGGAGCTCGATCTATATTAGTATAGAGGCCAACTCAGTGTAGATGGTATGTGAGAGCCTGGAGTTAACTTCCAGACCCCCCCTGTGTACATCCTTGTAGTCTATGATCATGCCGATGAACATAGGCAAAATATTTATCATTGCACACACCACATTTATAAAAAAAAGTCTTATTATGATATGCCACGTGGCTTTCATAGTCTCATGTCTTTAGGAAATTAATACAATAAGAGAAAACATCAGAATTGAAATGCGAAGCTGCTCCATCCGTGCCATAGGTACTTGATAGAGCCCACGTGACCTACTCCTCAGGATCATCATAGTAATAATTCCCATCAGCGTCTTCTTGAGCATAGACCTCTGTACACCACCCTAAGAAAACATGTCGATGAGTACTTCGTGTACCCAGTGTGCCCCCTTGTAGGGAATATCCTAAACCACGGTATATGAGGCTACAAGGAAAGGTTGTATGGCTCCTTTGTGTAAAAGCAGGTTTAGTTGTAATACTGCAGTAATTTCAAAGTCAGCTTTGAAATGAGATCAAAATTTTATCTCAGGGGTGTCTCTCAGACATGTGAGGGTCCATGACCAACACATACGAGTAATGCATCTTACCAAAACTCGTCCATAGGTTCCAACCACCTATTCACTTTCCAGAAACGGGGTAGAGGGAAATAGCAAAGGGGAGAATGAGAGGTTATTTTAATCATGAATGAGTCATGTGCCATTCATGACCGAGGATACGACTAATCGATTAGTTTACACTCTACAGAGGTTTACGTTTTACTCACACGTCACAATCTCATCTTGTCACCACTTGTTGTCGCCAGCATAGTATGCACCCATCGGTATACTGACAGGAGATCATGACGACATCTTTTAGCTAATCTCCGCTCGATTGTAACATGCCCACCGGGTCCGATACGGAGTTGAGAGTATGTCCCCACCCTCCGGCCTCCCATCTATGCTGAGGTCCTCGTAGCTACGTCGATCCTTCTGCGGTACGACAATGTCGACACCAAAGCTTGACTAACCTACTCAACCAAGCCAGTGCCCATATAGCATGTGGTTTTAGTGTTTTCACACTTCTCGACTTTTGAACTTTAGCCTTATTCGATACGAGGAGCCAGTTGCTCCTTCAAACTAGATCTAGCTACCGCCCACACCTTCTAAATGGTAAGTTTCACCAAGAGTAGAATAGAAGGACACTACCAAAAAAGTGGTTTTTCTAGACCCCTCCTCTCAGCTGGTTCTCTCAAAACCGACAACAAAACGAGAACCTAGGCCGATTTTGCTAAGAGAATGGACTGCCAAGAAGTAACCAGCTGGGAAACATAAAATCTCAGCCGGTTCACATACTGAACCGACCAGGATAATAATCAGTGTTCTTCGACAACTGATGAGCGAGAACGCATGAGTAAGATTCCATACGCATCCGCGATTGGATCAATCATGTACGCCATGATATGTACACGACCAGATGTGTCCTATGCTCTAAGTGTTACGAGCAGATACCAGAGTGATCCAGGTCATGATCATTGGACAGCAGTGAAGAATATCCTTAAGTACCTGAAGAGGACTAAGGACATGTTTCTCGTATACGGTGGTGACGAAGAGCTCATTGTAAAGGGTTACACCAACGCTAGCTTTGTCACAGATCCGGACGATTTTCGATCTCAGTCAGGTTTTGTGTATACACTGAACGGTGGTGCAGTGAGCTGGAAGAGTTCCAAGCAGAACACTGTGGCGGATTCTACAATGGAGGCTGAGTATATCGCCGCTTCGGAAGTGGCTAAGGAGGGCGTTTGGATCAAGAAGTTTGTCACCAAGCTTGGTGTGGTTCCGAGTGTGCTGGATCCTATGGAGCTCTATTGTGACAATAGTGGCGCCATAGCTCAGGCCAAGGAGCCAAGGTCCCACCAAAAGTCCAAACATATACAACACCGATTCCACATCATTCGTGAATTGGTGGAGCGTGGAGACGTAAAGATATGCAAAATACACACGGACCTAAATGTGTCAGATCCGTTGACGAAGCCTCTACCACAAGCAATGCCATAGGTGTTAGGAGCTTAAGCATTGGCTAGATTATTGACTCTAGTACAAGTGGGAGATTGTTGGAAATATGCCCTAGAGGCAATAATAAAGTTGTTATTATTCTATTTTCATGTTCATGATTAAATTTATGTTCTATGCTAGAATTGCATTGGTTCTTGAATATGAGATTGAGAGGAAAACCTAATTGCATGTGTGAAATAATAAACACCATTCAGATCCCTAGTCAGGCCTCTGGACTAGCTCATGTATTGTTGATGGTCTTGTTTTCCTAATCATGGGCATTGTTAATGTATTAAGGATACCGGCAATAATGGGAACACATTGTTAGGGTAACAATGGTGTTGGATAGACCCCCTTATGAGATACTGCGAGATCACGTTGTCAATATGTTATCGGTATCTTTTCATAATGTGTTAACGTTTACTTGCGTCCTTAGACCATGAGAATATCGTAGACCCGGATACCGGATGGTTGCTTTGGGGTCATCAAACGTTACTCCGTAACTGGGTAATTATAAAGGTGACTTTCAGGTACACCAGAAAGTATATCGTGGTTCTAGATATGTCAAGACTGGGATTTGCCCATCCGGCGATGGAGAGATACACTCTGGGCCCACTCGGTATTACGGTGTCTAGCATCGCCTGGCCAGGTATTGTGACTAAGGTTAGTCACGGGGATACCGGAATACGGAAACGAGAAAAGAGTACAAACCGGTAACGAGGATAACTAGGTATAGTGATCAAGGAGTTGATCACAGGGATACCATAAAAGTCTCGCCTCAGGTTGTGTAATGTATCGTGAGGCAAAAGGATGATATGTGGTAATACGAGGTTCGCTCGATAAAGATCTTCGATGATATGTGGGAGTCGTTATGGGTGTCCAGATCCCGCTGACGATTATTGACCGGAAGGTGTTCCGGACATGTCCACATATACTCGAACCTATAGGGTCACATGCTTAACGTTTTAGTGACATTTAGGAATGCTACGATTTATGGAGAACGAGAGAGAAGGGTTCCGAAAGTGTTTCGGATGATCTGGAAAGTGTTCCGGGAGGTCTCGGATGGTTCCGGTGATGTCCGGAAGTGTTCCGGAAAGTATCGGAAGGTTCTAGAAGGTTCTAGAATATGGCGGAAGCTTCTGGAAGGTCCGGAAGGTCCCCAAATATTCCAGAAGGTTCTGAAAGACTCCTATTGGGCTGCAACCCCCTTTTCTTGGGGGGCAAGGCAGCCAAAGGGGGACTGTCCAAATTGGACTCTAGTTTGGACTCCCTGGTGGAGGTGGATTCGATCTCCTCCCGAGGGCTGGACTCTACCCCTTGGCCACCTATATAAGGAGGGGGGAGGTGCACAAGAGAGCTAAACAAAGCAGCCCTAGCCCCTTGGCCGAAACCCTAGGCAGCCGCCACCTCTAGATTGGCCGCACCTCCTCTTCCTCTCTCTTCTAGATTGGATCTAGTACAGCTGTCATTGCGCTGCTGCTTCTCCTTCTCGTAGATCCCCGCTATTCTTGTGTGCTGGTCCACACATTACTGCGGTGTCGCTGATTCGGTACGCGTGGATACCTCGGAGACGTCGTACTCTTCGGCGTTCGATCAGGCGAACTATTCACGAGGAGATCACTCTCGCGGCTGGGAGGTATAACCTAGCTGCGGGAGTCTGCGGACTTCATCGACATCGTCAACTTCTCTGCTGCATTGACGTGATCGGTGAAGGTATGATATCGTTGCCTGCACCTCGATAGTGCATCTTGGTTTGGTTCGTGTACGGTAATTTTTATTTTGCGTAGCACGTTCCCCAACACACACGCGACGCATCTTCCTCCACCAACTGTGCCCATGCCGCCGCCACCTTCCACTTACCGAGCCCACCGCCACCTCCTCCATCGACGCCAGCCGCGACATCCTCGTCATCTTCCTTTGGAGGTAAGACTCCCCACCCCCTCCTCTCTCCTCTCCCCTCCCCTTCCTCCCCTTCCTCTCTTCCCCCTCTTCCCCAGGCCACCAGCACCCTCCCCTCCCCCTCCTCCCTGGGCCACTGGCCCCTCCCCTTCCCCTCCTCCCCGGGCCGCCAACCCCCTCCCCTCCCCTCCCCGCCCTCCCCTCAATCTCCTTCCTCCCTCCCCCCCTCCTCCCCGAGCCTCCCTTCCCCCTCTTTGTTTCATATAACTCTAGAATTTGGTTTGTTATGTTCTATTTTGTATAGTTTAGAGGAAAATTTGGATGTTTAATCTTGTGATGTCAAAATTTATAGTGATGTGTTAGCATTGTTTTTATCATGACAGCATATGTTTTGCATTCTTTAGATGGATTTCTGTCAATTCTCTTGCTCGTTCTTGTTGTTTAAAGTGACTTCCATGTGGAGGATGTCCTAATAGTCATTATTCATGTGAATGTCCTAAAATTCTTTTGTCCATACAGTTTTGGATATATTTTGAACTCGGTAAGTTAAATGGAAAAGATAAAGCAAAGCTATAATGTTAAATTTGAGAATGACTTGTAAATCATGTAAGTTCTTACTACAAAACAGAAATCATATTTTGTTATTATTACTGTAGTTCGCCAGGATCCATGGTTTAGTTATTTATTGTTAAGGATTTTGCAAAATAATTAGGGTGTAAAATTTATACCATTTAGACGGTTCTGTGAAATCCATTCCGTTCAAATAAGTCCATTTCATGTGAGAGCAATCTATCATTCTCACGTGAGATGGACATGTTGGAAGGGTTTGATTTGACACAACCGCGTGATGTAGTATAAGTTTTTGACATGATTAGGCTAATGATGATAAGACTTTGCTACATAATGAGTGTACATTTTGCTTTTCTAATATGAGATTAGGAACGACTAAAAATCTTTACATCATCCTGGAAAAGCGGGCATACATCTTTATACTAAGAGCAACTTATAATCTGAGGCGTATGATATGCATGGATGCATTTATTTCAATATATTTAAATGCTTAATTTGAATATAATATTCTCTGTTTGCATTGTCTATAAAATTTTGGAATAAGTCCGGATGACCTCCTGAGGCTTGGGGCAATGACTAATTAATGTCCTAAGATATAATACCGGGTTTCTGACCCCCTAACGTTTGTAAAACCATTTAAATAATCCCCTCGAAGTTTTGTAAGGTGGTTTGGAGGGTTGTTTTGCCCACATGGCGCGTTGATGAGGATTAGTTGCCAACATCTATTGCCACCTCACCGAACCTCAAGAGGTCATCCGATTTTATTCCATATATATAAGGAAAAATTCCATTTTTCTCTCATAAAGTAATTTGTGAGGCTCACTTTACCATGTAAATGAAATTTAAGCTTCTATTGGTAGTAAATAAGAATTATATCTCAAGGGGTCATTCGGACTTATTCCTAAAATTTATAATATTGTCTCATTCAATCGCAATGCTGGCCTCTTTCATGACAAAATTTGATGTTAGTTGCAGATCGACTTTTTTCATGAAGGATTTCATCATTGTGGATTGAATGACACGATAGATTTTAAGTTTTTATGGACAACCCAATCAGAGATTAATATATCAAAATTGGTGCCTCCTTGAATATGACAATGATGAAAATGACCCACAAATTGTGCATCATGGTTTGCAAGTGTTTAGGGTTCAAGGTCCCGGGGTAAGGTTAAAATTGCATTAACCCTAACCTTAAACCCTGCACCACTACACCCTTGCTGACGGATGTGTGATTATTTAAAAGGGGTAATATTTGGAGGTATCTTCTTCTCACTGTTTTTATATCGTCACCAATTGCCAATAACATAAGGGTTCTGTACAACATCAAGTAGGACTATACACGGTTCCCAATAAGTGTTATGCCTTCACCGCAGGCCTAGGTTGATGTAATCAACGCTTGCGGTGTAGTCATAATGCTTGTTGGGCGATCACGAGTAGTTTTCGTTGAAGTTGTGTGGAACCTATCTGTTTGTAATTGGTCGCGCATATAGAGTCGGTCAAGATAAGTTATGCCAAGGAGAAGGCATGCCTATGATAAAAATGACCAATTAGTGCAAGTAATGTTCCGTGAAACAATTCTTGTAAAAAGTGTTAAGGATTTGTGTAAATCCATAAGTCATTCTACAAGAACCTGCTTTATTGTACAAGTGTTACCTCATAGTGGCTATAGTTCAAGGCTACCTTTTTTATTGTAATATAATTTTTTGTATAAGTTTTACCTCATGAATGTTGCACTATTTTTTCAATGATGTTGCACTATTTATCTTCTTGTATGTTACCTCTTGTCGCGATGGAGCCACGATGGAATTGCCAAAGTCAGACCTATCCAAGACGGCAAGTCCTACCAAATGGCGGGTTTCATTGTTGCGAACGTCCACAAACCAGATGGCAAGTTCTACCACGACGAAACCGATGAATGAGACATTTGTAATGAGATATACTTGTGTATTTAAATGTGTTATGAACTCAATTCAAGTGTGATTGATGTACTTGTTTAATTATTCAATTTCTGTCTATGTGAGTTCATTTGTGGTATGAAATGTGATGTGAATGTCAATGTGCATGTCTATATGTATGATATATTTTTGTGGGATGACCTGAGAGATCTAGGAATTTTGGGATTTATAAACTATATTTTCTGTTTCAGGGCAGACAGAAATTTGAATTTGTCTGCCACTCCCAAATAATATCTCAACCAGTTCTGCTTGAAAAAATGGTTGGGATAATAAACTAAGCTAGTCGATTCAGAGTAAAAATTGACTCAGATACTATATTGTCTCAGTCAGTTCTTATGGAGTAACCGACTCAGATAATATAGTATCTGAGTCGGTTTTTACTCTGAACCAACTAAGGAAGTATTATCCCAGCCAATTTGTAAACCTACTGAATTAACGTGTATTATTAGCTCCTCTGATCTCCAGTCAGATCCAAAACCGGCTGAGATACCCATTTTGAACTAGTTGTAAATGTTGTTTTTGTATTAGTGGGAATAGAGAGAGTGGGAAATCAATGGGCATCTGGCCCAACTCAATGAGCTCAACAATAAGTTTCACTAACAAGTGTCATCAATCCGAAGATCATTCCTCCGAGGAGACAATTCAAAAGCATCCTAGGTATATATTAAGCATGGCTAAGCATTTCTCTACTCTATTTAGAATAATAATAAAACTAATCTACTCACGGTATCATGTAAAAGGGCGGCTAGCAAATAAAGGTAAAGGTGTGCCAATCCACACGCTAGCTATAAGAATAAAACAACATGCATGTTTATAAACAATAAAGTAATAATGACTTTGAAAATATGGGATCAAATATGATCAAAGAAGAGCGGGCATGCCTTCCTAATAGTTTCCTGCAGCTTCTTCTTCTTCTGGGACGGCGGTAACGATCTCTTCACACCCTATACGTCGTAGCTTAAAGAAGCATACAATAAAATAAATAAACAACAATCGCAAATGTAAACAAAGAGAATCCAGAATATAGAAGATGGTCGGGTGATCACGAAGGGGTTTTGGAATTCAAGGAACAAGGTAACAGGGCAAGATGAGAATAGACTGTACTACCTCAAGGTTTGGAGAACCCCTCGGCATGTTATACTAATACAATACACACATATAATACTGTAGCATTACAATTTCACCCAAGGTCCTATCATGCTAGTAGACACGCAAAACCTGACATACTAGTACACATGAAGTAGCGATAGCACAAATGACCAAATCATAAGATATGAACAACAGAACAAGCATGGCACAAAATAGTATAACATGTGATCATGCAACTATAATTCAAAATAGCATAACATGTGACCATGCAACTATAACTCCAGAGGGGAATTATAAGCTAACATAGCATTTTATAAAACACGATCAATGATTAAACTATATGAAATTACAATAACTAGAATCTATAACACATGTACACTATGTGCCTCCATGCATAAGCATGTAGTCCTATACATGCGAAAAAATTAAATAAATTATATTTGGTACTTGTCGGCGTCTAAACGCCGGCGTCGGTGGTCCGGAAGGACCCCCTTTGGGATTCAGCCGGGGAAGCGCAGATCTACGGAGCTACACCGAAGCTAGAGCTTGGCAGGATAGGAAACTAGAAATCACACAATGATTTACCCAGGTTCGGGCCACCTTCTAGGTGTAAGACCCTACGTCCTGCTTTGTGTGTATATATGAGAATATGTGGAGGGATTACAATGAACTAGTAGCACAGATGCTCTTGTTCTTCTTCTTTAGGGTTCGGATGTCTAGGGTTGTGTTGTCTAATGTCCAGCCTCTTTTGCATGGCCTCGGCTCTCCCCTTATATATCCGGGGGTCACCACAGTGGCCGAAAGGTAAATACAATGCAATAATGCTTGTTGCTGACGAATAGGGCGTGGGCAAGCCACGCCGGTGGTTGAAGATTCGCTGTAGCAGGAAAGCACCTGTCACGCCGCGGTTGGAAATCGGGTCGTCATGATGGGGTGGTGTCAGGAGGTGAAGACTTCCTGGGACGTCTCCTGACACGGACCATGCTGCAACTACCCGGGCCCCACGGACCAGGTGCAGAAGTCATGTGTATGGGCGCACCCTCAAAGTCAAAAAGGTGTCAGACCTCTCCATCCCCTTCAAGACTGATATCTGACAGGGCTTATCACTTGGGGGACGGGAACCGGTCAGGACACCGCCTCTGGTCCGCAAGGACCTGGAATAGAGAGGCTCGTCAGACGGGCATTAAGTGCGCCTGTCGGGCCACGTGGACTGAGAAAAGGGCCCACATGATGTGCTCGGGGCTCCTTGGATTGGGGGCCCCCGAGCACGCCCCCTGGGCCGCTCCTCCGGGCAAGACACCCGGCGCCTCGGGCGCTCGGGGTGAGCCCCCGAGCACTTCTTCTCGGGTGCTCGAGGCGAGCCCCTGAGCACTGGTGCTTGGTTCGTCCCGAGCGGGGACCAAGTTACCTTGGGTGCTTCGGGAAGCACCCTTAAAGGATGACTCGGGGCACCCCCCGGCTAGCCGAGTGAAACAGTACTCGGGGTGGGCCCTCAAGCACCTCCTCTTAATTCCTACGTCCTTGGTGACGTGGTGTCAAGTTGGGCCTTTGCTAGCGGTTTAGGGGACCCTGGTCCCTGTATCACCGATAGTACTAAACAAGTATATATAAACAACCTCATGGTATTACACTAACATCAAACAACTACGGAATAATTGAACAATTTAAAATCAAGCTTTAAACAAAATAGAAAACCAGACCTAGAAGAAGTCACAAATTTAATCTATATTAAAAACATGTGATAAAGCATGAAAACCTCATGAAAAATCAGTAATAAGCTATATTAATACTAAACAAAAACTAGATCCTAAAAACCAAAAGTATTTCTAATTTAAATAATTAAAAAAGTGCTAAAAATAATTATAGAAAATTCTATATGGATCATAAAATCATGGAGATATTCAAAGCACTTCCTACGTATACTAATAACCTAGGAAAAATAAAATACTTCTAAATTTAATAGTATGAAGCTAGATCAAATTTGGCCAAAAACAATCAAAATTTGAGTAAATTCATAATAATTCAAAAACCGGTGCACAGATTTGAAATCCTCACATAGGTAGATTCATGGGGCTATAAATGATCCATTTTTCCACTGATATTGAAGACGTGAGGTGATTTGAATGGAAGTAAAGGGTTGGAGGAAAGAGGAACAGGCACGTTTTATAGACACACTCAATCGATCGATTGATCGATGCTCTAGCCAGTAGAGAAAACGAGAGAGGAAGCAAGACAAGAAGGGGAGGGTGGTGCTCATAGTGGTGGACGTAGTGTGGTAGCCGAGTCTAGAGGGTGTTGGCGCGTCTTGTGGTGGCTCTGACTCGTCGGAACACGAACAGCGGCGGCAACTTTGACAGCACGCGCTCAGGTGTGGGAGGAAGTAGTGATTGGGGGAAAAAGGAAAGGAGAGGGGAAGCTGGTTCAATTTATAGAGGGGAGGAGGAGGCGGTTCAGCCTAGTGTAGGGGCGTTGGCGCCGTGGCTGCGCTAAATGGCCGGTGGTTGCTGCGTTGTGTGGCCGGCACTGGTGCATGCAACAGTGGCAACGGCTGCGTCCATGTTGGGTTGCATGGGCGACGATCCAGGAGAGGCGGGGTGGGAGCTGGGCCAGGCGGAGGGAAGGATGTAACCGTGGTGGGCTAGCGTGGGGAAAAGGGAGTAGGCCAGCTACTGGACCACGCATGTGGACATGTCACTCATGCACGGCCGCGCACGCGAACACCTTGCCACATGAACCCTAACTCGCCGTTGAGTTCCTTGCAGCTGCTGAAGAGAAGACATGGGGAGTGCCTATGAGGTGATTATATATAGCTCCTCTGAGGATTGAAGAATATACAAGAGGCATCCTAGTGGTTCCGAGTAATCAAATACTGAAACCAAAGTATAGCAAACTTCTCGTAACAGCGGAGTGATCACCGAATGCCAGGATACGACAATCCAGAAGGCATGTCAACCCCCATGGATTAAAACGCCGATCTGGATGGACACTTCTCGACTGCGCGGAGCGGCCAGGGGCCACTATTGTTGGAAAGGTCTTCACGCCACCCCGAATTGACGCAAATGCTTGGGTAAAGGCTGGCCCCTTGTCTATTCCTCTTGATACTTAACAGTTGTGCTATGTTGGTCACCAAGCAGAGTAGCATGACCGGAGACTTTCATCCGTTACGAAGCGCCTTTATAATGGCTAGAGCATCTGTGTTATGGCCCTTTCAACCATGCAAAGTTCAAGGTACTTACCACGAGCCACATCCCCAAGACGATGGACCGTGCACCCAAGATAGGACCCCAGGACGACGAACCATGCACCTGAGTCGAGACACCAAGACAAGGCGTCGGGACAAGACCCCGGGACAATGCGCCATGACAAGACCCCAGGACGATGGACCGTGCACCCAGGACAAAACGCTAGGACAAGGCATCGGGATGGCTAACCAGAATCTGGGGAGGAGCCTCCGGGCAAGGCACATGAGATGCCATGGAATATTCCACCATGGGTAGTGTAGAAATGACCGAAGCACCCCAGGCGGTTTTATCAGCCTGGGGACAGTGTTGTAAAATGGCTAGGGGCAGCAAGGTAAATGTACATTAACCATCATCCTCACCTATAAATAGGGAGAAAACCCCTCCCAATTGGGGGATCCTTTGGGAGAGAAAAGAGCAATTGTATTGCACTTGCAACTTCTCATCTCGATCTCGAGTTCGAGTGTCATGCTGGGTGCCAGCGCCATGCGTGAGACTTAGGTTAAGTTTGTTCCCATTGCACCTCTGTCAGTCAAGTATCCGAACAAGGGTGCCACAACTTTACTGTCCAAGAGAGTACTCGTCAACAGCATCGTTGTGTTCTCCATACTGCTAGAGGCTACCTACTTGAAAGTCTGTGAATAAGCATGTAGTAAAAAGACAGAGCCCGGTTCGCCACCCTATGGGTATAGTGAAGAAACACTAATGTGTCAGTCCAGAATTTGTTCCTGAATAATTATATTATGCAATGGTTATTGGTAACAGAGTTGGATGATTGCTTAGGTGTGAAATGGTTATTGGTATCTATTATATTAGGAGACATTTTATTAAATCCCCTGTTAATTTACAATTAATTTATGTCAGATAGAGGATTTATTAAGCCTCATAAAAACCGAAGAAAGGAAAAAAGAAATCCAACTTATAAAAATTATTGAATAGCATGGACCTCGATTGAAAAGTGGAAAGACTAAAAATTGCATTAATGTTTGCTAAAATTGCACATTCCTTTTACAAAAATTTGAGTTGAGATTTACGGAAATTTCAGACAATTAGAAATAAACTAGCAAATCTGAATTTCAATTTCTGCATTGGCCTTCTTGATAAGTTGATATATATTTTACTGCAGAAAATTCTACAAGTTCCAAAGTTCGACTCCACGGTATATATCTCAAAATGTACCTAGTTGGGATTCCAGAATGGCGGAAATGCCCACCAGGCCACTATTAGATTGTCTTTGTCTGCACGGTGCACTAGTGCATGGCTTAATTTGAGTGGTCAAGCGCTGCAGCCGGATGCCACTGACGCTCCGTTCAGTTCGATCGATCAGATTCCCCATCAAACTCACATCTTGCAAATGGAGCGTGAGGGCATGCACTCTTTGGGTGAGTTCAGAAGTCGAATGCCATACACGTACAATATCTAGATGGCGCGGTCATGGTCATGCATCCGTCTTTAATTCTTTTTTAAGGACATCCATCTTTACATTGGAGTAAATCAGAAGCAAACTGCAGATGTTGGTAGCGGGGTACGTAGCTAGGCTATGTGCGTCTCTGTCCCCTAACTCGACTACTGTTCATAAGTACTTAGAGATGCATGCATGGAATGGATATAGGAAGCTAGATGGTTATGGGCCAGTTCTTTTTGGCTTATAGAGAGGCTTATAGGTGAATTTAAGCTTAAGTCAAAAAGAACACAAAACTTATCAATAGCTTAAATTCACAGCTTAAGCCTCCTTCTGTGTAGTGAAAATAAGCTGTGGCATAGCAGCTTCCCGAGCTTCTCATTTTTGCTATTTGGAGTTTACCCTTGAACTTGCCCAGTTATTTACGTCGCACTGCCACCGCGTACCGGTTCGTTCCATCTAACAGAGAGAACCGCGTTGCTCATCCCGCAGCTCCCGCTTTTCGTCCCGACGCGCTAGGGTTAGCCACCGCCGCCGCACCCTCGGCCGCTCTACTCGCCGGCGCCCTCCGCCGGAGGAACTCGGCCGCCCGACGCACCCTCGGCCGCTCTACTCGCCGGCGCCCTCCGCCGGAGGAACTCGGCCGCCCGACGCACGCGCCCGCGGCATTCGTCCGCCCGACGCACGCGCCGCCCTCTACCTGAAGCCGCGGAGCTTCGTCGACCCGACGCCGCCGGTGCGCTCCATCCGCCGCCCTCGAGCCGACGCAGCCCTCCGTGCTCCCTGCACCAGACGCCGCCGCCGCGCTCCGGCTCCTTTTCCCCTTTCCTCCACCGCCGGAGATCGACGGGCTGGTTCCCCCACCCCGCCGTCCAGATCCGCGCCGCCACCGGCGTTCCTCCCCACCGGAGCTCTTCCCCTTCGGCTCCGTCTTCTTCCCCAAGCTCTCCAACGCCTCCGCCTTCTCTACCCGAAGCGGCGGAGCTACCTCGCCGCGATCCGCCGCCCTCCACCCCTGCTCCGGCCCCTGCTCCGGCCCCGCGCTCCTCCAACCGACGACGCGACCCGACGCACGGGGTGAGGTTTTTGCTCTGTATACAAGTATCTTGGTGATGAAAAATGTGTTGAATGGATGTATACTGTCACTGCTAGAATGGATGTATACTGTGACACTATTTTTTTTGGTAATATTTAGCACTTTACGATGTTCAGAAATCGTTTTGGTGCTCATATCTGCGGCAAAACAGTATGAAATAACTCAAATGTCAGTTAGTCTGGACACAATTTCAGTCCAGGGGCATTACAGACTTTTTATCACACAACTCAGACAATAAGCTCAAACGACAGAAGCCGAAAAGAACTGGACTGCAGTTTCTCAGGGGCTTCTTTCCACCGCTGACTTCTATGGGTAGAGAAGCTTAAGCCATTTCTGGAGAAGCTTAAGCCGAAAAGAACTGGCCCTATAACTCCCAAGGCCAGGGCACACATTGCTTTAGCTTAGGCCCCGGGGTGTCATGTCAACCTACAGTAAGAAAAGCCACAGCACACATTGCAAGTATACGTCAATTGGTATTGCCTAAAATGGGCGGTCTTGCCCTGCTAGAATCTTGGTTGTACCATCGGTAGATACACACTCTCTCTCTCTCACACAAAAGAAAAAAAAATTAATGATGCCTTGAGAATTCGTATTCCTAGCTGCTATTGTACAGTGGAGCTAAGTGCTATTGCCCTGCTAGAATCTTGGTTGTACCATCGGTAGACACTCTCTCTCTCACACACACACAAAAGAAAAAATTAATGATGCCTTGAGTATTCGTATTCCTAGCTGCTATTGTACAGTGGAGCTAAGTGCATGCATGTGCATGGACACCGTTGCATCAAATATTTGAGATAATCGAGCAGCTATCTGAATCTGATGATAGGCCGCAGCTGCTATGCTATGCTAGTGCCCATGTCCAGCTAGCACAGTTATCTCCGTCACGTGCAGATCGACATGCAGAGGAGAGGCCAGGGATGAAGACCAGTTTGACGTGAGCTTTTCAAGCGAGTCGTTTGATGAGTATAGCATGGGAGAATGAGGCAGGGCCAGCCTCATGGTTTGCCCATTTCCATGTTGGCTTCTAGCACAGCAGTTACATACTCTTAGTTGATCATTATATCTAGCCAGAGAAAGTGCAGAGGCCATGGTCTTGATGCATGTTCAATCAATCCATGGCAGTCCAAGTCCTGCAAGCTTGGATCGCACGTGGTCAAGCTGCACGCATGCGGGTGAGAGAGACTAGCTCTTTGTAAAGCTGATGGACGCTGGACTGGAGTGGCCCTGCAGTTTGTTATCCAAGGAAAGATTTTCGCTGCACACGTTTGACAAAGGGGAGATGGCATTACCGAGGATGCTATATCTGGATCAGTGGAATAGCCCGGTCACGCACACATCTGGTCCCACATGCCCAGCACAAAACAGTGAAATGCAACTAATACATGCGTGCATGATCTACAGTACCTGCCGCTGTTCCCGGCCCGGACTCTGTCGCTCTCTGTGTCTCTCTGTCCGTGCTAGAGAGGAGAGAGAATGAGAGATTTTTTAGCCAAGTTCAAAGCCATGATAGCACTGCTCAGGTGAGAGAGAGAATGGAGGATTGATCCATGAAAGTGACCAACAACCAGCGGTCGTGGTAGCTAGAGCTAGTACAAATACTAGCACCATTTCACTTCACTTCACTAGTCATATACAAATACTAGCACCATTTCACTTCACTTCACTAGTCATATACCCAGCTCTCTCAGTTCTACTTCTACCTTAGCCAACTAGCTCTGTAGAAAGACACAACACACACTACACACCATGGAGAGCAGGAGCACAAGGGAGCAGCAGCAGCCGTGGAGCTACAGCTGCAGCTTCGCGGCGAGCTTCGCGTGGCCGCCGAGGTCGTACTCCTGCAGCTTCTGCAAGAGGGAGTTCAGGTCCGCGCAGGCCCTCGGAGGCCACATGAACGTCCACAGGAGGGACAGGGCCAGGCTCAGGCACTGCTCCCCTCCTCCTCATCCTGCTCACCCTGTTGCTGCTGCTGCAAACCTTAACCCTAGATCGGCAGCAGCCACTCCTCTCCCCAACCTCAACTATCCACCACCACCATCGCTGTACCATCCCAACAGCAGAAGCAAGAACCATGACATGCATATCATCCCTTCGGTGACGGTGAAGGCGAGGGCGTTGGAGGTGAACTTGGAGCTGGGGTTTGGGGTGCAATGCTGCACGGAGGATGATGGTCTGGACCTTGAGCTTAGGCTCGGGTGCTCTTGATCGAGCATGTCATCTTTTTCTAGTTATTTCAGCTGGTTCCCCCAGTGTTTATTTCTTGCTTACATATCTTCTTTAGTGCCCCTTTGTATTCAGACCTAGCACTAGCTTAGTTCAAGCTAGGAGAAGGCCCGGGTTAATGCATGTCTCTTTAACTTAGTTATTAGCAATTCTCTTGGGATGTTTCAGCTAACCAGCATGGTGCTCGTAGCTAGCTTGCTATGTGCTACTGTGGCATGTAGGGTGTATGCTTGACTTGCTTAGGATGGTATGCCCAACGTACGTAACTGATGATTAATGAAATTATGTTTCTTGAGCAAGTGACGAATGGTGTTGGCTTGTTGGTGATTACGCTAGCTCTGGCTTTATTTCGCATTGTCATACGCCGTGCCAATAATTAAAATATATCTGTGTTTTTGTTATGGCTATTGAATTCCGGAGCGTTTAGCGAGATTACTACTAGTGACTGTTGGTGATTGGTTACAGTTACTAATTACTTACATGTTAATTAGCACGTCTTAAATTTGGAAGGCATTCCGTCGACCTAGCTATGATCGTGCACACGGCATCAGCCGTGCAATATAGTGTCGAATGTTGGCCCAGTTAGCTGTAGATAGATTTGATGATCGATCGATCTATCTGCATGAATTGGAATCCGTATATATATATATATTTTTTGCAGAGTTTAGATATGGGCAGGGGGCAGGCCGATAGTACAAGCATGCATGCATAATCCATTTGCTAGCTTTTGGCAAACACGTCAGCTTCAAATCCGGGCAACTTTTCGAAAGAAAAAAGATCAGGGCATGGCCCTGTCCCGATGCAAAATTATCGTACATCATTGTTGACTGTCTGCATGTCCTCTCTAGCTAACTTACCTTCTTTTTTTTAGGGTACCCTAGCTAAACTTACCTACCAGGACGCCAATAGTAGTATTTGTTTAAAGCATAAGGCCCGTCCATACATACTGCACAAAGTCGCACTTCTCGATCGACGTCAGACCAGCGCCTAGGCGGACGGGCTGGGTTAGATGGGCCCGCCGATTCGGTTTCGAACCAAAGGTCTAGCCGATTTAAATTGATTTATTCATCAAGTTAAATTATAACCCCTCAGAAAATAAATTAAATGAGAAAATTGGCTTGGATTTATAATTTTGATTTCCACATACTTCCAAAAATTCAGAAAAGATTTCAGAGAAACTTTGGATAAGTCTGAAGCTAGAAAATATAATTTAGCCAAAATCCAGCTCCAGGACAAATCAATCGGTGTCAATGCATTTTTTAATGTCTACTCCACATATCTAGTTGATTTTCTTTCGTATATCACTAGTGGGATAGAAATTATTCAAAAAAAAACTGCACAAATGCATACAGTGAGTATTTTCGATTTTCATGAAATTTGTAGAATTTTCAAAATTTCCACAAGATATATATGCCTCCCATGACTTGTCCGGCCTTTTGAGCTAGTCTTTACCACATTGTACGCGGTATGTGAACATAATGCTTATTTTGCATGTTCTCTTGCAAGTTGAAATATTATCCATCCTATTCTCCACCTTTTTTTTGAGAGGAACGGAGAGGTTGGGAGAGGGATGTAGAGGGGAGGGGAGGGTGCATAGAAATGTTACAAAGGAAAGAGAAGACAAAACAATATATTGAGAGCCAAAGATTATGTTGTTGGAGCCGAAGGAGTTCAGCCACTCCACAACACTGTTCTTGATCTCCTCTTTTTGGGTTTTTTTGAGCCATAGTTGTATCATATCTGTAAAGTCTGACGACGTAATTTAAGGAGTGACTTCAATATTGTCGAACACCTTTCTGTTTCTTGAGAGCTAGATGTTCCATATCAGACAAATCGCTACTAGGCCCACAAGCTTTCCTTAGCTGAGAAGGGAGAGTTCCATACCTGTGGAAAAAAGCTTGTTTGCATGCTCAATTTTTAGTGGATCCATACCAAAGGTGTTCCAAATACTATGTGAAACGATATGGGCCGGAACCCCAAATAGACTTACCTTTTTCAAGCTAATGTTGAAGAAGGCCATGATCTTAGAGAAACAAGGCCAGCAATAAAAACTGTTGGAGAAACTCAGGTATGCCATGGAAGACAAAATTGCATGAGGAGTCATGTAAGTCGAAGGATACACCTAATATCTTTTTCAAGAGGCACGCGACTTGTGCTTCATGCCCCCACGTTCCTTCGTTTTTTCTTAAGAAAGTTGTGATTCACTTCTTGCAAAACGGAGTTGGAAGTATTATTCATGAAGGAACGGTAGAATCGCATGATTACATGGCGAGAAGTGGATGAGCTTTGATGCTATATATATTCAATGCAATCGCCATTTTCGCAGTTTAAATGATATAGCTAGCTATGGGACCTCGTATGCCTGTTGTAGTAATCACCGAGTAAGAAAAAAAAAGGACGAGCGACATCTTTCGGAATAATTCCACCTGCCGTGCTCCACGGGCTGCATGAGGTATTGGAGTAAAACAAAATTTCTACATGAGAAACAGGGAGACGATCCTTGCATCTTTTGACTGACGAACGGCTTTGCCACACAGTGACAGCAGTTTAGGAGAAACGCTCAGCTTCAGTAGGAGGCGGGAATCTCTGCTTTTAATGAAACCTACACCTAGCTTGAAGCATTTTATTTTCAAGGAGACAATGCAATTGTTGGTTATCAAGAATCTTTTGTTCTTCTGTTGCAAGAGGTAGCATTGAACAATTCGGTGTACTACGAACTAAAATATTGATTGAATAGAAATAAATTGTTTGTTTTAGTTGTCTATAATGTTTTTTGCTACTATCTCTACTGTATATATTCCTCTATTGTATTTTTAATTGTTATCTACTACATTTTTAAGTGGTTGTCTACTGCACACATGTTTTCCATAATCTATTGCATTTATTCACGTCTAGGATTTTTGTGTGTTTTCTCACATTTGCTCGCAAAGATAACTGTGAAAATAAAGGTAGAAAATTGACAAAAGAAAACCTAAGAACAATGAAATCCCAGAAAAAAAGAAAACACATAGAGGTAGTACAAGAAAATTAGAAAGAGAGAATTAGCTGTTGAAGAAAAAAGAAAAAAGAAAGGAAAAAAAAGGAAGAAAGAAAAGAAAGAAACTACCAGTAGTAGGAGGAAACATTAGGGCCTGTTTGGTTGGGCTATGGCTGTTGACAAAGCTGCTGTTGGCTGGCTGTTTGAAAAAACTGTTGTGACTGTGAGAAAATGACCATATGGTTTTTGGTTGATCCAAACCATCTACAATATTTTGGAAAATGAGCACTGAAACTTCAGCACATTGCAAAAAGCTGGCAGAATGCAGCTTTTTCAAACAGCTGAATTTGCACTGCAAAGCCCACAGCTACCATTGGCAAAAGCTGCTGAAAAACTGGCCGTTTGGTTGGGCTGCAGCTTTTTCCAGTGAAAAGCTACTGAAAAACCCAACCAAACACCCCCTTAGTACTAGCAGAAAATGTCTACTATTTAGGCTAGTCCTATATTTTTGGTGAGTAAAAAGAGTTAGTGGAAATGAGATAGGGCTCTATATAATAGCCGACCCGACACCTAGCTTGGAAAGAAAGCAATCTTATTTCACGACTAAGCACAGAAGAAATAAACGTTAAACAAAACCGATTTGGACTCTATCTCATATTGCCCTTCTACATCTCGGCTTTCTCGGCTTTCCCGGCTTTCCCTAATGCTTAGAAAACTTCCGCACCGACTCTGATCTTCTCATCCCAGGACTCAGCATGCGCCTTCTTCTAATAATCCTGTCGGTGGGTCCCATCCCAAATCACAGAGCAAAAGGAACAATCGTGGAATTCCAGAACGTGTGTATTTCTTCTCCTTGCTTGGCAAAAATAGAAACAGAAAGTTTGTTTGAATTTTATTACTTTCTTCTCGATCTGAAACTGCTATAAATAAATCACGAACTGACCAAAACAAAAAGCTCCTTTTATCTCTAGCGTGAATTCCGCTCCCTTTGAATACTCGATATGTTGCAAACGTGACAACCAATGACTCCTTTTCTTTCTCTCTATATTCACGCTCAATTCCATGCTGGCTCTCACATGCATGTATATGTAATTCCGGTTCCTTCTTTTCCATCTAATCACATGTACAGCTGCCGCATGACACGTGCATGACAGCCACCATAGTCCCTACCTCTTCCTCGTATTTCTGATCAAACCGTATATAGCGTGGCGCGAATGTATCTCCAACTCCAACCTGTTCTTGATCAAACGATGCAAGCAAATTAAGCACACAGATCGACAACAGTAGCGACTATAGCAGTATTTGGGTAGGCGTAGCCGTATCAGAATGTCATCATTGTCATGGTAAACTGCATGTGGTTGATTTCTTTCATGCTACATTGGTTGAAATATAGATGTGTGGCATGGTCAATGGTGTTTTTGCATCCTCCTAATGATTGTTGGTGCAGTTTCTTTTCTATTTCCGACTTAGGTGGTTTCTTCATAATTATCAATCTCTATCCTTGCAATCTATTGTGTTTTCAATTATGTACTACTTTTCTAGCTGACCTAGTGTTCATTATTCAGTTTATTTTGCTCTCAAGCTGGTGAAAACTACTCCTTTTGTAGTTACTGTTATCAAATATAATGGAAAAGTATATGCTTCTTTCTTGTGTATGCAAACAAAAACTGTTTAAAATGTTCCTTTTAGATCAAGTAGGACCATCCAAAACTACTTTGCTCTCAGCCCATAGTGTAGTCACTATATACTTTGACACATTATTTTGAATGGCATGTAAGCATATCTGAAAATGGAAAATATAAAGGCACTTACTTGAGAAAATTGTTACTAGTATTTGGATAGCCTAAGAGTTGTTGTTTTGTACTCTTCTGAAATGCGATTTTCTTGAGATTGATGCATCTAGGTGACAATTGTAATTGATGTAGCCTTCTATCTATAAGATTTTTTCACTAGTATTTTTATTTTATTTCTTCTTGTAGGCAACTGGATCATCGCATGATGAAAACGGTGCCCAGAATTGATCCATGCTGAAAATGGTGCTCCTGAATTGCCAGCAGAGACCAATGCAAACTCTAAGGGACTCGATTAGCCTAGAAGGCAACTGGGCCACATTTTGTTATTTTGGGCTTTCTATTGCCAACTCTATTTGGACATCTTTGTATGCCAACTGCTTAGCAAGAAGTTCAACTACAAAGCTTATCTAACTCCTGTTATGATATTGTATCGACCTTCTGATGGATTGGATATATATAATGTAGCTAGTACAATTTCGTGACTTCTCTCTATGATCTGTATGCATGTGTCGATGTGGTTATGGATTGTTTGATATTGTCATGTAGATGTTTATATCTGTATGGTGATGAGAATATGTCAGATGATAAATTTAAGAGTACGTTTTATGGAAATTATGGATTTCCCCCTGGCCGTATTTTTCTTGACGATGACATCACTTTTTCCTGACAGGTGATTGTTCAGTGGCCACAGAAAACGTCAGGGAAACATAGACTTTCCCTGACGGGTATTGTCCCCCACGCCAATTAACAGGGGTGGCTGACGGGAAGATCCCGTAAGGAATAGCTTTCCTGACGTAGCCTTTTCGCAACGGCACATCATTCTTGACGGCAATTCCTGATGGGTTCACTGTTAGGATGGCGAATCAAAGGGCCTCCTATTACCCGTCAGGAATGGCCATGAGAGAAAGATTCCTGACAGCTTACCGTCGCGAATAGTCTGTTTTGCCTGACATGCTCGTCCTGACGGTGCTTTCCTGACGGCTGACGGTGATTCATGCCTTCCTGGCGGTTCTTGGCCGTCGGGATCTGTCGGTCTTGGGTAGTGCATGGACAGCTGGGGTAGACTTTTCTTTTCTTTTCCGTTTTCTTTTCTTACTTCTCGCTTCATATTTCATCTAATGCAAGTATTTATTTTTTCTCGTTATTCTCTCTGAATCTCGGATGTTTCTTTTTATTTTTCTCGTTTTCTTTTATTTACTGTTCGGTTGTCTTTATTTTATTTTTTAACCAAAACATTGAATTGTACAAGAGCATGTCCAATTGCGTTACGCTGATCTTTTTTACAATTATTATTGTTTCATGAGTGGTGGTGAACTTTTTCATGTGCACTTTCTCGCTAATTTTTAATTTTTCTCCCAACAACGGCCCGTGAGTTGTTCCATGAAATTTTCAAATTATTCCTCTGTTCGTTTTGTTTTACCAGCATTGTTAAATTTTTTGTGAACAATTCTCATTTGTTCTGCTAATAGGTAATTTTTGCTTTGCCAATAAGTATGACTCGTTGTAGTAGTGATCTTGTATTACTTAATGCACAAATATGAGAGTAACATAAATAAGTTCGACAACGCTCATATTTAGATCGTGGAACATTTTTCTCGAATTAGTGGAACATTATCATAAAGCTAGTAAAACATTTTTTTCAAGAACTAGTGTGACATCTTTTCCCTTGAAATAGTGGAACATGTTCCTCTAAATAACAAATACATTTTTCATGAGCTAGTTGAACAATTTTCTTCAAACAGATGAACATTTATCATGAACCTCTGGGACATTTTTTTTAGAAAGTGTTATTTTATATGGAACAATTTTCTTTTGAACTACCAGAAAAATTATTTGAACATTTTTCAGAAAAAAAATCAAGCACGATCTAAAGATGTCTACCTAACGAACTCTATGTTTCATAATGGATCGTGATTTTTGACGTTTGATTTAAAACTACAAAACTTTGAATTAAAAACCGTTCAGAAATGGCAGGCACGTACGTGCAGCTAGGCAAGAGGCAGTGAGCCAGTGAGGCTATGCGGCGGGAAGAAAGAAAAAGTAGAGTGCGCCAGTTCGGGACTACGCGAGAGAGAAACGCGAAGCAAGCGCGGTGCGTGGGCTGGGCCACATCTCCGTCGGCCCACGTGGGCGATGGTGCAGCTTCAGGTCGCGTCAGCTCTGTATTGGAGCTCCCGGCGCAATGGCCATCTGGACGTCTGGCCATGTCTCCGAATGCGAAAATCATGATTTACGGCTATGCATTGTGATAGTTAATTTTCATCGCACACAATGGTCTTGTTTTTATGTGTCCTGTATGTGTGATCCTTGCTGCTGTAAAACGTGTTTAGCTCACTTTATTATTCCCTTAAAGACTCACGCTCTGGACAGTCCACACAAAATAACAAGTTTTAATTTTCTTATGCTTGACCAAATGAGCAACATATACTAAGATTTTTGCATATACATAAGATTCTTATTTTATTTTTTAAATTATTTTATAATGAAGAGAAAAGTTTTTATTTTATTTTTTTGACCTAGTGAGATGAGTAGCATATTGCACAAGATGAAGGTTTTTGAGTTGACAACTGAAGTGTTTGGAGGGGAAGGCTCGATGTGTCCAAGTAGAAACCATATATTTCAAGTAAAATAATGTACATTTCAGAGTATAAAGTTCATGGTTCTAAGTATAAAGCTGAACATTTTTAAGTGGAAAGCTCGTAGTCTATAGTGGAAAGTTGGTCATTCTTAAGTGAAAAGCTCTAGTTTCTAGTTGAGAGCTCGATGTTTCTGAGTAAAAAATTTAACGTTTTCGCGTAGGAAGCTCGTGATTCCTAATTGAAAGTTTGGAAACTTTTACTTTTTTTTAGGGGAAGCTTTGAGTTCGTAACTGAAAGCTCAAAATTTCTAGAAAGCTCGACATTTACGATTGGAAATCTCTTGCTTCCTAGTTAAAAGCTTAAAAAATTTAAGTGAAAAGTAAATTATATAACTAATTTTTAGAAATACATTATCGACACCACTTTCACATTGCATCTTTATGAATTCAAAGCCTAATATTTTTTCTTTGTTCTATTTTTTTCGATTACAAGCGAGATGTAAATGCGCCTCACATCACCATACATGCACATAACACATATGCAACCACGTGAGCGTGTCCCCTGACCATACATTAGAATTGACGTAGACCAAAAATAATTTCACGAATCTCACTAAAATTTATACTGAATGCACTCATTTGTATATAAATGTGATTAATTTAGATACTAGATAAATTAACGAGATACAATATTCATTGGTCACATGCTAGATAAAGTAAAACATAAAAGTAAACCATGATTTGTCTGCATGCTAAAGAGAAAAGCTAGAATAACAAGAGTTAATTGAGATGTGCAATGTGGTTCACGTAGAAAAAAGAAAGATCAAGAGACTACATGCTATATATACATGTTATGATCAATTACTCATTTCAATAAAGATAGACATGCCAGACAAAGAAAACTAAATCCGGTTGGAAGCTGACCGTCCACGCTCCGTACGAGGATGAGTCGCTAATTAACTGCCCCCATAAGAATGACCTTACCATCACAACCTCGCAGAGTACCGAAGTGCCTACCATGGACAGTCAGTTCTTTTTTTCTCTACTACTTAAAAAAAGAGTAGCGTTTCCTTTCCTGCCGGCAGAGTGCGTTTTGCCCACTCTTCGTCCAACCTTCCTGCCAATAAATACTTACCAAATATGTGTTTACCAAATAAAATCCTATTATTTTTACACAATCACATTAATATGGGCAGGTAAATCACGAGCTAACGTACTAGAATATTTATACCCCGTTGCAACGCACGGGCAATTATCTAGTAAAAAGAAAACAGCAAAAGAGTATCCTACTATATATAATAAATTAAAGTAAGATTATTTACAGGCGAGGAAAAGAAAAAATTATAAATTGAGATCTATCCGATCAGAATTGGCTATTTATTCTTTGGCCTATGGATAACCATGGCAAATTCCCCTTTCCAGGCCCGAAAAGTAGGGTCCTCGTTTTGGAAAAATTTCAATTTCTTGTGATCGAAGTGCACCATCAGACCACCCTCAAAAAAAAAGAAAGAAATACACCATCAGACCAAAAGGCTCTACTAATTTAGTTTCTTCCCATTTGTACTACAACCATCGCAATCACAAAGCTCTGCCAAACTTTCCCCACTCTGCCAAACCTCTCCATGTCGTATATCCCCAATCTCGTTATTCTTTGCTGGGTTTGCCAAAGAGCTCGTACGTTAATGGTCTCGGTGATCTCGATTGAAATTGCTCGAGTTATACTAAAAACTAAAGCGAGTCAATTTTATTCAAACACGATTACGCTCTACCTCTCCACTGCTCTGCTCGGCTCATCAGCTCAGTAACAAAACTATATATTAAATCGAATCTAATATATATTAAAAGTACACGACAAATTAAACAAAAACATGTTAAAAGTCCTGACATTATTGAATCTTCATTTTTTTAGTGTACTACGACCAATAGATCTTCATAACCAAATCAAATCACAACCATTAAATCTTTATAGTTGTATCTCAAAAGATCATATCTAATATATCATCATAACTGTATAGAGATCGTAACCATTAGATCTTTATAATTACACTTAAATATATTACAACCGATAGATCATTATAGTTGTACCTAAACAGATCGCAACCATTAAATCTTTATAATTGTACGTCAACAAATCATATCCAATAAATCATTATAATTGTACCTAAACATGTCATAACCAATAGATTTTCATAATTGTACCTAAATATATCACAGCCGATAGATCTTTATAATTGTACCTAGACATAACACAGCCCCATAGATCTTCATAATTGTACCTAAACACATCACAACCGGTAAATTTTCGTAACTGCACTTGAACATCATCTAGCCATTGATCTTTGGACCTTTATTATTAATTAACCATAATAGATAGATCTTCACAACTGTAATAAACATTATTAGTCATTGATTCGGTGTACCTTAATTGCCAATGACCACAGCCGATATATATTCATAATTTTATACCTCACAAAAAAGTTATCTGAGCTTTAAGTTTGCATACTGATCTAATACCAACAACCTGGTGATTTAGATGTTAACTCCACATATTGATCTAATATAAAATATAGATAATTGGCTAATCTTGATCCGAACTTCAATTCAATGTGATCTAATATCATAAACAAATAATCTATCGACTTAGTACAAACGACCGGGCGTTCCTCTCGATATACTTTTGTACTTCTAGATATAGTGAGTTTGATTAATTTCACGTATTGATCTAATATCATGTACAAAATGACAAGCCACCTACTGGTCTGAACTTTAATTTCATGTACTGATGTGATGTATGAACTATTTATCAACACATGTAACTACCGACTGGCTAGCACGCGATTTAAACTTTAATTATGCGTACTGATATAATATTATGTACAATTGCCACAATCTATGGTAATTTGATGTTTTTGCAAATAGCATAATAATATATATATATATGTGAATTAAAAATTAAAAATAATTAAAGACATTTTTCGTACAATTGTAGAGGATACCGTACTAGTTATCTTAATCTGGATAAAGCTCGGTAAAATTTGTCATCTACCGCACGCACACCATTTCGCCTCCTCATGGGGCAGGCAGAGATAGTACAGTGGTTTCAAAAAAGAGAGTATAAGCATTGGTGGATGGTGAGCTATATATTTTTCTTTCGGCCAAAATTCAGCACACCCTCTGGCCCAATGGGCGAACTCTCAGCTGCCTCATTTGTCACACTTCCTCGGCCCATAGCCCACATGGCAAGAAAGTTATGATTCATTTCTTGCCGATCAGAGTTGGGGGACAGAACTCATGGAGGCACGGTAGAAGCGCATGACTACATGGCAAGAAGCGGATGAGTTTTGCTGTTATATATATCTGATGCGATCGCCATTTCTCAATGTGAATGGTGTAGCTAGCCAAAGGGCATCATATGTTCCAGTAATGGTTCGGCAAAACAGTCTAGCGGTTCCTTAATTTTTGAATAATCTGCGCTTATGTTGGAGTTAGAAAAAGAGATGTTATTGATGTGAGGTATTGGAGCCAAACAAAATTTCTCCCTGAGTAGCGGAGAGACCATCCGTGTCGCTCCAGACTGGTGAACATGCTTGGTGGTGCGGCGACAGCAGCATGGAGCACATGAGCGAACAGGCTATGTAGTTTCGCTTAGTTTCCGGAGGAAGCATGAATGTCGGCACAAACAATTCTTCTTTCACATGGATAGTTTTGCTGACAAGTTTGACAAGTTCCATTCTTCTTCATAAATTTAGAATATAGAGTTGTATTAGAAATCGAATTGTGAAATGAAACAATTGTTCATGAGGTTCCTTGTCCAAAAAGAAAAGAGAATAAAAGAAACTATTCATGAGGTTCAGTTAGTTCGGAGTAAGCAAATTTCCTTTTTGATGATGTACTTTTACATTACAATGTCAGTGACGAATATCGAACTACCAAGCATGCATGCTAAATACCTGTTAGCCACTCGTCCGTGTCGACCCGAGCAGGTTATTCTCTTAGCGATCTTTTTCTTTTCTTTAGGAGAACTAGTATGCATGCGCGTTGCAGCAGGAATTTTCTAGTCTAGCAACGAATTTGCTTTGAATATGGTAAGATAAAAATTGGAAAACATTCAGCTAAATATCAAGTCTTTATTAAAAGTTCAAATAGCGATATACAAATAGACTATTAGAGCTGCAAATAATTTCACCATGCAACCTGAGTTCCGAAAGTAAGAGAAGGACGGACGATTTTCCCGTGGGAGCAAGCAAAAGGAATTAAAAGAGGTGAAAAATTAAATTGCCGCCGATTATAGAAATATTTTTTTAGATAAATGAAGAGTTTTATTACTTCCTAGCCTCTGTATCAAAGAGATTAATATAGACTAAATAGTCATCAAGTATAAGAAGTTATGTATCACTACCATAAAAAAAAAGATTATATAGACTTCGAATTCTATGAGGATGAAGCACTACACAATCTATTATACGACCATAAATTTTTTATCTTTTGGCTATCGTAGCAAGGATCATGATTGCAAGCAATTTATAGACAAGAAGATAAACCTTCAACGGGTAATTTTTTTTATCAAACACAATATCATTACATCACAGTCAAATAGACCAATATAGTGCATTTGCTCCCGCTAGAATTTAGGCTTGGTTAGCCCCCTTAAGCCTAGTAACCAATTCCCAAATAAATTAGACGAGGCGGCCCAAGATTAAAAGCTATGTATGCCGATCAGCAGGTGAAGCGAGCAAACTGGCAATTGAAAAAGAGATGATGAATAGTCTCCTCGTCACCACAAAAGCAACATTTCTTGCCACCTTGACAGTTCCCCAAATTGTCTTTAGCGAGCACTACTCCTCTATGAAGATACCACATGATAATCTTGAGTTCAACTACCACAGCCACATTTGCCACAACTAGTGTGAGCTACTAAGACCAGGTGGTCGCACAAGAGCACTATACATAGACTGTACATATAACTATCCATTCGAGTGAAGGTCCCATCGAAATGTGTCTCAGTCCTGACTAAGGACAACCCCAGCTACTTGCTAGACAAGTTCGCTCCGGCAACCATTTTTTGTCCAATAATGGCCCGCCTAAAGGAAACGTTTAATGGAATCGTGCTTGTCACCTTGGCGACAGTGGCATGTCATTTGCAGGTGATATTGTAGAGCATAGGAAACTGATCTCTAAAGCTCTGACCCCTATCCATGGGTCGTCCCAAAACCAGACGTCAACTCCATAATGATTTTGAAACTTGCTAAACTAGAAGGACATGTGTTTGTATTTCACTAGACCAGCCAAACACAGGAATCCCTCAGCTTGCCCGTGACTAACGAGATTGGTTTGCCCCTTAGATATTTTCTTCTAAGCAGCCCTTGCCACACACTATCCTCATTTAGGAGTTTAAAAAGCCGAATTAACAATAAGCAGGCGTCTTAACCTCCAAATTCTGAATGCCTGTACCTCTTGATCTTTAGGCTGGCACATAATATTCCATTTGGCAAGTCTGTACTTATGTTTATGACTATCACTCTACCAGAAGAATCTAGAGCGATAGTAGTCTACCCTTTGGCTTACCCCTTAGGTACCTCGAAGAAAGACATCATAAACATAGGCAAACTACTGAGTATAGAGTTGGTAAGGACAGGTCTTCCCCTAAAGATAGTTGCTTGCATTTCTAGCTGCTCGAACCTATCTTCAACCCCTTTCCAATCACTACTACGTAACTTTCTGTAGTTGCCGAGGTAATGAAAGGGAAGGATCAATGTCTCACCCAAAAAGTTGAGTATAGATCATTTTGCTTTCCTTTGTCTGGCCGAAGCAGTAAATTTCACTCTTGTGAAAATTAATCTTCGGACAACTATTCGAAGACACGTAGCAAAAGCTTCATGTTCTTTGCCTGTTCAATGTTATGATTCATAAAAATAATAGTATCATCCGCATACTATAGTATGTACAACCCCTCATCCACCAAATACAGAACCGCACCACTAATCTAGTCAACCCGTCTTTAGCTCTTGCTAAAAATGATAGCTAACATATCAACCAAGATATTGAATAGGATAGGGGACATAGTTTGGAGAAAGTGACTTAAGTAATCATTGACTTTGACACCCACACTTCCCCCTTGGGTCGTATGTTCAATCCAATTACACCACATGGGAGAGAACTCCTTCATATGCAAAGGCTGCATTAGAAAAAGCCACTTGACCTTGCCATATGCCTTCTCAAAATCTACTTTCAACACTATCCAATTCATATTTTTTTGATGCAGCTCATGGATTGTTTTATGAAGGATAACAACCCTTTTCATGATATATTGGCCTCGCATAAAAGTCGTCTGAGTAGGATGAATCATGTTATGACCTACCATGGAGATCCTATTAGTATCAACTTTGGTAAAGATCACACAGCTGACATTCAACAGACTTATAGGTCAATACTGTTGAATTTGGGTGGCATATTCCTTAGGAAGTAAGGTGATGATGCCAAAGTTTAAATTGAAGAGAGGCAATAAACCACTGTGGAACTCAGCAAATAATGTCATCAAATGAGTCTTAATTACCTCCCAGAAAGCCTGGTAAAACTTCGCGGGGAAACCATTTGGGCCCGGAGTTTTATTGTGTTCCATCTGAAAGACAACATCCTTCACCTCTTGATCGGTGAATATTTGGGTGAGGAACACTTTCTGCTCAGACACTTGAGGAATATCACTCCGCATGGATTCGTCTATGGAAAAAAAGTTCTCCACATCTAGCCCAAACAGCCCTTTATAAAAATTCAGGATGTAATACCTCAACTGCACATCATCACTAATTACCCCTTCCTCTTGTTTGAGCTGAAAGATACGCTTCTTTCTATGATTGCCATTTGCAATCAAGTGGAAGCCATGTGTGTTATTGTCCCCCTCAAGGAAATGTTTGAACTTGGTCCATTGGTACCATTTCAACTCCTCTTCTCTTAAGAGTCTGGCCAATTGATCATTGGATCTCAACCTCGAAGACTGACAGACCCCCCTCCCCCCTCTCCACTTTCTTATCCGAATCATCTATAATCTAGATTAAGCGTTGTTTCTCTTTATGGTATGTCCCAATCATATGTTGAGCCCAGCTTCACAACGTCTCAGAGAGCTAACCTTGCTCTACCATTTCTCCATGGCAGATCTACTCGTTGTCAAAGTCATCACGGGTTAACCAACTAAGCTCAAACCTGACCAAAGGCTGATTTCCCCGATGACTAGCCACTCAGTATCAAGTAAGAGAGGCGTATGATCAAAGAGGAACCACTCAAGTGCACGAAACGTAACCAAGGGGAACTTCATTTCCCAATCCATACTCATGAGAACTCGATCCAACTTCTCAAACGCTGAATTCTCCAAAGAGTTTGCCCATGTATATTTGTGACCAGAGAGAGTGATTTCATTGAAATCTAGGCCATCAATGATAGCATTGAACAAAAATGGCTACTTGGCCTCAAAGTTGTCATCTTTTTCCTCCTCTGTTCGCCTCGTAATATTGAAGCCCCTACCAACCACCATTGGTAAAACTTCATGGCTACATGCACAAACCAATTCGGGAAGGAAGAATTCCTTGTAATCTGGTTGCATCGGTCCATAGACCATGACCAAAATCCACTAGAATCCATCGCATTTATTTTTGAGGTGAACCTTCACTAGGAAATCCCCCTCCTCGAATGAGTGGATCTCAAAGGTTGCTCGGTTAACTCCCACTAACATGCCGCCTGACTGACCATGGGATGACATACAATGCCATTGGTAGTCTAAACCACCACCCAAGAATTGCAAATTAGCAAGTGATGGGTCATTTTTCTCCATTCCAAAATGGCCAGGAAATCCAATTTGTGTTCTCGGACCATCTTGGTGATGTGTCTATGTTTAGCCAAGTCATCTAGACCTCTGTTATTCCAAAAGACACCTTTTATTTTTTACTCTTGGGTTTAGTTTTCTAGATAGTATGACCCTTTGGTGAAACCACCTTGGTCATTTTGTTGACCATACCTTTGGTGAAACCAACTTGGTCGTCTTTTTGGCAAAATGCACCTTGTTTTTGCCTAATGTCGGTTGGAATGCCAACTGAGCATCAGCCTCATCATAAATCACCTTGATAAGATCACCATACATGGTACCTACCAAGGGGTCATCGAGGGTGTCATGTTCCTTTGGGTCCGTCAAGATTGCACCATTCTACACGGCTCAGAGCCCTAAGTCCATGTCTGGCTTCTAGCTGATCCAACCACTAGTATGAGGATCCACAACCACCACTAGAGCAGAAGGCCTCCTGCTGTGGACCCCCGCTATTGTCAGACTAGGCATCATTGTGGTAGCAACCTGCTGAGCTACCGCAGCAACGTGGCAAGGAGCTCCCTCCACCGCAGAAGCCCTCTCTTGGGCTGTGGCGACAAAGAAACCTTCAGCAGCATGAGTACCGCCGTCCTAGGGTAGAAAGCCTACCGTACAGGTGGTGCCACCTCCGCCGCAACAGCACTCCGACCTGACACGAGAGAGGCAAATCCTGCCTCAACCTCCTGGAGGTCCGCCGCGACAGAGCTTAGGGACAATGCCAAGGAAGAGACACCTTGGTTGCGGTAGCACCCTAGCCTACTGCAGCAAGAGATGACGCCTCTGTTGCGACTACGCCCAGGCCTACAGCGGTAGAAGCAGTGCCTGCTGCAACCTCCGGTAATTCCGCCACGATAGTACTTGGAGTAGATGGTGGCACCGCAGCGATTGTTGACACCCCAACCGCGATAGCTCCCTGGCCTATCGTGGCAGGTGACTCAAATGCATGTGCGACAGCACCCTGGCCATCTGCTACAGAAGATGTTGCTGCCGTGGTAGGGACCAGTGACACAGGCATGACAATGCCCCCAGTTGAGCCATAACAAAGGGCACCGAGGGCGCGGTGGCACCTTGGTGCACCATGATGAGTGACAAAGGGCCCATCGCTGAATTCTCATGGCAACACCTAGGCCTGCTGCAACAGAGTAACAATCAGTCGCGATAGCCCTAAAGTTAGTCGGGGTAGAGCATGGTGAAGAAGGATCTCCCTTGCACGACAAAGAAGACCCACCTTCGAAGCGGCTCCAAGGTGCAAATGGCATGAACGCCATCCTTATTGCACCAAGCTCGATAGCCAAAGAGATTGGCACATAACTAGATCCACCAGCATCGTTGGAACCACCCTTGGTGCGCTTTGGATCTCTCTCACACATAATTGTGTATGTGTCTTCTACAAATTTATATTTTCCCTTGTCATTGTCAGAAATCATCTAGGTCATCCGCCCATCATCCTCGGTGGAGTAATCAATCTAAAAAGATCTCATATGCCATTCCGCCAACAACAATCTCTAGAGAAGAGGGGATTGCCTTTGGGTCCATCACCACTACCTTGATACAAACAATCTTGTTGATGCATGTGTAAACCATGTCCACTGCCAAAGTTTCACCAAGGACGGACTTGATTCCAAAAAGATTCAAGTAATCATGAAGCTCGTATGGGACCCTATAAATCTTGACCCAAACCTTCGCCAACCTGAACTTGGGTTCCAGCTGCTTCGACAATTCCTAAAACTCCATGGTCGCCCCTAGGGCCTTACTCTTGTCTTCCCCAAGATGAATCATCCGCGATCTTAGATGGAAAAGGTCACCAAGAACTCATTTGGGCCAAGTTCCTTGCCTTCCCAAGAAGCACTACGAACTGGAATTGTGCGCTGAAGCTCGACCATGACCCGTTCCAATGACGCTTGGCCATCCGAGAGGCAAACAATCCCCTTCTTCCCCCTATCTGGCTTAACCTTCGATGTGCCGGAAGGGATAACCAAATAGAACCCTAGCCCCTTCGGCCCATAGCCACAAATAACTACTACCGAAATAGGTGCTTTGAGAAGTGAGCAATGACTAGCTAAGTGACCAATCTCCTCACAAATATCACAGAGCGCCGCTGCACAATCCTTCGCGAAGTGGACCTTGTCCTTATAGTGGTGGCAAATGGTGTTCTTTTGTTTCTTGGTTGCCGCTATGGTGCTAGGAGCAGCAGCCTTGCCACCCCCTGGTTACCCTCGGCTCCTTGTTGCGTTGCCGCAGGAGGAATCACCATCACTGCATTGCTAGCCGCAACAGTGACAGGGCTAGGGTTAGGGTTAGCCTCGCTATCAGGCTGAGCAATAGCCTCGCCACACGAGCCTCCTATGCTCGCACCCCTGCTAGCACCGCCACTGTCCCAGCTGCCATGACCAAGGTGACCGTGACCGCAACCATCGTGCTCCATACCATTAGATCTCACCACATTGATGTAGGATCACCGTGATGAGGTTGCACGATCCCAAACTCGACAGAAAAGCTTTTGAATTGATGGAATCGCCTGCCCAAAACCTTAAAGGCCAGTGATGACATCCGGTAGTGGCTCCACCAGCCTGGCTCGACTTGCATGGCCCGGATAGTGGCCCACGTGCCATGCGGTTTGAACCCGGTTGACATACGACCAGTTGCGGGAACTCCATCGCAATGCTCGTCGATGATGCCGCCCTCTACACCGGCCATTGCACCGATCGACATGCCGGTGAAAAACCCTCCAGCACTAGCGAGGAGCAAACCAGCACATCACAGAAAGTCAATAGAGACATGATGCAACACGGTGGAAGCGGGCCCTTCCATGGTCTCCCAACCACCCATCATTAAGAGTGTGGAGTAGACCACCCTAACGATGCATTCACCGCGATGAGAGACACGCAACGGGACCTGGATACAAGTCCTGAGCACGCTGTCGGCGAGCTCACATCCACCGACGATGAATCCCCGGCGAGGAGCCATAATCACCCTTCCGTCACCCCTAACGGTCCTCCGGACCTTTCACTCATGACATGGAAGGTGGGAGAAAAGAACAGAATTGACACGACGTCAATTCAAAAAATATCTATGACACATAAATCGAATCCAACATTTAAAACAATTTCAAATGATGTGGATCAATATGCATGAAACTTTCGTTAGCAATGAATGCATAGTGGGAGACAATTCCATAGGAAGATAGCATGAGATTCATCTTGACCCTAAGAAACAAGCATATTGCTTAGATGATTAGTGGAGATAGTTGTACACTCTGCCTATCAGGGATCAAATACTAGGTTTGCTTTTTGCATGTTTCACCAAGGCGGAATTTTCTTTCAGTGGTAGGCAATGTACATGCCAATAGTGATGCATCCGTGGTGAAATCGTCAATCTTCAAGCTCTCCAAATCCAGTGTCTAGTAGACATTGTGTATGTGTGTCTACGAGTTGCACTGCGTGTTTCTGAAAAAAAGACTCATCTCCATCATGCGGGTTCTGAGGTAATTTCTTTAAATCGGATGCAAATTTATCCTTGATCTATTAATTAAGCCAAAAAATAATTCCTAGTTAATTAGAGGAAAATCATGTAAAAACCAAGATTAAAAATGCCCATAATCTAACCAAGCTAGATCCAACATACCCCCCACCAACATGGTCATAATAGCAGAAACTCGACACGCACCGTTGAGAAAATCTATCCATCGAAGCCGCCCACAGACGTCAATATCATCACCCATCATCCCGTGACTCGGCAACTCCGACTTCACCATAGACAACCACCAATGTATCGATCACCACAATGACCGCACCAAGCCCACGCTAGCCAAGACACCACAGCCGGCCACTACATCCGCGAGAAGGTAGCTCTAATTTCGGTGACTTGTCTTGTTGAAGAGCAGAGCACCACACAAGCCATGTGCTAGCCAAGTCCACCACAATAGCTGGAGTGTGCCCGCCCACTGAAGCCACCTGGCGCGTCTCATCATCGCCACCTTTGTTGCCCTCCACGACATAGAAGCTCTGACTTCATTGTGTCAAGGTGAACCGGTACACAGGAACACCCAACTGAGATGTTGGAAATTCAGCACCAATCCTACACCGCACATGCCCTCCAATGCCGCTCATCTCTAGTTGTCATCATCGTGCCACATAGAGTCGTACCATCCAAGCATGCCACCAAGCACGAACTAGCCATCATAGCTCTAAACTCTACCACCCAGGCGTCACCCATCACAAGACATCGTCGCCACCCGCGATGTGCAGCTCTGACTCCGAGCCTCACCAAGGCACCACCACCGGCCTCGTGCCCATGCACCGTCGGCCTCAAGCTAATCTCCTTGTCGTCTGCTACAGCACGCTCCAAAGAGGGGTCTGAGTTAATACTATCTCAAGGAAGTAGTCCACCTCTACAATGTGTTGACTACATTTTAAGTAGGTTACTTAGCAACATACTCCCTCCGTTCACAAATGTAAGACGTGTATGCTTACCAAAATTTATCTTTGACCAAGAAGTTGTTCAATAATATGTGGATTACATGATACAAAATCGATACCATTAGAATACGAATCCAATGATATCGATTTTGTATCATGTAATCCACATATTATTAAAAAAATTAGTCAAAGATAAATTTTAAGAAACGTGCATACCTTATATTTATGGACAGAGGGAGTAATTTGGTTTTCATTTCTCGAACTGTTATATGGACGTGTACTACATAAATTCTGGGCACTTAATTTGTCACATGTATATAGCGCTTTGCCCCGCAACGTCCATCTAGCAACAGCAAACTAAAGTTGAAGAAATGCCTACACGGCTACACACCCTTTAATCATCTGCCCTGATTCACTTCGTAACACCGAAGTGCAGATCGCAAAATTTAAATGATCAAATCAAAGTTCCAAACATTTTTATATATACAATACTCAAAACTTTATATGCAACTTCTCTATTCTTGTCAAGAGGTGTGTACAACAGCTGGAAAAGCTATGTGCAGTAGTATGCCACTACTTTTGGCCCCAGTAGCACCTAATAGTTAAGAAACTCCGACAGAAGAAATCCAGGATTATGTCATGGTCTATCACGCGTGGGTGCAAGTACATGACAAATGATTTCTTTCATTTTCTCTTGTCACACCTAATTAAAGAAAGAATAAGGAACACTAGTCAAAAGGCATGACCAAAATATAAATACATAATGTTCTTCCTAGGACAAGCAAAATAGTTAATTGCACTGGGAATATATACTAAAGCTCTTCAAGTTTATTTCCTTGATCAGCCAACAACACCACTACAAACCCCGCGAAAAAAAAACAACACCACTACAAGCTTATCTTACTTCTGCTGAGATCCCTGAATAATGTGGTCAACTCAACCTTATCCAAAAGAAAGATTATTAAACAAGAGGACAGTATAGCCCGAGTTAATTAGATTAATCTAGAGGCTTGTGAAGGTCTAATGCCCTTGTTTTTGTAAGTTGTTTAGGTGAGTCTACTCCATGGTGTCATATGAAGTAAACTGCTTCTGCTTGGAGGCTACTGACAGAGTTGTGATACTTCATGCTTTACTACTAACTTAAGTTTCTTTTGGGCTCAACACAATGGCAAGTTGGCCATGCAATATTTTTCTTCCCCAACTTAGATTGTTAATTGGATGTATCATTCATGATTATGCCTTTCTGTCTAAGTTTTTGCTCCTTTGCAGGGCCTGTTTTGCTTACTGATGCTAATATTTTTTGGAACAGCATCTTGGATATCTCTTCTGCAACGACAGCAACTCATACCACTGCATTTAGGAAGCATTCATAATCAAAGTTCACATCTACTTAAGTATATAAATTAGAAGTAGACATCTGATAGCATTTTGATATTTAAGTTTTCTTCATTGCTTCTCGTTGTGTTAGCACGATACAGACTAGTACGTACTATACTATGGCCAAGCTGCAACAACTTCATACACTTGGTCAAAAGTGTACCTCTTCCCATTGTAATGCTGGACCTGCTTCTTTCTGACCAAAATGGAGGATTCAGATAAGATGTATATATGCGGAACAAATGTGCATACTTCCTACTTCATACACGTACTGTACTATCCTTAAAGGATACGGAAGGGGAAGATGAAGGATCAGCAGAACAGAACATGTGGCTCATCTCTAGAAACTGAGAACAAATCTAAGTTTGAATATGCGATTTTTTTGTGGGTTGGAACTTGATTAACTTTCTATACAAAAATTTGTGTTTATGCAAATATTCTTTCTTCAAAACAGGTGTCTTGTTTGTAGTACATAGTTCAAGGATCCAAGCTCAAAATAAACTCAGCTAAATCAGCCTATCAACATAATTGGAGCAAAATCGGCTTGCGTTGGTCATCACTCTGAAAAATGAATATGTTCATCAAGTACATTTTAACGTTTCCTTTTGTTCTCAAGATTACTTTTCTAGTGTTGCTTCTCGTGCTGCGACCAAATAATAATTTTTCTCTAGCCACAATTTTCAGCTTCAATTATCATCTAATTAGATTACCATATCATATTTTATCCAAAATTGTGCTTGATCACAACACAACAAGAACCCACTCTAAAACCAACCACCCCAAAATGCAATGAGCCTTTTTTCTAACAAAAAGGGAGAACACAAAACAGACAAGGTCAATGATCTAGTAACATAAACACAACGTCGCATTCTTCAATGACATAGTTGTTTAACACTGCCTTACATGATCAGATACATATCTAAATATCAGCACATACAGCCACAGAACAGAAGAGAACTCCAGCATCATACCATTACCATCCATGATTGCACACATAAGAATTGACATGACAAAAAGGGACAATTTCTTATGAGTCCTGAGGGTCAAAATGGATGACACCATCCATAAGGATACTGCTGCATTGTCAGTTACAACTGCCCATGGACTTTTGGCAGGTCAGCCTAGTATCTGCTTCCACCATGGTCCAGCCTAATTTAGGGTTCTTGACTTGAAAGTAGTACAGAAATAACTGAATGGAGAACTTGGACTGGTCACAGTAGTGTTATCTCTGTACGCGGCATGTAGGGTACACTTGTTGTCCAAGTACTACTAGCTACATTATCGGTGACGTTATTCCCTTTTCTCCCTTCTCTGTTACTTCTGAGAGGAATTTTGATGCCATTTTCTGGCATATGGAGACTATATAGTAGTAACTGGAATAGCACTTGACATGAAGTTTGCTGTAAGAGCAAGATTGAATTGTTCAAAATAACACACAGGCTACTTGAGGTCACAACTTAGAGGAAACCTTACCTGATAGAAATGTATGAAATATTAGCTTGTTTAAATTGAGAAAGGGTAAAAGTTCCCCAATAATTAGATTTCAGTGCATTTTAATTGTAGATGCTTCTCGATAAGTTTAAACTATTATCTTCTAATAAATACAAAATAAATACAATATCTCAAAACAATTTAGGAGAAGTCATGGTTTATTTCACTTTCATTAGGGGTTGCATCAAGGTTCAATCCGTACGGATTACCAGTCATGCATATCTCCTTACCGTGCGATCTAATGGACGAATGAAGACAAGAAAGAAAAGAGAAGATCGCACTTCATTCTTATCCTTGGGCATGTTCCATTGATTCGGTAAAGGCGTCACTCTAGCTAGATCCTATATTCTAAGTAAATTTAAATATGTTCACAGTAGTTGGTTTTCAACGTACATGTGGTGTACTAGCTTCGTCTGCCAAATGACTCGATACCCTAGTTCTAGCACAAGTTGATCTTTATGCACTGGCTACGTACCTACGGAGAGTACCAACTATCATCGTGATTCCTGCGCTCCTAATCTCTCCTTAAATTCTCATGTAGAGTGCCATTTGAAAAATCTTTCTTGTACTTACCATACCATTGGCAGGGATAGAGCCAGAAATTTTGCCAAACGGAAAAGAGGCCATATATTGAGAACTAAATACTATGAGCAATCCTGCTTACTGGTAACCGCCTAATTATCGCTATGGTCTTTCGTGGACCTAGTCTTTCGGATTAATTGACAGGGATTTTAGTTCATTTCCCTATCCGTCTGAAGGGACTGAGTCTAATCCCCAGACAAGCTGTTAGTAAGAATTCTCCACAGAGAATGTACAATAGCCCACGTGTATTTTTCTGCTATTCTAGAGAACTATATTGTGTATCCCACAGTATAATCTTTACGAGCACTAATATAATTTATTATTTCCATGCGGAGAACAATTACGTAGAGAACAATTACGAGACGCCAATCCTTGTCCCAAAATGAGGACATCACAGTTCAGCACCAAATCATTAGATACATACACCGTTCTGCACGCATAGCATAGGGTGGCCAAGGAAACACAGAGGGCTCTCTAAAGTACACCAGAACAAGAGCCGGTGCCATGTCATCAGCATCAACATCAAGTCAAACCATTTCCGTGTATTCTAAGCCCCTATCTGCTCCTATAAATCCTGCACACAGGCACGTCCCATACCCCCCATCACCAAGCCAACTCAACGCATACACAACACCAAGGCAACACAGGTTGAGACACAGAGAGACAGAAACAGAGAGATTTTGTTGAGGTAAAAGAGAAACAGAGAGAGAGAGAGAGAGAGAGAGAGAGAGGAGAGAGAGAGAGAGAGAGAGAGAGAGAGAGATGGGGAGGGCACCCTGCTGTGACAAGGCAACTGTGAAGAGGGGGCCATGGTCACCAGAGGAGGATGCAATGCTCAAGACCTACATTGAGGAGCATGGCACTGGGAACAACTGGATTGCACTGCCACACAAGATAGGTAATTGGTTTGTGCTAATCCATGCACCCTTTCTCAACTTGCTCTGAAGAAAAATGTTCAGACATGTGTAATACTAATGTCCTATTATCATCGGTACTTTTGGTTAACTAAGTTTATGCATGTATGATCATGCGCAGGACTGAAGAGATGTGGCAAGAGCTGCAGATTGAGGTGGCTGAACTACCTGAGGCCAAACATAAAGCATGGGGATTTCACACCAGAGGAGGACAGCACCATCTGCAGCCTCTACATTAGCATAGGGAGCAGGTAGATGGAGAGCATTACAGCAAATTAAACCACTCCCTTAATTTCTTTAAAAATCGAGCACAATTATACTAAGACACATTGCTAATTAAATGTGTGGTGCTTAATATAACCAGGTGGTCAATCATAGCAGCACAGCTGCCAGGAAGGGACTGACAATGATGTCAAAAACTACTGGAACACCAAGCTGAAGAAGAGGATCCTCGGCAGCCGGCACTTGCGCGGGGCACGCACCACCACCGCCAGAGTGCTGCCGCTAACGAGCTCGACAACACGAACGACAGTGAGCGTTCGCTGAGCGCGTCGGCGATGGAGAGGATCCAGCTCTGTATGCAACTGCAGGAAATGCAGAACCCCCTCAGCATCAGCCACAACCCCTTGCAGATGTGGCCTAACCAGGTGGCCACCCAAAGCAACAACAGCAATAGCAGCGGCAGCTTCAAAGTAACAGTAGCAGAGCAAGGACAGTCCAGCTCTCTGAATGATCAGCACCTCAACGGGCAGCAGCTAGTGAGCGCTGCCATGGACGGCCTCGCCTCGCCGTCGAGTGTGGAGAACTCAACCGTAGTCACCATCGAGGCCGAGCTGCAGGAGCTGCTCTACAGTGAGGCGAGACCCATCACGACAACCGATGGCATAGTCGCGCAGCAAGGGGATGTGGACTGGTGGAGCTATGATCAGGGCAAGTCCCCTGTGAATTGCTGGGACTTCACACCTGAAACCAGCTCGGTGTTCCAGGATTACACATCTGTGTATGACATCTGAAGTGTGAAGAGGTTGTGGAAGTAAATTAGGGAGGTAATAGGTATTGTCTAGCCTTGGTTCTTGGTCTGTGACATCTAAACAAATTGTAATGAGTTTCTTGTAAGAAATTTGTAGTAAACTGTAAGGCATAAATAAATAAAGGTATGTAAGAATACCAGGTACCAGGAATGAATGTCTAACTTGGCACCAAGGTAGATTACTCACAAGAGACACTTTTAAGGCTTCTAGGACAATAATTTTTGGCGTTAGAATCCTGAAACTCTGACATCGTTAGTTCATGACAGAAAATGATGCTCCATTTTGTGCATGAACACGTTGATCATTGGATTAGAGCATGACTGAAGACAGTGATGGCAAAGCCGGACATAGAAATTTAAAACTGGCACATTCCTAAAACCGGCGAAGAATACAAGTCAGGACGAGAAGATCACGATTCTGATGCAGTGAAAACTCCTGTGTAAATGAGTACTTTGGTGTAAATACGAAAATAAAGTGTGAAAAGCACAACTACAAGTTTTAGAAAATCTCAACAAAAAAAAACCTACTGCCAGGTACAGGTATGTTATACATCTATGTAAAATTTCTACTTCAAATTTATTTTGTTTTGCGAGATATATGGAAAAAAAAACAAAACGGGCCATCTAACAGTGTCAATTACTGTTTTACACTATTCACTAGGTATTTGTCTTTTTTGTATCTCAAATTTGGCATGATGTACAATATACCCTTCTCTAGTAGTACAATATTTTGAGGATTTTTTGAAACTTGTACGCTTCATTTTTCATGGAATTTGCACAAAAGTAACATACATAATTTGACTTGGAGATAGGTTGATGAAACCTGTTAAAGGATCTTGGTCAATCAGTTAACGATTGAGCAGCAAATCTACCATGCAAACGGGTCAGCATCTTGGGAACACACAAATTCCTGTGGGGCATGCAAAAGAAAAACATGTACTGCAAGTACGTCGAAAATTTCTCGCAAGAAAAAAAATAAGCCCAAAATTGCAAAAATGTAGTCAAGGCCTGAAGATAACTCGGATTCATAGCATGGATTTTGCGCGTGGGACGGTTGTGCTTGTGTCAGCATGCTGACCTGAGATCTTCCCTGGCCATCCATGAGATAGGTATGGGCTCGCCTCACGTAAACCTTACCGGTCACCAAAAAAAAATTGTCACCATAGAAGCCATGAAAGAGTGACTTACACTTACATTTAAGATACAGGAAAGTAAGCTGTACGATTGTCAAAACGGATCATAGTTCGGTCAGGAATCTGCAGTCTGCCTCTGAGCCTCTGACAACAAATTCTGCAGGGGGCTCAAGTTTTCTGGTGTAAGAGCAACTTCATTCGAATCCAGATATGCTTCCCTATCCCTAAATTAGGTGAGCACAGTGAAAAAACACTCTCCACCCGAATCCATATCTTATTCCCTATCACTGTTGCTTCCCTATCCCACCCCCGTCGTTCCTCATTTCTGAGGAAGTAATCCCCGATCCCCATCCCTCAACCGCCGGCTTCCTCGCTCCTCCGCCCTTCGTCCCGCGCCCGTGCGGACTTTCCCCGCTCGCACGTCGTTGCCCCCAGTTGGTTCGTAGTCGCAGCGGTGGTCATCTTCGTTGGCTCCAGCTCCGCGGTCGCCTCCATTGTTTGCGCCGCCTGCAGTCGTCGTCTAGGGTTTCTCGACATGCACAGATCCGGACTGGTCGGAGCAGATCCCCCCTTCCCTCCCGCATCTAGCTGCCGTGGCTCATCCCGTCGCCACACCGACCACCCGCAGCTAAGATCCGTCACCGGCCTTCCATCCACCTCGTCGGTAAGAGCATCCTCTTCCATCGTTGCTAGATCTGCCTCCCAAATCGCACTTGACCTCTGTTTGTTGGTTCTCTCCCTTTGCTAGCGGAGTTCAGTAGCTGCCATGGCTTGTCCCCTCGCCGCACCGACCACCCACAACTGATATCCGTCGCCGGCCATCCATCCACATCAGCGGTAAAGGTACTCCTCTCCCTTTCTCGCTAGATCTCCCTCCCAAATCCAACCTCAGGTCTGTTTGCTGGTGGTTTCCCTTTGGTAGCCAAGTCAACTGCGAGAAAGGGAGCGCCATACCACAGGGAAGCACGAGCCGGCCATTACGGAGCTCCAGACGGTGACTCGGCCAACCGGGGGGAGCTTCGACGACCACAGCACCACCGCGAGCTACCCATTTGAACTGCTTCAGGTACGGGCAAACACAAAGCTCCTGTTTTGTTTAGCCGTGGATGATTAATCATTGCAAGATTTATTCGTAGTTCTAGATATTCATTCCCTTCTGAGATGTCTTGATCTAAAAGCTTGAAAGCATGAATATGGGTATGCACTTGTCGTTCTGGAATGATTTGCTCCCCTGTAACACAAAGCTCCTGTTTTGTTCATGAGCTATTCTTGATCTATCCAATCATTCTTTCAATGCTGACTGGTTCATGTGCCCGTCTGTTCTTAAGCAAGATCGTCGAATTACTCACCATGCTTTTCTGTTCAGCACAGCAATATTCATTCGCACTACGAACTCCCCTCTAACTTTGTATTAATTTTGACCTAGTTATTATGTTCTGCACTGAGATGGTTTGCATCCCATATAACTCAATTAATTCTTCATGAGTTAATCTTGATCTATATTCAATGCTGACTGGTTCATGCGCCTTTTGTTCTTAAGCAAGATGTAGTGATTGGTTACCATACTTATTCTGTTCACCATCAATTAGTTACAATGCAATATTCTGTTCACGGTTTAGTTACCATGGGATTACTTATGATGCTTTTCTATTCAGTAGAGCAATATTCATTCGCACTAACTAGATCATCTTGAGTTGTATTAATTTGGACCAAGTTAGTATGTTCGGACTGAGATGGTTTGCTCCCCTATATCTCAATTAATTCTTCATGAGCTATTCTTGATCTATATTCAATGCTGATTCAATGCTGATTGGTTCATGAGCCCTTTTGTTCTTAAGCAAGATGTAGGATTACTTAGCGTACTAATTTTGTGCAGCATGAATTAGTTACAATGACTTTATGTTTAGCATGCATTGGGAATGATATTGCTATGTGTTATATCATGTTAGTGGTTGCTATAACAATTAATTAAAGGTTTCAATTTGTCGTATATACGTAGCACTTTACAAGGTTCCAATTGTTCTCTAATCATGTATGTACCAGTACACATGCAAATAATATTTCGTAGAACTAGTGTAAGCAGCCATGTGTTAGTAGGACTTGCTATAAATTGCTAAACCGAATATGTGTACATGTGTACAAGTAGTCCGTACAAATATTACTGTGCCTTGTTTGATCATTTGATCAACAGGGATGGACAAAAAAAAGGATGGGTCTGGACAATAAAGCAAATAGAAGAATTAGCATCGGCTATTAAGAATTTAGCGGTAGATAACTTGAGTCCCATGAGTTGTCCTTGCTCGGGCGACATGAACCTAGTTCTCCTCCAGTTTGAAGAACTTGCAAAAAACCTTGACCAGGTTGCGGCACAATCAACTGAATTGCTTGAAGGAGATGATGCCCTAGCTCCTGAGCAAGATGATGTTGATCTGCAGCTAGTAGACCCCGATGAGTGTGTCCCGTTTGACTATGTACCTGATGATAGTGGGAAACGCGACTACTACAAGTACTGTTATGAGGAAGACATTGATCTTGAATGCTAGTTTGCTGCTTAGTACTCCTCCTAGTAGTGCTTCTTCGTATGTATTGTAGTACTGTTGTAGTAATGTCCTCATGGGACTTTTGTGCTGTTTGAGTAGTTGTTATGGACTAGCTTCCAGCACTATGAACTTCCTCCTAGTATTGTTGTCTTGCTCGTATCGAACATATTTGGCATGTACTATGGATATCTGATCTAAGGCTATGCTATTTTACTATGGATATATGATCTGATTGTGTTGTTGTACTATGAAAATCTAATCTGATTGTGCTATTGTATTATGTTTAGTATTATGGTTGCTACATTGGTGAATTCCTAATATTGTCAGTACAATTTGCATGCACATAATTTATTGTGGAGGGGTATTTTGTTAACTTGTTGAGCGACAGAAATGACGGCACCTCTTGGGAGGATACCCAGCACTTTAGCCCAATGGAGGAACAAGAGTTCCCAGTAGAACAATCTATTCCAAGTAGTAACCTGCCAATAAAAGAAAAAAGAATTTCAACGAGAAGGAAATGAGATGTTAGTGTCGGCCTGGTTAAATATAAGTTTGGATGCTGCACAAGGCAATGAGCAGTCTCGGTCAACATATTAGAGTAGAATACACGGTTACTTCCATGAGAACAAGAGCTTTGAGTCAGACCGGAACCAAACTTCCCTTACAAAATGATGGTGCGCTATACAAGAGAGTGCAAACAATTTTTGTGGATGTTACGATCGGATTGAGTGCCGAAGGCAGAGCGGGATTACTGAAAATGATAAGGTATGTGAAAGATCATCTAGGCCCCTAGTTGGTTTTGATGGTTAATGGCAACTCAAACTGGAATCTAATGTTTACAATGAGTGTAAGAAGGATTAATAGGTTCCAGGAAGAAGTGTCATCAAGGAAGAATGACCACCTAAAAGTACAAAGGTGGTTTCCAGGACAAGGGGATGGCTATGCTAGGCAGCTGTGCCACAGCTGTAAAGAAGCTGGTGCTATGCAAGGAGTTGCAAGCAAGGTGATGGTGGCTTAATGCGTCAAGGGCCGTGACTGCAGCTGGTGGCACGTAAAGTCTAGATTTGCTAGTTTGCTTGAGTCCATAGGAAACACCCGTACTATCAAGAGGGATGATGATCTATGGAGGTTCTTTTGCTCAATGCTCAGAGTATTGGACAGTGGCACTGATGCTTTGAGGTCAGTGGCCTTGTATCAACAGTTTTGCACAAGTGTGAAACTGGTTTGTGCTAGCACTCTGCAGTGCTAGCGGTAGAAAAACCCTAGAGCCTAGAGTCACCTGTGTGACACAGCTGTGTCACAGGTGGTCTACTGCTCTGTGACTCAGGTACATCTCTGTACCAGGGAAGAGCTTGTAAATGCTAAGGGACCTGCACTGCAATAGTTTTGTCTGCCGAGTCAGAAGACTGTTGGAGGTTCTCTCCTTATTAGGGATCAGAGTTAGTTGTGCGCTGAGGGCATATAATGTGCCAAGATCGGGCTGAGTAGTTAGGCTACGTCAATTAAAGGTTCACCTGTGTGTGCCTCCGGTGACACAGGTGTCGATCTGCCTGAGCCGGTTACCGTTGTGTGTTGTGATTGGCTGTGTCACCGATGTCTATCACCGGTGACTCACTTAATCCTATGTCGCATGAGTGTAACGGTCAGGTACCTGTGAACCCTATAAATAGGGGACCAGAGGAAGTCTTCGACCTCAACCTTGCTCAACCCAGTGAATCATATTCGACCGTTGCAAGCCTCTCACCCTCTGAACAAAAGCCAAACTTCCTAAGAGTTAGTTCAAGAGAGTTAGAGCCTCTGAGCAAAGAGCATTGGTTCCTCCAAGAGTTGTTGCTGCTGAATCTGTTACTCTTGGAGTGTCTACTCCTAGACGGGCGTAGGAGTTGCTGGTATCACTACCTCAGGAGACAGCAGCACTGACGGGCGCAAAACGGCAATCGCTCACGGGTTTGGAGCCCGTCAGTAACCTCCTGTCAGTGGAAGTTCTACTTCCACTGACGGGCGGAGGGCCCGTCAGAAAAAATATATATTTCACTGACGGGTGTATCTTGCCCGTCAGTGAAGAGCCTACCAGTGCTGCCCGGTGGCAGCCTGAGGGGACTTTCACTGACGGGCGGTAAATCTCCGCCCGTCAGCGGTATATGTTTCCTCTGACGGCTACATGGAAGTTGCCCGTTAGTGAAACTATTTTCATACTTTTTTTAATAGACAATATGAAGCAATTAGTATTCATATCTGAATATAGCAATTAGTATCACAAATATTAAGCATATATAGCAATTAATATCACAAATATTAAGTACATTCAAGCTAATTTACAACGAATTAAAACGACAAACAAATGAATTTAACAATGTTTATTCTCACTAGTCCTACTCTACGTCTATGATGCTTGACTAGTACTTCCAGTGCGGCGGTAAGCGAGTAATTGGAGTCCCGCGTAGAAATCACCGCTTGGCCGAATGACTTCATTATTGATAACGTACGCGAAGGTCTTCTGGATGCGGGCAAAGTCCTTTCTCCAGTCATACTTATCGTCGGCCAGGTCATGTATAAAATTATTGAATTGATCCTGGCTCCATTGCGGGTTGTGGGATATGACGAACACGTCTATGTGAGCGCAGACGTAGTACCCACATGTCACGCTACCTTCTGACTGTTGCCTGCAAGGAAAGTTGAATTTGTGGAGCAGCTTTTTGCTCTTGCTTTCTGCTCCTCCCCCTCGCAAGTTGTATTTCCAAAACGCGGCTTCCAGAACATCCTTAATTCCTGAGTAGTCCCGCTTGGCACTTCTTTGAGAATCAAAATAGTATATCATTCTGGAAGGCTTGTGGATGACAATGATGATCCAGTGGTCGCTGCGTAAAAGGTAACGAATGAATATAAACAGACGGGGATACGTGCTTAAGAAAAGCAAACTAGGGACGGTTGTAAGTAACTTACGGGGGGTTGTAGGGCATGAGTACGTAGTCCTTGTCCTTATGGTATATCAATGACTCAGTGAGGAAATTTATTAGGACCGGTTTCGCTTCTCGTACATAGTAGTCGTTCATGACGACCGGATCCATTATTCCAAAAGCGCAGTTGGGTAGACGCCTACACTCTTGGACTTGGTGAAGCGCCCACAGCCTGACGAGCATGGTGTCGAGCCGGAAGAGGTTGAACAAATTAAAGATATCTTCAAAATTGATGTCGAAGGTGTCATGCAGTCTGTCCAGGAAGAAACCGTAATCTTTTGGCACCTCGACCTTAAAGTGTAGCTCATAATCATCCCGATTCCGTGACCTCATCATGATTGTGTCATGGAGAAGTTTCATCTGTGTGGGCAGCCTCTGCACCTCATCATTTGGGAGCAAGGGCTCACCTGCCTCGTACACTACTCGTCGAGGCTTCTTAACAGTTTCGGCAGATGTTTGGAAGGATAAGCTTTTCTCTTGCTTTCCTTGCTTGTCTCCTTCGCAGCGGTGCCGCCCTGTTTGTGTGCTCTTTTTCTTTTCTTCTCCGGCTCTGGAGAGGAGGCCCTCTTGCCTCCCGTCAACGCTTCGCCCACTGCGGCATTGAGCATGCTTGGAGATAAGACCGTCTTTCCTGCTGCCTTCGGGTCATGGTGATGCTTGGAGCGCCTTTCACGAGTCGGTGAGTCCTTCTTGGGTTGCTCCTCCTCCTAGGACGGAAGGATCGTCGTGTGTTTGCTGCTCGGCAAGATAGTCGTCCCGATCATCAAACGAAACGGGCGTATGGCACAGGCTGAGCAGAGACGGGCCAGCTCCAGTTGATGGAGAGCGGATGGTTGACGTACTAGGAGAGGACACCCCGGGGATAACTATCTGACTCTTCGGCCACAGGATGTAGTACCCCTTGTAGTCTCCTAGCTTCGTGACATCCTCTTCAGGGGCGACAGGGACTGCGATGTCACTGAACTCAGCGACGACGCGGTCCACCTGCACCCTCGCCATGTGGGAAGGTATAGCAGCGTTGTGGCATGTCGCGCCCTCTATTGTTGGGAAGACTAGGCGTGTGCAACCGACTTCTTCACGCCAGGCAAAGGGATAGTGAGGTGGCATTTTATGGGGCCCTGCATAATAAACAATATGTCGTACCCATTGTTATCCGCACAATGCTGTGAATTAGAGCCCTCAAACAAGTGACTCAAGGTGGAGATGAAGCTTACAGTGATGTCTTTGACGGGACTTGGCGACTCGGGGGTGACGTCGGAGGCTGAGGTGCAGCTACTCCATCCTGCAGGATAGGAGCCCTAATATCCATGAGGATGCACAGGTGGACGAGATGCATCGCGGGCGTCGTAGCTTCTAGACTCTAAAAATTGTTGCGCCGCCAGCTTGCCAGCCTCCTGGGGCTGCCCTTATCATCTCTTGCATAAGAGATGTTTTGCCTTCCTCTCCTCCTCTGGTGGGCAGCCTCGCGGTCTTGCGGAAAGATTTCGTCCCAGATAGCCCGCTCCCGATCCCTCGGACACGCCCTGTCTTCTCCCTCATTCCTAGAGCTTTCGAGAGATGGTCTTCCCATCTCTCACTATGGACGGAGTCCTGGGAGCTCTCAGGCTGCTGGGACAGCTGCCTCTGCAAGGTAAACGGCACAAGGTACGGGCCGTTAGCGTATTGCAAGCACAATAGTATATTTCAAGAAGACATTGGGTTTAGATTATACCAAACGTTCGCCTGAAGCTCGGGGTCCGTGATAATTGGTGACCCAGTGGTTGGGTCAGAAAACTGTGTGCACCCTCATCCAAATCTTGGCACGTTTCTGCTCGATATCGGCGAAGGGAACCGGTTTGCCAGTAGCTATCAGCACGGCGTCCTCTTTGGCCCAGATCGGTCTCTTCCCTGGAACACCTCGGCTGCCAAGGTGGTGGGGGAATTTGTTCTTCACGCGCAGCTCCTTCCCCCGGCGACTCTTCTCCTTGAATACATCACTCTTCTTGTCAGCAACGAACTCCTCCCAGTGTTCGAGTTCTATCTTCGACCATTTAGTTTTAATTGCAGTTTTGAAATCGGCATCTAGCAGCTTCGTTGCTTCATATCGCCATGTCCTTAGCGCAGCACACATGATGTTGTCGGCTTTCCTCTGCACTCTTTCCTTGTCAGCCTTTGGGATAGCGTACTTATCCCACAGCTTGTCGAACATGACCTTTTTCTGGGCGTCGGTCATTTTCTTGAAGTCCCGGCATGTGATCCTGACATGCTCACGGACAATACACCCGCAGGTGTTGCTGAATGACCTCGCAGCCTTCTCGAGACTTGCAGGAACACCTATTACGCCGACTCGAGTGAGGACGAATGTCTCATTCGTCAGCTGGTTCCCTCCTCTAGGGTTGTACCGTCTCTTCGGCTTCGATTCTGCTGCGGACGACGGCTCGCGGGGCTCCTGTTCTTCCGATCCCGACTCGCTAGATCGAGAATCGTCAGACGAGCCAGACGCACTCTTTTCATCTCGTGCTGAGGGAGGTGCAGGTGCTGAAGGTACCACAGCCAGCTCGACGGCAGGTTCACTGGTCGGCTCGGGGGCTGTTTGATCGGTTCGGGGTGGGGCGTCAATCGGGGCCACCACGTCTACGGGCACCGCCATGTCATCATCTACGCGGGCTAGTTCCCGGGTTGGCGACGAGTCCATTTCCGACTAAGAAACTTAAAAAATTAAAACCACGTATCAGAACAAGTAACTAGAAATGAAAACTAGAGAACATGTTTCAAATTTTACATTTATACAAAGATAGTGCTAATACTCTCTACCAAAGTTAGCTTGTGTTCAGAATTTGGTTGAATATGTTTTGTAAGCAATATGCTATGCTGGCACGATTAAGAAAATGGAATTTTCAAGTCGTGGAGATTGGCATTGTATTGATCAAAGAAGCGTCTGTGTTCTATGTTTGTTGTTTAATTGATTGAATCATTGTCTTGGATTGTTAATTCACACAAGTGGCCACGAAAAATCAATTTCAAAAATGAAAACGCCAATATTATGATAATTTCAAGCACTACATCAGGTAAGGCAGGTTTTATGAACTTGCTTGCCATCAAAATAGACTGCAAGTTTCACAAGCTTCCTTGCCAACAAAATACCAAGATCTACATTATTTTCACTTAGCCATTTATCCTCCCGCTATCAAACACGCAGCAATACAGACAATAAACGTTTGCACATAATGTGCCAAATCAACATCAAGCCCGTACACTCAATCTTTCATTCCCCTGTTGCGGTTTTGCAGAAAAGCTCTCAAGCAATACCTCTCCGATGGCACGAATCAATACACGCAGTCCTGCAGAAAAGACTTGTCAACATTTTGCTAGCACTTACTAACAGAAGTTTAAATTTGCTCACTGCTCACTGCTCAATGCAAAAATTCAGAAACCAACGCATACATACATGACAAAACATTGGTGATTGCACATGTCCAAATCACATGATGGAATATCAACGACAACTTAAAACATAAAATGTCGCCAAATAATACATCAGCCTAAACCAGCATCCCACAGGACATGTAAATCAATTTGTAACACAATAATATGTTGGATATGTCAGAGCGCATGGGTGTTTTCTTGTACCCTCAACTCTTGATACCACCCCCAAAACAGCGATAGTTCACCTAAAATCACAAATCACAAGAGAAGACCTCACCGAGCAACATATATCACACGTATATATTCTACCATAGCGAGACCTCAATTGGTAATACATTAACGAGGGTAAGAAGAGATGCATGAGATTGGTATGATTGATTACCCTAAGGTGCTCGGAGAGGACGGATGGGGTGATCTGCTTGTACTTGGGCACCTCGGTGATCAGCTTGTCGTAGGTGGCCTGGTCAAACAGCACCGCGTTGTTCACCTTCTCCTTTTGCTTACCCTTGCTCCACTTCTACATCCCGCCCAAAGCACCACAACACAGAATCCATGAGAATTAAATCGTGAGAGAAGAGAACAACCAGAGCCAGCCGAATCAAGCAAGGAGAGAGAGAGAGATAGAGCGGGATTTGACCTTCTTCTTCTGCTTGCCACCGCCAGACTTGGCGGGCTTGGACGACGGCGGCGGCGCCTTTTCCTTCTTCGGGCTTGGACGACGGCGGCGGTGCGGGGGCTCGGGCGGCGGCGCAGGGGCTCGGGGCGGCGGTGCGGCAGCCTGGCGGCGGACGTAGGGTTCGCGGCTGGTTCAAAACATAACATGCAAGGACGGCCAAAATTTCGCGAAGTCCCCTCTATATAGTCCCGGTTACAACTCCACTGACGGGCGCCTACAACCCGCCCGTCAGTGAAAGTACTTCCACTGACGGGCGACCACAGTGGACAAGGTTTCGATCTACTGGGTGCTGTAGTACTTTCACTGACGGGCGAATGAAGGGTGCCCGTTAGTGGAAGTTGGTTGACACAGGGCATTGATTTACTTCCACTGACGGGCATTCAAATGTTGCCCGTCAGTGAAAGTACTTCCACTGACGGTCCATGTGTGATTGCCCATCAGTGGAGTTCTTTTAGGGCTTGATGCTGGTTTTCCTGATTTCCAGGTTTGCGGAGATTTACAGAGTGAAAATAGAGGCGGATTTTAGGGTTTGCGGAGTGGACTTATGGGCTAATTTTAGGGTTTGCGGTGTGGACTTATGGGCTAATTTTAGGGTTTGCGGAGTGGACTTAGAGCATACATGCAACACATGCCTAGCTATTTCACGAAGTCCCGAACATATATAATTAACCATTCAATTCATTAAAATGATATTATTACATATCGAGGTTCGTTCTGAATTGATCGGAAACCTAGATTTCGTCGTCTTCGACATGCTTCTCAATAGTACTTCTGATCTTCTTGCTGGTATACGTCAGACCTTCGTCGTGACTTCATCTTATGTAGGGGCACGCATCCTAAGAACCTTTGTGCCTCTTGCTCGTTCAATCATCAACATCTTCTTCTTCTGTGTCTGGATCGTCGAGCTGGTCGTAGTCCTCTTTGTCAACTACACCATCGACTCCGACAATACTTCTTTTCCCTTTCCTCACGACAACGCGCTTCTTATTCTTTGGGTCTGTTATGTAGAAGACTTGGGCGAGCTGTTTGGCTAATACCCATGGGTCATCTTTGGGACTGATTGATTTGACTTGTCGTGACTCCATAGGGATCGATGGAGGTATCACCATGATACTGGTGTTCATATCTTCGATTCTAACGTCTTTCACCCATCTGACATGAAACATGGGGATCTTGGTCATGGTGTAGTCAAGTTCCTAGATCTCTTCGATCACGCCGTAGTACCTAGACTTCTTGCTATGATGACCAGTTCAAGACTCTTGCGTTACACCGCAGTTCTGGTACGTACTGCGCCGGTCTTGAGCCTCGGTGTAGAATGTGTATCCGTTGATATCATACAATTGCCACATCACGACTTTGCTATCGGGTTCTTGTGACAACATTCGGACGGTTTCTTCTTCTCCATTTGACAGCTTTCTTTCATACCAGTAGTCCTTTAGCCACCCGGAGAACTTTGCGTTATGCTCTTTCGTGAGCGTAACTGTGTCCTTTTTCAGATTCGCTTCGCGCAACTGTTTCATGTGAATCTGAATATAAGGCCGTACCACAGCCAAGTGTTGCAACACCACGAAATGTGCTCTGTTGTAGTCATCTAATCTTTTCGATCGATACACGTGTAAACTTTTATGCCCGATCGCACCTTTACCGTCGAACTTGCCTGTGTGCCGCGAAACTGGAACACCTATAGGTTTTTGATCACGCATGTAATCCGTGCAGAACTTGACACCCTCTTCGGTAGCATAGCCTTGGATGATGCTACCTTCCGGATGCGCTCTGTTATGAACGTAGCGCTTGATAACCCCGTTGTACCTTTCAAACGGGTACATGTTGTGCAAAAACACGAGACCGAGGTCTAGTATCTCCGGGACGATATGGATCATGAGATGTACCATGACATCGAAGAATGCTGAAGGAAAATACATCTCAAGTTTGCATAGTATGACAGTGATCTCGGCCTTCAGTTTCAGGCAGCGTTGCACCGTGATTGACTTCTGACAGATAGTGTTGAAGAAGTTACAAAAGTCCGTGATCGTCTTGCGGACACCTGGCTCCATGATACCTCTAGTTGCAACAGGCAGTATCTGTGTGATCATCACGTGGCAGTCATGAGACTTCATGCCAATCAGTCGGTGAGTCTTCATGTCAACAAGTTTTCGGATGTTTGCGGAGTAACCCGAAGAAACTTTGACACCATAGAGGCATTCGCAAAGACTATGGAGCTCGTCTCTACTCAGAGCGTAGCAAGCAGCAGGACAGCTGGTTTTGACTCTTATACCATTCTTCCCTGTTTTGGTTGTTTCTCTGGTTGCCCACAGCTCATGTCTTATATTCATGTGTTACATGTCTGCTCGTGCCTTCGGTCCATCTTTTGTCTTGTCCGGAATGTTGAGCAAGAGACCAAGCAAGCTGTCGCAGATATTTTTTTTGACATGCATTACATCAATGTTGTGACGTGTGTCTAGGTGAGGCCAGTAAGGCAATTCCTAAAAAACAGATTTCCTTTTCCAGACGCCCTTTACCGGCGGTTGTTTCTTTCCTTTTCCTGGCTCAACTTCGTTCATTTCATTCAAGAGATCATAGATTTCTTGTCCGGTCTTCTCGTGAGGCTTTGGATGGATTTCTTTTGTTCCGCCGAACCTTTTCGTGTCCTCTCTCCATGGGTCATTCATGGTCAGCCATCTTCGGTGGCCCATGAACACGATTTTTCGAGAGTCCTCTAAGAAAACACTTGTGGTTTCTTCCATGCACTTAACACATGCTTCGTATCCTTTCGTGCACTGACAAGCGTTGTTCCCGTACGTGGGATAATCTTGCACCGTTGTGAACAACAGGCCTTTCAGAGTGAAGAACTCTTCTCTGTCCACGTCCCAGACCTGAGCCCCTTCTTCCCACAGCGTAGCTAGTTCGTCCTTCAATAGTTGTTGATACACGTTAAGATCTATTCCAGGTTATTTTGGCCCTTGAATGAGAATAGATAGGTGCATGTACTTCCGCTTCATGCACAACCATGGAGGGAGGTTGTAGATCCAAAGAACCACGGGCCATGTGCTATGTCTGCTGTTCATGTTGCCGAATGGATTTATTCCGTCCGTACTTATACCTAACCTGATGTTCCTCGGATCACTACCGAAATCTGGGTATTCCGCGTCAATTGCCCTCCACTGACAAGCATCAGCTAGGTGTCTCAACACCCCGTCCTTTCTTCGCCCCTCTTCGTGCCAACGCATCAGCTTTGCCTCCTTCTTGTTACCGAATAAATGTTTCAGATGGGGGAGGACTGGAAGGTACCATACAACCTTTGCAGGGGCACCACTCGTCACCTCGTCCTCATCATCGTCTTGGTTTCTGCCCTGCTTATATCGAGAGGTGTTGCACACCGGACATTTGTGCAGCTCTCTATACTCTTTGTGATAAATAATGCAGTCGTTCCGACAAGCATGGAGTCTCTCTACATCCAATCCAAGGGGGCAGACCACCTTCTTGGCTTCCTCGGTGTTCGTAGACAACACGTTCTCCTTTGGAAAAACCGTCGCAAGGTAAGCCAGTGTCTCATCGAAGCTTGCGTCTGGACAGTTGTGGGCTGCCTTGATCCTTAGATGTTCTAGCGTGACTGATAGACGCGTGTGCTTAGGATCGCAGCTGCGATACAGTGGTTTTGTCGAGTCTTCGATCAGTTTCGCAAACTTTGCGACCTCTCTTTCATCCTCAGGGTCTTCGACCACCTGGTCCGCCATGTGACTATCCCTCAATATTTCAGCCAAATTGTTCCACGCCTCTCCCATCAAGTCGTCCCTACATTCAGAAATATGGTCTTCATCTTCTTCTGCGTCTTCATGTACGTCCTCTTCTAAACATTCATGACTAGCTAAAATCTCCGCCTCCTCACCGTGAGAGGAGGGGGAGGAGGCCAAGGGGAAGAGGGGGAGGAGGGGGAGGAGGCCAAGGGGAGAAGGGGGGAGGGGGAGAGCAGCCTAAATCACCGGAGCTTGCAGCTGGCCGTGTGAGGCGCACGAGCTCAACGGCCAGCTGCGGGCGCCTTCCCTATTTTTATAAGTGCAGTATTATCACTGACGGGCACAACAAAGCCGACCGTCACTGATAATTATGCCCTCGAAGACATTCCTGGAGCAACCTTCCACTAACGGGCGTAGATTTACCCGTCAGTGCAAATCCTACAGTCACTGATGGGCATGTGACGAGAGCCCGTCAATGAAGGCTGATGTCAGTGGAGATGCCAAGTTCCTCCACCCTTTCTACTTCTACTGACGGGCGTCTACTGGGCCCGTCAGTAGAAGTTTGCTAGCTCGTGTGCTGTATCACTATTACTGACGATCCCGATCTCGCCCGTCATTGTTTGCTCTAATCAGCGACGGGCCTCCTAGTGCCCGTCAGTAATGGTGATGTAGTAGAAGTGTTTTCTGAGGTAGTGTATCACCCAAGCTTGTGTGGGCTGAACCAGTATTCTGTGAAGGTGATCTGAAGTCTACCTGCTACAAAGCTAAAGGACTTCTACAAGCAAAGTAAGAGGCCTGATTACTCAGGTACTCGGAGAACAAGCACGATTCAGGGAGACGTACCTCTCTGAAAAGAGTAGGGAACTTCGGTGAAAAACACCTTGTCTCTGAGTACTTCTTATATTGTCTTTTAGTTACTCACTGGATCTGCATGCTTGTGTGTTCTTAGATATACATTGTTTATCTGTGATAGATCACTTTTCACCTATGTTAGTGTAGTTGTGCCTCAGTTGCTGTATATCATATCTCTTACTTGTGTCAGCTACCTGTTACACAACTATCTGTCTTACTTATCTGTTTTTGAGTCATTAGCTCACCTGTGTTACATACCTGTGTGACAGCTACGTGTTAATTTACATAACATATATTGCTTGTGCCGTTCACCTGTCATACAGCTAGCTTAACCTTGCAATCTGCTAAGACTTAATTAGATAACCTAAGCTAAAAGAAGTGAATTTAATTAGCCTCCTATTCACCCCCCTCTAGTCGGCTCCTTCGGTCCTTTCAGTATGTATGTTTTGTTTGAATGTAAGTTTTAACTGACACGTGCGCATATATTAATACAACTATTTGTTTACAGATTGTGCAAGCTTGTAGCCTATATGCGGTGGAAGAGAAGAAGGCATTTGGTTTTTTGCATTGTTGGAACGTGTTACGGCACCATCAGAAGTGGACTGACAGACTATCCTCCAAGAAACAAAAGACTACCCACCATCTAAACGGAGACAGTTCAACTCCTAGCACCAACTCTAGTCGGCCTGATGTTGAAGTCGAAGCCCTACTCATGACAGTGAGGGCTCTGCCAGACCAATTGGGAAGAAGGCGGCGAAAGAACGTCTTCGAAAAGGCAAAAGTTGCGCTCCAAAAAAAGAAGAGGTGTACAGTGATGTGTTAGAAACTCTTTGGTCAAAGAAGACTTTGACGGATGCTGAGAAAGAGATCAAGAAAGAAGAGCGGTGTGCACAACATTGTGCGATAGAAGAAGAGAGGATTGCACAGGACAGACTCAGAATTAAGCAAGAAAATGTGAGAATAGCAAATGAGGCAAGACTAATTGAAGTGAGGGAAAGAGAGTTTGAGTTCAAGAAAATGTTGAAGGAGAAGAGAATAATAAGCATGGACATTAGAGGCATGTCTATGGCACAGCAAGAGTACTACATGAGCCTATAGCAAGATATCATCGCTAGACGACGCAAGTGAGTTCTATGTACTAAACATTGTATGGACTGTTCGAAGGACTACGTTAACGACTGTTGTATGCATGAACCTAGAACAATTTATTGAAAGTAGAACTGCATACATCACCTCAGTGGGTGCTTACAATTTGAGCACGATACAATACCTAATAATGGCATACAATAATAGTACGATAACCTACATACCTAAATAACATTGCCACAGGTGCTCGACTAGGTCATCTTGAAACCGAGAGTGAGTTTGCCTATTTCTAATGGAATGATGAGTTTGAATGAACTCAAATATATCAGGAGTAACTTCATGGGACACTAACACTTTCTCCCACCCCTTCATAGTTGAAGTCTGTCGGGCCTCCATCCCTCTCATCTTCAATGATCATGTTATGCATGATGACACATGCAGTCATGATGTCACCAAGTGTATCTTGATCCCAAAATCGTGCAGGCCCACGAACAATGGCGAAGCGAGCTTGTAGAACTCCAAACGCTCGTTCGACATCATTTTAACAGCTTCCTGGTTTTGGGCAAAGAGTTTTTTCTTATTGCCTTGAGGAGATGGTATTGTCTTCACAAATGTCGCCCACGTGGGATAAATCCTATTTGCAAGGTAGTACCCCAATTGTATAATTGTTGCCATTGATGGTATAATTAACTTCTGGAGCTTGCCCTTCCGCTAGCCTTGCAAAGAGCGGGGACCGGTGTAGGACATTAATATCATTGTGGGACCCAGATAAACCCAAAAAAACATGCCAAATTCAAAGATCTTGTGATGCAACAGCTTCTAGTATAATCGTGGGCTCGTGCGTATGGCCGGTGTACATACCTTGCCAAGCTGCCGGGCAATTATTCCATTCCCAGTGCATGCAATCAATACTCCCCAGCATTCCAGGAAAACCTCTTTCATCTCCAACAGCAAGCAACCTTGCGGTCTCATCTGTGTTAGGAGATCTCAGGTACTCATCTCCGAACACTTCAACAACAGCTTTCACAAATCTTTTAAGACTCTTTAATGCAGTACTTTCTCCAATCCGGAGATAGTCATCTGTAGCATCCGCAGGAACTCTATAGGATAGCATTCTAAATGAGGCTGTAATCTTCTGCAAAGGAGATAACCCAAGACGACCAATTCTATCTCTTTTCTGGACAAAATATTCATCATGGCTTACTACGGCATCAACTATGCGGATAAATAGAGTACGAGCCATCCTAAACCTGATGGGAAAAGGAGAATGAGTGCTACGAATGGAGGATCAACAACTAAGGAGAGTAAAAAAAGATGTCCTGTATGTAGCATACCTGCGTCGAAAAATTGTTGGCCCATACGTAGGAGCATTAGAAAAGTAATCTTCGTATAGTCTAATATGCCCGGCTTCTCTGTTGCATTCGATAACCTGGCGGCTGGGCCGAGAACCGTCATGTCGTCGAGCATGCGTACGCTCGAACTGCTTCTGAATTACGATGGCTGTTGCAAGAAAGAGTTCGTCGTCATCATTGGACGATGAAGAATCGAATGGAGGATGCATAGATGAACTGCTACGACTCATTATGTTGTTGTAGAGGAAGAGGATGAAGTGTCAGGATCATATAGAGGCTTGGTATATATAGACCCAAAATTATAGCCGTTGGAATATAGCCATTAGAATATAGCCGTTCGATTTTAGCATTTCGATTTTAGCCATTCAAATTAACTCCTTGCATTTTAACCGTTCGAAAAATAGCCGTTACAATTTTATCCATTAAAATTTTTTTCCGTTGTAAATAAAATACTACTTATACTTTTACCCGTATCAATAAAGCGATTCTATTTTTACCTTTACAAATAGCATGTTAGTTAGTGGAAACTAATAAAATATGGAAGAGTGGAGTATAGGGAATGAGATTTGGGGACTCGGTTCGAGTGTGAAGGGATTTTAGGAAAGAAATCTTTTGGGATGAATCCTCAAATGGTGATATATGGAATAGATTTTAGGGATTCGGATAGAGTTGCTCTAACTCTCAAATAGCCACAGTAAAACTTTGGCCAGTTTCAGAAAAAAAATCATCACTGAATTGAGCAAGTGATTTTATGTTGTATATCAAAAGCACAGAAAATTTTTGCAACGCGGACGACTTCCAAAAACACTGCATTCAATCCTCAGCAAAAGATGTTCCACATTATCAGATGAGAACAGTAAATCTTTCTTTGGAAGATTTTGCTGCATTAGCATTGCGCATACAGGCATGGCTAAAATCTTGAAAGGATCCAGCCTTTTATACCTTGCACAACAAAGTTGAATTTGTAACCAACGATTAAGGTACATTTTCTGATCCTTCAGACAAAGCACAGAGCTCGGACACTAGAAAAAAACTGTCAACGACCAACAAGCAGAAGTTTAAGTAGTGCCATCCTTATGTAGAGACCATTCTTAGCCTGCCTAAAATATGCAGCTCTTGGATCACTATCAACATCTACTGTGATCTGCAAAACGAAAAATATTTTATCTCATTATATTTCAATCTACCACAAGACCTAGGAGCAATGCCTTGGTCGGTATTAGACCAACCAAGTAAGAACATGCCAACTGCCAGCCAATTTTGAACACTGATTGCTAGTTCCCAGATTTCATGGAAATGGGCACATAGATGATTTTCACATTGTTCTTTTATAAAAATAGTTTGCATAATTCCTCAGAGGTGGAAACATCACAACTCAACAACTTTCCCAGATTTCACATGGGTTTCTCAGCTGGCGTCATGCCAAATGAACTCAGGAACCACTTTGAATCACTGCAAGACAAACCCGCATTGTGGCTAAGCAATTCCCAAGTTCACAATTGATTTCACATAATTAATTGTAGAAGACTAGCAACATACTCACATACTCAAGGAGAACTGATTAACATCTACCTACACCAAGCTATATCATTTGGCATGGTAACTACTAACTAGTCAGAACAGATTACTTAAGCACCTCGATTCACAGGTTTATTAAACCTTTGACACACAAAATCTCATACTAGCGACATTGGAAGATGCAGATGCAACATAATGTGGAACCAATAAGAAGCAAACTCAGCTCCACGATTTATTTAAAAGAATAATTGCTGACCTCATCAAGCCTTGGAAGGGGATGCATGATCACAGCATGCTTTGGCAGCACACCTAAAACCTTCTTGTCTACAATGTACTTACCACGAGCAGCTTCATAATGATCGATTCTCTCACCAAATCTTTCTTTTTGAATGCGCGTTTGGTAAATAACATCACATTTGGATGCCACCTCCAACAAATCTGAACTTTCTTCCCATTCAACACCTTGCGAAGTTAAGTACTCCTTGATGTCATCCTTTGGAAAAGAAGAAAAACAAGCATCATCCCATTTATTTCATCTGACTACAATAGAGAATTCGAAAGAAAAGGATGCAGACAATACTTATTGGGAAGAATAGTACCTTCATTTTTACAACATCTGGAGATACAAAGTATACCTTAACATTCTCGTATTTAGCAATCAAATAGGCCAGAGAACGAACAGTTCTCCCATTAGCAAGGTCTCCGACCAAACCAAGCTTTATTCCATCTAGCATACCAATTTCTCTCTTTATCGTATATACATCCAACAGAGCCTGAACAAAAGAATGAAAACATCAATTACAAAGAATGCATCAATGGTACTTCAGCATGCTGTAACAACTGAAAGTAGATTCCGATGAGCACAATCTAACTATACTTAACAACATGATGCAGCAAATAAAGAGGTGTGGTGGACGAACTAATAAGTAAATGGACAAGACAGTGAGCTGGAAATCCGTTGACTTCCATTCAAAATATAAGGCATACAATTTTAAAAATATAAGGCGTGCTTTAATGATGTTTTCTCTCTTTTGCCCACATTTATCTTCCCTCCCTACCCAACATGTATGAGTGACTATTCTCTCTTTATTATTCTCTTATAAAATAGACCTTTAAAAAAAGGAAATGGACGGAGTATTCATAGATGGAATTTTGTAATGATAGCATCAGCGTAGTGCTAGAAACATCAATACAGAAGTGTACTGATCCATTCATTTTTTATCAGTTCTCCAGCGATAAAAAAAAGTGCTGCACCATGAAGCATTGTGCATCAACTCATGCTCCAAAGAAAGCTTAATGACAAGAACAAATCTGGATACACTCAGTCTACAGTAGTACAGTCTATTTTATCAATTGACAATATCTGTTCAACACCATAATACTGGTGTTGTGGGAGGGGTCCCCGCACATCCCGGAAACGAGTATCAGTAAGGTGTGCATACCTGCTATGGACTTACATCTACCCCCTTTTTTTGCAGTTGTCTGAGGCACTAGCGTCCACTCGAGTCCGGAGCATGGGTGCATGCAGAGCACAAGCGCAAGTGCACGCGGAGCGCAAAGTGCTAGTGCACACGGAGCACAAGCGCGAGTGCACGCGGAGCGCAAGTGCTAGTGCATCCGGAGTGCAAGCGCAGATGTGTGCGGAGCGCAAGCGCTGGTGCATCCGGAGTATAGGCCCCCGCGGGACGACTCGAGCGGCGGGCGACGTTCGACGGCCCAGAGTGCAAGCGACGGCAGCGCCCGCGGGATGTCTATCACGTCTCTACCAGTGACCATCCCCCCACAGGCCGCTCCAGTTACGACGAAGACCAAGATCCCCCCCGTGAGGCCCAGCGCCGTCGGACCCCCGACACATCCGAACCCCAGGCATGGAGGGCATCGGGACCCCGTGGGCGGTCGAGCCCCGGCAAGGTTCCCTCCACGGCGTCAAGAAGGAGGGCGTCTCGGTGGTGTTAACGAGCCGCAGGGTAATCCCCCGGCATGACACCACCCACGCGGCGGCGCCCGCGGCGTCCGACCAGAGCGTTACTGTCACGTCTACCGCGTCAACACTCATTGAACCACTGAGTGCGACTTGGTCACTCAGCTACGGCAGAACACGCCGGACAGGCGCGAGCACCGCGACCAAGCGCCACGTGAGGTTGCACCTCCGCTGCCTCCACCGCTCCCGCGTCGGCCACCGGCCCAGAACAGTGGCAAGCCTCGCCGCATCATCCAAGCTATCACCGGAGGGAGCGCGCATACCTTCCCGTCCAAACGGCAAAGGAAGGCCTACGCGCGGCGCATCCAGCACATCGCATCATACCCGCCTACCGAGCTGCCTCCTTGGGCACTTGTGCCAGTGTCCTTTGGGCCCGAGGACTCAGCCGGTGTAGTCCTTCCTCATCACGATGCCCTCGTCATTTCGACAGTCATCTCTGACATCAAGATATGCCGCATCTTCATCGACGGTGGAAGCTCAGTGGATATCCTCTTCACCTCAGCACTAGAGGCCATGGGCATTCCAAGGATAGTCTTACAACCTCCTGGGATTCCTCTCCTTGGGTTCGGTGGAGAGCCCATGGCCGCTCTCGGGAGGATCGAGTTATCGGTTACGTTTCGCAATGAAATATGTGAACGCACCGAAAACATACTCTTCGATGTGCTGGACATACCCTACCAATACAACGCCATCCTTGGTCGTGTTTCCCTCAACAAGTTCGGAGCAATCCCTTACCACACATTCTTATGCATGAAGATACCGTTCCAAGCAGGCGTTATCACCATACGCGGAGATCAGGGTCTATCGAGAAGAATAGAGGAAACCACCATGGTGGCAATCAAGTATGTTCACGATGTAGCTGAGGCACATTCACCAAGGGCTGGCCCGTGCAGCTCGGCTATCCCTCGGTCAACCGCACCACGTGATGAGACCATGACGGACAAGGAAGGGCTAGGGGAACCCATGCCGCCCATAATACCAGAGTCTGGGTAGTGGGTTCCTAAGCCATAGCCCGACAGCGAAACCAAAGCGGTCCCTCTTTCTCTAGATGTTCCAATGAAGACTGTGCTCATTGGGGCAAACCTCTCCCCCGCGGTCGAGGATGCGCTCCTACACGCCCTCCGCACGAACAAAAATATATTCGCATGGGAGCATGAAGATCTGCCGGGCGTCCCACGTAACATCATCGAGCATCATCTCATGGTGCGTTCCAACACACGCGCCGTCAAACAACGTCTCCACAAGATGTCTACGGACCGTCAGGCTGCAGCACGGGAGCAAGTGGACAAGCTCCTAGCCGCAGGGGTCATACGCGAGGTCATGCACCCGGAGTGGCTCGTCAACCCTGTCCTCGTCAAGAAAACCAACGGCCAGTGACGCATGTGCGTTGACTACACCAATCTCAACCATGCATGCCCGAAGGATAACTTCCCCTTGCCACGCATTGACCAGCTGGTCGATGCCACTTCCGGCTGCGACCTCATGAGCTTTTTGGACGCTTACTCTGAATACCACCAGGTGTGGATGGCTAGGGAAAACGAAGAAAAGACAAGCTTCATCACCCCAAGTGGAACCTTCTGTTACGTACGCATGCAGTTTGGCCTCAAAAACGCGGTTGCAACATTTGCGAGGCTAGTGCACAAGACATTGTCAAGTCAGCTGGGAAGGAACATCGAGGCATATGTCGACGATGTGGTGGTGAAGAGTGTTATGGCCCAAGACCACGCAAGTGACCTGGAACAAACGTTTTCACAATCTCCGCCGCTCTGGCATGAAGCTCAACCCTGAGAAATGTGTCTTCGGTGTGCAGGCCGGAAAACTCCTCGGCTTCCTCGTTTCTAAGAGAGATATTGAAGCCAATCCCAAAAAGATAGACGTCATACTTCAAATGGAGCGCCCAACCACAGTGAAAGCCGTGCAACGGCTGACAGGTCGTCTCGCGGCACTTGCGCGCTTCGTCTCACGCTCAGCAGAAAAGGGGCTCCCGTTCTTCAAAGCACTGCACGCGTCCGACAAGTTTGAATGGACAGCGGAGAGTCAACATGCATTTGACAGCCTGAAGGCATACCTATCCTCCCCACCACTGTTGCAGAGTCCACACACAAGTGACGCATTGCTCCTTTACTTGGCAGCCACCCCGGTCGCAGTCAGTGCTATTTTGGTGAAGGAAGACGGTCAATGCCAACACCCAGTCTACTATGTGTTTGAATCCCTGCAAGGCGCCCGAACACGTTACACTGAGTTGGAAAAGCTCGCGTATGCGCTCCTCATAACATCGCGCAAGCTACGTCACTACTTCCTTGCTCATTCCATCCGTGTCCCTTCGTTATACCCAATTGGAGAGATGCTGCGCAACCGGGAAGCGTCGGGCCGCGTCGGCAAATGGGCGGCAGAGTTGGCTCCTTTCTCCATCGAGTTCCCCCCAAGGACAGCAATCAAGTCACAAGTCCCAGCCGACTTCGTGGCAAAATGGACACCACCCAACGCATCTATGCCACAAGCAGAAGACGCACCCCTATGGACCATGTATGTGGATGGATCTTGGTGCCCGGATGGTGCAGGTGCAGGAGCAGTGCTTGAGTCCCCAGAAGGCGCTCGTACCAAGTACTCCGCTCGCCTAGACTTCAAAGCTACGAACAACGTAGCTGAGTATGAGGCATTGATGTTGGGATGCGCAAGGCAACGCGCGGTGGGTGCCCGCCGTATCATTGTTAAAAGTGACTCGCAGCTCGTTACAGGGCATGTGGACAAGAGCTACCAAGCCAAAGACTCGGAGATGGTCAGGTACCTTGCGCTCGCACGAGCCATGGAGAAGCACTTTCTCGGCATCACCGTGCGAAGCATCCCGCGACTGGAGAACATCGAGGCCGATGCCCTAGCATGCGCCACCAATACCATGACGGATATGCCTGCCGAAGCATTCTACGAAGTCATACAAGCTCCTGCTTCCAAAGACTTACCCGAGATACACATCATCGGCGAGCAGGATTGGAAGACCCCTGTCTTCAACTATCTTCACGGCGAAGTCGAGCCCAATGACCCAGTGGCGGCGCGGCGGCTGAAGGCGCGCGCTAGGGGCTTCGTCATACACAACGACATGCTATACAAGCGAGGCATATGTACCCCGTTTCTCAAATGCATCTCCAGAGAGGAAGGGCAGCGCTGGTTGCTGACATACACCAGGAGCTGTGCGGGTCTCACCTCGCCCCTAGAGCACTGGTTGCCAAGGCCTACTGTCACGACCCCATTTTTCAAACAGGATCGTGGAGTTTCCCCGCGACTGCCCAGGATTTACAGCCGCGGACAGAAAGAGTATCATACCTGCTCATGACAAACAAGAGGAGTTATATCAGAGAAATATGACCTATCGGTCGATTTTCATGAATTTAATGGGCTGCGAAGCCCAAAACATTACCTACACTCAAGAGATCCAACGAAAGCCCACAGGAGAGCTTGAGTGCGGTCGTAACCCTAACGCGCCAATGGTTGATCTTTGTCTTGCGCTTCTTCTGAAAATTTGTTAGTGCAGCAATGAGTACACGGAGTACTCAGCAAGCCACATTGGGAAATTACCTGATTAACTACCATGCAGGAATTCTCAAAGGAAGGGGATAGGGCTTCATGTTATTTGGTGGATGCATAACTCTAAACTTCACCTTATTAGTAAAGTCACACGGTTGAAATAGTTGGTCTTTAAAAACAGTTGAATATTAATAACCCTGTCGGGTCATCGCCTATCCAATTATCTCTTACCAAAATCTACTTATGCCTCGTAGTAGGAATCACCCTTGAACATGGCTTCATTGACTGGAAGCACGGCGTATTCGAATACCATTTGATTTCACTCTGTAGAGTTGCTCAGCTTTACCCAAATGATATCTATACCTCTTATTGTCACTCGAGGACTTACACTCCCAATGGTGTGTCGACAGAGGTAAGATAACAAGACTTTTTATCTGCTCTATCTTTTGAAGTTCCTACCCAGGAACTTTCATCACTCGAACTCCCGGAGCTGACGGGCCAAGGTCAACTACGCGATCCGGGATTCGAGTGAGTTCCAGTTGTGGCCTTTCCGGTTAAAACGGCCTGCCACTAATCGAGTCATTAGCTCCCTTGCTTCTGCGCGGCCTTCCAAAGACGTGAAACGGCAAGCTAGTCTATAGTTGTTCAGCAGGTTAGAGCAGATTTACTGGGCTAGATTCGACGAGTTGAACATGTGGTTGAGCGGATTCTATGTTCATCACTTAGCACAAGGGTCTTGTCCTTAACTGCCCTGAGTAAGGTAATCTACCCGATTACCCTTACTCCCACGGCTAGGGGTATGGCGGCACATCCAACACGTGAAGGGCCTCATCTTCTCTGTCTCCTACCGTCGACAATTTCTTTTGAAAATCACATCCTGCGAGCTCTGTTTTAGGGTTTTCAATATTTTTTCCCAAATTCTGACCTATCCTCTAATGCCGGTAAAGGATACCGATATAACTTATTTTCATCCTAAGGTTATCAAAGTGAATATGACCTACAAAGACTGACTGGGCTGTGGGGTGGTAGGTGTTAACTATTCCATCATGTCATTCAAAATATCACGGTACCAAATTAACATGCAGAAAATAATTAACTAAACTAATAGTACGATAAGTAGCAGGAAATTGGGATCAACATGAACAAAGGAATGTGACTTGCCTACTGCACCGTGACTGGTTGGATCATCGTCTTCAAAGTGATCCGCACCGTCGGAGTTCTTCTCGAGCATCGGATTGTCGCTACCGCATTCTATTGGCGAAAAGGTCCAAACACTTATAAGTCCGGGCTCGACGAATGCGAGCTGGGAGCAAAATGTAAATAGTTGAGAATTAATACCTTAAATAAGGAGGTGGGGTGTGGAATGGAAACTGGGTTGGAGGTATGTATGGTCGAAATCAGAGTATTATAGAGATGGGGAAGGAGATATGATGCGAGTTGAGGTTCCGGAGGGGAAGTCGGAATACCTGTGGGTTAAGAGGGTTTTGCGGGTTTTGGTATTAAGGAGCGAGATTCAGGTCCAATGGTAAGGATGAATGGATTCGTGGCGTCGAGGCGATCGAGATGGATATACATGTGCGTTTTAGGGTTTCGGAGTAGTTAGGATATATGGGGTGTGAGGAGGTTTTGTGGTTGTCGGGTGTTTAAAAGTGAGAATTTAAAATAACGAAGTGGAAAAATAGAATCGTGGCGTCAAGATGATCAAACCAACATATAATAGGGTTTTTAGGGTTTCGGGCCCGACCCGTCGGGCCTGGCCCGCAAAATATTATTGGGCCCGTTAGGGCCCTCTGGTTGGGCTGGCTATGGACTAGGGCTGGGTTTCACTAGGGCTTGGAATGGGTTGGGTTAGGGCTTAGAGTGGATATGGGCTTAAAGTGGGTTGGGTGGTGGGCTGATAATGGGTTTAGGCCCAACAGATAAAGAAGAATAAAAAGAAAAAGTTTCTACCCTAAATGGGCTCGGCCCAACAGCGACCAGAGCCGGCCCAGGAAGTGGCCGAGCTGGCCTGAGGGAGGAGCCGAGTGGCTCGACTCGGTTTTTAGCCGCTCGGAGGGGGCGCGGCTTGGGCACCGGCGGCCGGTGCTCAAATGGGGAAAAACAGGGGAGGCTGGCCGGCGGGTGCGGCGGGGACAAATCTGACGCTGGCATGGTTTGCTGCCGGCAGCGGGAGGTATGAGGAGGCTCGAGAGGGTGCGGAGGTTCCATTTTTGGGAGAAAAAGAGAGAGGTTCGCGCGCGGGAGAAGGAGATTGGCGGTGGGCAGATCTCGGGACAGAGAAGGGTTCGACGGTTGCAGGGAGGACGAATGCATCGCTGGCGGGCCTTGCCGTCGTCAATTGGCTACTCGGGAAGGGCTCCCAGAGGGCGGCGAACCCATTTTTGGGAAAAAGAGAGGGGATTCGTCATGGGCTTTGGGGTGGCGACAATGAGGGCTTCGGTTCCACATCGCCGGCGTGGAGGGGGATGGTGGCCGGTTCGCCAGACTTGGGGAGAAGAAGGGGAAAGCTTGGGCGCGTGAAGAAGCACGGGAAGCGCTCGGCGCCGGTGAGGGGAGCTCGGGCTCACTACGCCAGAGGAGATGAGGATGGTGGCGGCGCGGTTTGGCTCGGGAGGGAGGAGAAGCAGAGCTAGGGGCTTAAGAGGAAGGAGAGGAGGGAGCTCGGGGCAGTCACCGGTTTATAGGGCGGTGCAGCCGGGTGGGCGGAGCTCGAGGGGAGGTCCACCCTGGTGGCGAGGGCAGAGCGGCGTGGCGGGCGGGGGAGCTCGGGAAGGGCATGCAGAGGTGAGGTGGCGGGCTTGTGGCGCGAGAAAGAAGAGGGGAGGAGGAGCTTCAGCGTGACGCGTGGAGGGGCGGTGCGACGCGTGGCCTGGAGTCCGTGTGTTGGAGTGCGCCCGGAGGGACGAGGAGCCTGGAGAAATTGCCTTGCGGGCTACTCCGTCTCGGTACGCGTGTGCATCTGGGCAAGGACCCAAGTGGTCGCGCCGCGAGCTACCCCGGACACAATGCGTGCGCACACCCGAAGTATGAGGAACCTGGAGTAACTGCGCCGCGGGCTACTCCGGTTTAGTGCACATGCGCGTCCGATTTGTTCGGCCCAGACTCCGGTTTGATCAGCCCAAAAATCCGTTTCGACCGGCCTACAAATCCTGGGTGTGACTTCGCGCTACGCGTACTCCGGACGCCCCCTACGTCGGGCACTCGCGCGCACCCGGACGCCCTCTGCTCCAAGTGCTCGCACACCGGGCCACAAGCGAGCGCAGCGCGCCCCGAGTGCAGCGGACTTTGGCTTCGGATGCGAAAGTAAGGCCCCCCGCCTCCAGACGCGACCGTGGGTGCGCCGAGTGCAAGTGCGCGGGCATGCGCTCCGGACGCACGCGGAACCCGAGCAGAGTACTCCGAGCTTGGGTGAGACTGCTCCGGTGCATCCCTGCGCGCTCCCGGACAAGCCTCGCGTGTACTCTGGGCGCTCCTCACGTACCCGGGCGAGCGCGGATGAGCGGCGCACGTACCCCAGACAGACGGCGAGCAGACTCCGGATGCGGCCCGTGTCCGCTCCGGGCGATATCCGTGCCAACCGGCGGATCCAGCTCGTGCATACTCCGGATGCGTAACCGAGTCGCATGCTCCGAGGCGGCCCCCCGAGTACAATGTGTGGCCAGCGCGTACTCCGAACTCAATGAGGTTGCGCTCCGGGCACACCCCCCCCGCTACTCCGAATGTGCCCCGTGCTACTCCGGCTCATCCCGAAGTACACCCCTGCTCCAGATACTGCCCAAGCTTAGCTCAGGGTAAGCGGATGCACCTCCCACGTCGCAGCGTCAATAGCCTCCGACTCCGCTCCTATCCTGCGCTGGAGTAGCGACTCGTCAGTATTCAGGACACGCCACTACTCCGAATGGCGCGCTATACTCCGGGCACGCGTCTACCCCAGATGCATCGCCACTCCTGACGCGCCTCTACTCCGGACGGTGCACTACACTGGGCGCGCATCGACTCCCGACGCCTCGCTACCCCGGGCAGCACTCTGCTCGGCATCGCACGTGTCCTACTCCGAGTTACACACTCCGGAATCTCTACTCCAATCGCGACGCGCTTCTATCCATGCGCAGCGCGCACTTTACTCTGAAATGCGTGCTCAAGCCTCGAGACTCAGCTGGCGGTGGCACTACCCGCCGTCCGGCCAAGTCCCCGATCGCCCCCGAACTCTGGGCGGGTGCACCCCTAGTGCGACGTCCTCCGCTTTTGACGCACGAGCTCAACGCCAAAAATAGAAGTGGCGTTGATTTAGGCACTCATGACGTGCCTTCAGGATCTGATCCGAGCAGGTGTATACATGCACATGCAACATGGTACCGGGACCGTAGGGGTCGACCTAGTTGTTTGCTCGCTTATCGTCGTGGCATGATGGAGTCCTCCGCTCTAGCGCGCTCGTTCCGGACAGTCCGTGCCCCCTGAGTGCATCGCCTCTACGCCGAGTACGAAGGACTTGTTTGCCAGATGAAGACGGGGACGGGAGATCGACTCCGAGGGTGAGCCTCGTTAGTCCGGGCCGCGCGTCAACCCCTTCTTAGGGGTATAACATTGGTCTAGACGGGCGCTTCTCGACCGTCCGCACCGGCAAGGGGCTACTGTTGTGGGAGGGGTCCCCGCGCACCCCAAATGGAAACGAGTATCGGTAAGGTGTGCATACCTGCTATGGACTTACATCTACCCCCTTTTTTGCAGCTGTCTGAGGCACTAGCGTCCACTCGAGTCCGGAGCATGGGTGCATGCGGAGCACAAGCGCGAGTGCACATGGAGCGCAAAGTGCTAGTGCATGCGGAGCGCAAGCGCGAGTGCACGCGGAGCACAAGTGCTAATGCATCCGGAGTGCAAGCGCAGATGCATGCGGAGCGCAGGCGCTGGTGCATCCGGAGTACAGGCCCCCGCGCGACGACTCGAGTGGCGGGCGACGTTCGGCGGCCCGGAGTGCAAGTGACTCCCGGGCGAGACCCGGTAAAGTGACGTCCCATACGGCATGTTGTACCGGACGTCACGTAGATGCTAGGGTATATACCCCCACGGGCAATGTACGAATGACCTACGAGCCCTCGTCCGTACGACGGAACAGGGGTAGGACCGTAACCTGCCTAGGGGCAGGATTATAATTTGGCACTGCGCTTCCCGAGGCCTATAAATAGGGGAGGTCCCAAGTTGGGGGTACGGAATACAAGTCACACCAACTTCTCGGCTGCGCCCAAATTTTCTCTAAGTGTTCGCTGTTGCTTCGCACTCCGTTCCGCTGTCCCTCGAGCACACCGGGTGATCCAGCACTCAACCGGGGTTGCCACAAGTTCACTGTCCGACCGCGTAGTCGACGACAACTGGCAAAGAAAGAGAATGCCCATCACATGGTTCACTGTTCCACATGAATAATTTGCAGCACAGCAGATGCAGACTAGACCATTATTCACTAAAAATGTGGTTTTTAGCTTGTACACTGAGATTAAAAAACTACAAATTCCTTTGTCTCGAGAACTTATTCTAAGCATGCTGAAACTGTTTTCCTCGTAAAAAAGAGAGGAAAGAAGAGTCAGCAACAGAATATGTACCTGGGTTGGATGTTGCCCTGGCCCATCACCAGCATTAATAACTGGAATATCCGCAGTAGCAGCTGCTCTCCTCTGCGGCTCCACTTTCGAAATGTCTCAGAACGATATATCAGAATAACCTTCAACAGTCCTTATGGTATCTGCAGCATGGACAGACATGGTTAATAAGCTAAACAAACAAGGGTAATTTTGAATCAGTTTTTCAACAAAATACTAATAGCACACTCTTTTTCTGATTAGTCAACTCTATAGTTCCTATATTGAAACCAGCAGGTTGTTGCACATTCAAATTATCCAATACAACATATTCACGGTTCAATGATTTAAGCAAACCGAGGTCCTTAGGGCGGCCCTATCTTATAATATAGAAATTGAAGGGATAACGAATGCAGTAGCCAAACCAATAGTGTTCAATGCAACCTGTATTCCCAGTTTGGCACAAATACAGTCCATAATATTTGCTATAAGCATTCCACATCACACTCAACATCATTCCACACATCACACTCGTGCCAAAATATAAAAAAGTGCATCTACCAGATCCAACAGCTGATAAATCATTAATCCTGAAAGCCAGCTAGTCCCAAGCTCACCTTCTTTTATTGCCTCGCCCTAGATGGCAGAGAACTCGTGTTTGCTCAACAGCAAGTAATGAACTGCCCAAACATTTCTACTTTGCAGATTCGAGTAAGCGACAATAAGTAATAACCATCTCGAATATTCTTGAGCCACCCACTCCTACAGCTGTTTCCACTTCCCAAAATGTAAGTACAGATACCAAAATACCCGAAGTTTACATGATTTCTACATGGCCACTCCATGTCAGTTCCAAAATGCAACTGAACTAATAGTTAAGAACCGGTGTAGCCACGATAATGGTCCAAAACAATCCAAAAATCTAGAAGATTTGTAATTTACTACTCCAACTTGCAGTTTATCGCACACTAGTGCCAACTCAGGAGCTCACAATTCCAAATGCAAAACCAATATGCTCCCATACGGCACAAAACGCTCATTTCCTCAGCTACTGGCATGCGCACAACCACCACTCATCCTCAATGACTCCCAAAATCACTCCAATTCCATCCAGGTTTCCAACTTCGCCGCTCCAAGTGAAGTTAACCGCACCAATTAGCACAAATGTTCAAGACAAGACCTAACAGGATTCTTTCGGGGGAGCTCACCTTCGAGGGTCTCGCCCTTGGCAGCAGAGGAGAACTCGCGGGCGTTCTCAGTGGTAAGCACCTCCCCGCCGAGCCGGCGCATGGCGGCCTCGAAGGAGAGCCGCGTGCGCGTGGATGGCTCATAGAAGAGCGTGGCCATGAGGTACCCCTCGAGGACGCGGCTCCGGGCCCCGTGGGAGCCCCGCTCCACGGCCTCCATCTCTCGCGCCACCTCGAAGATCTCGTTGAGCGCGTCCCGATCGAACTGCTGCGCTCGATCACGTCGCCCAGCCGCGGGGACGCCGTGAGCTGCGGCGGCGCGGCGGCAATTGCGCGGCGCGGAGGGGAGGGGAAGGGCCTGAGCTGGGGCCTCCGGGAGGGGCGGGACGGGGAGGCGCGGGAGAGGGAGCGTGGCGCGGGCGGCCGCCGCCATGGGGGAGCGGCGGGAGCTTAGGTTTAAGGTTTTAGGAGGCGGACGAGGTTTTTCCTCTTGGGGTCTTGGGCTTTGGTGTTGTTTCCCGGTCGGGTGTCTGATCTTGGACCTCCCGAGGAGGACTCGTGGTGGAAAGCTCGAAGTCTACGGAAGACTACGACGAAATGCCAATATGTCACACATGCGACGGTTAAAAGTGTTAATCATTTTCATTCTCCGCCATTTTTCTACCGCCGCCTTCCACAACTTAAGATGACAACGGATACTCAATGGAAATTTATCCATTTAGAAATCGAGTATAGAGAAATTTTTTACTCACGAAGATGCTAATAGATAAATTTTGTTGCCTGCCGGGTAAACCAAGTACGGGGACAGGACCTGTTACCCGTCCCCGATACCTGACGGGTACTCGTTAGTACCTATGATATGTGGGTCTATGACGTAAAATCAAACGAAAAATAATCTTTTACCACAATTAGCCCACAACCCCACAACCCAGTCTTTTCAGCCCACAACCAGCGTATTTTTTACCGGGTACGAATACCCGCCCGGGCCGATGATACCCGATGGGTAACGGGGAAGGGGGAAAAATACCCGAGCAGATAAATAGGTACGGGTAACGGGCAAGTTAGAGGAGGCGAGTATCAGGTACAGAGATCTTACCCTGCCGGGTATCATACCCGTTGCCATCCTTATCCGTGACTCGTTGTAAAATAGTGGCCTTCGTCGCTATCAATCATCGGTAGTGGCTTCCCTGAGGTTTTAATTTCGGGAGACACTCGAGTATCTATTTACGACTTTGTCATGCGTGACTGTCGACTAATTTGGCAGAAGTCTTTTTTCTAAACATAATAAATATTATAATCTGGTTTGATAAATATGATACTTACTTTCCTGAGGCAGTTTATAAAATAAACTTAGCAACCGCAATGGTCTAAGTTTAATTAGAAAGCTATATACTCACATATTGCACTTTAGCGTTGGAATTTGTGATATGTCAATGCACTAGTAGTGAATATGAATATTCGATACTTGCTAGTCTTTGCTATTCATGTTTGTTTTAACTCTTTTAACCGACATATTCCTTATCTATACAAGTCAATTACTCCATGGCTTTTCGAAGAAAAATAATAATAATAAGAGAATACTTGTTGAGATATATCTCTTCACACTCGATTATCATTTAATGTCACATGTGAGTTTTAGTGGAATGATTGCACCGCATTAACTCTTAGAGATAGTTGATGCTACAATTTGATGGAGGAAATTTATAGTTTTCTTGGTAAAATGCACCTAGCGTAGTAGATAATCGGGAGACACTAGGAACATATGTACAAGCACATAATGAAGGGTGCAATCTTGCTTCTGAATATAATGAAACCATTAGAGTAGTTTTTGTGTGTGTGTGATCTTACTATGAAAACACAGTAGTAGTTTTATGATGTTCATCGATAACATGCGAGCACTAAGCTCATCGTCAATAAATGATTAGATCTTGTATCCGCGGTAGTCTAATCATATATCAAAATAGTTAAATCTTCAAAATTAAACTCATTTGGTTTTGCTGTTGATATGGCTAGCTGTTGATGCCATCACTTCTTCCATTTCAAATATGATGTACAATGTCAAACTAAAACATTGTTGTGATCTGTCCAAACTATTGTATACAGGTACAATTACTTTATAACAAATGACAAAATTAATGTCCTTGTTTAATTATGTAAGATATTTAATAACTACTTGAGAGATAAAAAAAAGTGTAAGTAAGCTTTGTAACATAGTTTTGTTTTGCTTCTTCTTTTAATTTTGTCACCCAATTCAAGTTTTAGAAATAATATATATTTTTATCTGTATACTGCTGCCATCTATTGCCAGGGATAGATATAGGTAGGGGCACCAAGTTATGACAATGAAAACGGCAGAGGAAGAATGGAGGATTATAGTACATGTGCCTCTACGCTACTATTTAAAATGTGTCTTAAGAAGTGACATCTATTAAAGGTTAATGAGTAGTGTGACTAGAGGCGGAGAGGAAGAGTTGGAAGTGGGTTAATCACGAGCAAATATAGAAAATAATCATTTTTCACAAAAAAAATAAAAACATGTAGGCAAGAATCACAGGTCTAATTAATAAAGCCAGAAAAGACCTTAAAATTCAAGCCATGAGGATCTAAATATGGTGGTTGATATTTTAAAGTATAGACACGGTATTTACTATTTAGCACTCTGGTGAACCGCCTTAGGAAACCACGGTAAAATCTTTGTATAATCCATCTATCTTCAAGTGGTTGATATCCAATCTCTCTCTCTCTCTCTCTCTCAAGAAAAAGGATCATACTACGAAACGACGGTTGTTGGATAGGCAGACCAACGACACTTCCGACCAACTCATCTATCCTCGTGTTGTCACTAAAGTGTGCCTTACTGAGTGCAAGAAAAACACAAAACACCACATTACATGTATGCATGCAGAAAAGTCCAAGAATGGTGATGTTGCTAAACATTCTCTTAATTCTAGGAATTCAAAATACTTTTTTCTTTCAAATTGTTTATTTGATTTAAGATCTGTTTTCACCATTAAGTTTGTCATGACAAGGGCTACAAATCAAATCCTAATTTGATACGTTTCAGTGACTTTTTTGGGCACAATTATTAGCTAGTAATATGCATGTTACCAGAGATCAGTAAAAAGTTTATATGTGATAACTCAGCACTGATAGTGTGATAATTTATACATTACTACATGTTAACTTCTAAGAAAAAACAAGAAAATATAGTCGACATACTTATATGTGATATAGTTTTAAAGCACTTATCAAGATAAAATCGAAAGTGAAAACATATCATAAATTGGATGCACAATTTGAGAGTTTAAATTTTTAAAAATTTAAAATTTAACATCTAACACGCTAACATCATCGTGTTTGTCCTTTTGCTGTTTAATATATGAGAATTATCGCTGCACACATAAAACATCATATCTCACTCGCGTAGATCACATCAGACAGCCAGCAAATCATCCCTAGTTAAGACCAAATTGAAGATATTCTCGTATTAGATTTTCCAAAAGAAAAAAGCTAGTCAATATCCAAAAATAAAGAGCAAATACACCAAGGGGAGACTTATGCAAAACCTGGAAAAGGCACACAAAAATGTGTTTTCGTCTGCAATTTCTATTGGAAATTTGGAATCTCCCCTAACCTCCCTACCAAACCAGGCCAACCCTTCCAAATCCCAAAATAATCCTCCGCTCATTCGGTAAAGAAGAAGCGGGGGAGATAGTCGTCTTCGTCTTCGGTCACCGCGCGCGCCAGCTCACTCCCTCCAGATCTCCCCGCCTCCCAAGCCAGATCTTTCCCCCCGCTGCAACCCTAGCTCGCGCCCCTCCGCCGCGTGGGTCGGTCCGCGCCGCCATGGGCATCGTGTTCACGCGGCTCTTCTCGTCGGTGTTCGGCAACCGCGAGGCCCGCATCCTCGTCCTCGGCCTCGACAATGCCGGCAAGACCACCATCCTCTGTAAGCGACCCCGACCCCCCTTCCTCCACCTGAATCTCCCGCGGTTCCGCCTCGGATCTGCGGTTCTGTTTGTCGAGGGTTTCTGAATTCTGATCCGTGTGGTGTGCCTGCGCAGATCGGCTGCAGATGGGGGAGGTCGTCTCCACGATCCCAAGTGAGTTTCCTGTTCTGATTTCTTAACTCGCGTATGCATATCTTTGCTGGGTTTGGGCCGGGCATGAATTTGATGTGATGTTGTGTGTGTGTGTCTTGCTGCAGCGATCGGGTTCAACGTGGAGACTGTGCAGTACAACAACATCAAGTTCCAAGTTTGGGATCTCGGTGAGTGGCACAGATACCCTCGCTCTCCATTTAACTGTTTGCATCCAAATGCACGAATTTGAATTTTTTAACATATCCAAAGTCCGATCCTTGTATGATTCATGCCCGGAACTTACATTGGGCAAACCACAAAAGTTGACATTGACAAGGATTTGCCATGCTAATGTTAATTGACTTCACACATGTGGAAATCAAGTAAAATGGCCAATAGGATGTTTTCTTGCATGTTGGCATGTGGTCTCGACCTTTCGTATATCGCCATGGAGTCGTACCTTATGTTTAATGCAATTAAAATGGGGTTTGGTTGCTTGATGTGATGCTCAAAGCAGTGGGATAATATGGTCTCGTTAAGGGCCTGTTTGGTTGGGTTGTGGCTATTGGCAAAACTGCTATTGGCTGGATATTTTGAAAAACTGTTGTGGCTGTGCGAAAGTGAACATATGGCTTTGGGTTGATCCAAACCATCTACAATATTTGAGAAATGAGTCCCGAAACTTCAGCACGTTACAAAAAGCTAAAAAGATAGCTTTTTTAAATAGCTAAATTTGCACTGCAAATCCCACAACCATTGTTGACATGCTCCAAAGCTAGCCATTTGGTTGGGCTGCAGATTTTTTTAGTGTAAAGCTACTGAAAGCTCAACCAAACATGATCTAAGTGATGTGGCTCTTTTGCTATCACCAAAGATGGATATTGAAGGAAAATCTAGAACCGGTTTGCTTAGCATAAGCTAAACTTGCTCGAGTAAAGCATACTCGTTGCTTTGTTCAGATTAATACTCAACCTTCCTGAATTCCTCTCGTTGTTTTTGAATCTCCAGTACACGCTGCACAAGTTAAAAATAACAATTTTTTAACAAGTTAAAAGTAACAATTCTTTGTGCTGTAGAGATTTGCCATAATGATAAAACTTATTCTGCATATTGGCACAGGATGAACTTATTGTGCAATCAACTAATACAAGTCTACAACCATGCATCCTTTAGGTTTTTGAATTTCCACTTCATTTAAGTTTGATATCATGGTAAATGAACCATCGGAACTGAAGTCCTGACCCATTGAATTGTTAGAGCTCTCAACTCTAGCGTATGACTAAGGAAAATTACAAAGCATTAATAACTTTAACTGATGCTTTGATGTTTGAAAGTGTGATTTCTTTGCCTAGGCAATACAAAGTCATTCATTTGTTGTTTTAAAGCACCATCCTTATGAGGCTACTGGCCACTTGTGAATGTAGTTAAAATTTTCTAGTACAACACCATGAAATGTCAATATCGTAGATAATATCTCTCAAAAGTAAAAACCATGATTTCAATTTGTGCGACATGAATTATCTCTTCCTTGTTATCACTGTAACTTGAGATCTACATTATGGATTGAACATGTCAAATCTAGTGTGAAGGTGCACAAATATTTTGCTTGCGTACTCTTGCTTATGTAGTGACTGTCCAAATATCAAGCACATTCACCTACCTTTAATGAATTACACGGTTGTAATGTGTTTAATGGTTACACATTTCTAGTGAAATTTGAAGTTGTGAGTTTTTTTGTATTGCCAAGTTTTGCATGAATATTATTCTTTCTGGAGAAAAGCTAGCGTGCTTCATTTTAACTAGTGTTATGACCTCTGTCTTGCTAGTATTTTATGTTATGCCCTGGTCTTTCAGAATACCCACCTTTCCTTTTTAACATGAATTCTATTCTCAACAGGTGGTCAAACAAGCATCAGGTACATTCTCTTTATGATCACTATTCAATTCCAAAGGCATGCATTTCACGGAATTATTTTATTCAATGTATTACCCATTTTGGAGTAATGCCTTCATACAGTAATTCCACCTGAATACCTGATTAAGTATCGGTGCAAAGGAAGTCCTATTACACTCTTCAGTCTCAAGAAGCCTAATCATGATGTTGCAATAATAGATAAATTTACTACCTGAAGGTCTGAATCTTAGAAGACCCTATAAATTAAGTTAAAAATATATTTCCTTACTGTAGTTTCTGACATCCCAAACCTAGAATTAGATTACTCTACTGTAATGAGTTTATTCTCTGGATATAACCCTCCTTGGGAAAATTCATATTCATGTGAATATGAATACTTTGTATGATTCCAAGAGTTTATATGGTTTAGGCTCTAGGGCATTACTTAGTTGGAAGGCGAAAATTATATGAATCTCCATTGTGGTGGTCTAGATGAGGTTGATCTGATCAACCTTTCTTGACCAGTTGAAAATCTTGGTTGTTATTTTGCCTCGTTTGCTGCTGGAATCTCAAGAAAATTTGTAATTGCATTCATTGAAACTACTTCAGTATGCATATATTGATTGTTGATGTCATAGCCAGTCGATTTGTAAACTCTCAATGGCACTCGTTCTGTTTGAGGAATATTAGACTTGTAATTGTTTCTTGTTTGTTTTCGTTCTTCAGAGTTGGGATGAGTGTTAAACTAAAGACTTGGCATGCAATCTTTAAAGCTTAACTTAGGTCACTTTCAGGAGTCCATCAAACTGTAAATCTAAGAGAGACTAGAGTGCATGATGTACAGTTTGAGCTAAGAATTATGATGTCGACCCTGCATCTCTTTACTATCAGAATGAGAAATGCCTAGGCTATGTTTCTCATGATCCACTTAAAAATTCTTCCATTATCTTTTTTTTTGTGAGTGTTTTTTAGGCCATACTGGAGATGCTACTTTCCAAACACCCAGGCCATCATATATGTTGTTGATTCAAGTGATACTGATAGGCTGGTAACTGCAAAAGAAGAATTTCATTCCATCCTTGAGGTATGCTTCGCAGTGCATGAGGCCTCAGATTTATATCAGAAATCTTATATGCATTCCCTGCCATTCATAATTGTAGTACGAGAATTCAGGTAGTTCTCATAAAATAATAATAATTTATTGACGCTAATTGTAGTATGGGAGCATGTGACTTCTTCATGCTGCACTGGCTGTGATTAGATTGAGTAGGTTTGTAATAGATTTCAACAGATTGAAAAAATTCGCTGTGATTAGAACAATATTTATCCAGCTTGTCTTTTTTAAATTCCTCCTTCTGATTGACTGGCTGATTTTGACATCAATTGCTGCACTGTAAACAGCAACCATCTTATGGTTCCTGATGCTTTACTTGGTCATGCATGATATCACACAACTAATTTACCTAGTGCATTCTTTCATTTCATGATAGTGGCTTTTGAGCTAGATGTACTAATAATTTAATAACCAGGATGTAGATGAGTTCTCAAGACAATTTATCTGATTGCTCATCAATTGAGTACGGTTCCTGATTGTGTGCACTTTACCTGGCAGGAGGATGAGCTAAAAGGTGCGGTTGTCCTTGTATATGCGAATAAACAGGTGAAGAAGCAAGTCATTTTTGATATCATATACTGTTCTGAAATTGGTATAATCACTTGGACATTGCCACTGTTCCCAGAACTTATACACAAAGTTGTTCTAATGATTCATGATTGGCACCATGCCCGCTGCTTTTTTGTTTTTGAAGTGTTCTCTTATTTTTGCAACACATTTTTTGGCCCTTTTGTCTACTAACAAGATGCCTGCCTTATTATGAGTTTCTATGAATGCTGACTTTTAACTATCATTATTAGTTAGTCATTGGGCAACCTTTGACGCTTGAGTGCTCGTTTTCAAGCAAATATTTTCTTAAAGATGACTTTATATTTCTGGATACCCTGTGGATGTAGGTTGCTGCACGTACTATTCCGTTAATTCATTTTTTGTGATGCCTGTTTTATTCAGGATCTTCCAGCTGCACTTGATGATGCTGCTATAACGGAATCATTAGAACTTCACAAGATTAAGAGCCGCCAATGGGCAATTTTCAAAACATCTGCCATTAAAGGGGAGGGGCTTTTTGAAGGCTTGGACTGGTAAGTTCTTTGAATTTTATCCTTCTGAAGCAACGTTAGAAAGATGCCTGTGCCCAACAATCTGACTAGATACGAGTAATGACTAAATGACTTCAGCAAATCATTGATTTTCAGTTCATGTAAGAAAGGATCTGTTTTCTGTTGTGGCTATCTATACCTTCAGCATCCTATGATCAGACTGAATCTCTTTGTAACCAGTTAGGTGACATGCTTATGCATTCCCTAAACGATGGGAACTTCAGCAGTGTTAGATAGGGCAACTTCAAACTGATACTAGTTGGTTGCTGCTGCAGGCTCAGTAATGCACTCAAATCCGGAAGCAGCTAATGTAGGTGCCACAGCCTCCATTCCATGAATCATTGCTTAATGGTCAAAGAACAGAGACGGTGCCATCCTTTTCCTCGCTAGTCTGCGTTGAAATCACATTCTCTTTGTTTTTAACTCCAGAAGGTTTACACCATCAATTATATGTAAAGTGCCTTTTAAAGTTTTCGGAGATAACATTAGATGTACCTTCATATTGAGATCAAGAATAGGTTTATAGAAAATGATGAGCAAACTGTTGGGACTCAAAAGCTGTGGCTTTACCCGTTAATCTTGTCGGTTGACATTTTTTCCATGATTGAACGGACCTAATTTTCCCCCTGCTTACCATTTTTACTCTATGAATGAGAGGAGCACCATCAGACAACTTTCGTGTTAATCAATTTCTAAAAAACATTATATTCAGATGGGTTGAAAAAAGTGAGACCAATCCCAGTACCTTATTCATGTCCTTACCTTCCTACTTTGACCTTAACTATCAAAGCAAAGTATGTGTTGTTCTAATACTGTCGTAACTTTTGATGAAAATATCTTAGAAATCGTCTTTGGACAGCGCTACCAATATAGTTTTCAATAGTACGAGGATACGACGTCTGGATAGCGAGGAAGATAATGCTGAACTGCTACTACCTGTACTATAAGAAAGTATGCCTAGGATTTGGAAACTGGTTGCTAATAGTACTCTATAAGAAAGTATGCCTAGGATTTGGAAACTGGTTGCTAATAGTACTACCTGGTACGAGGGGATATCCGGTGCTTTATGGTACCTCCACAGGGAACCATCACCAAAGAGTCGTGAAAAGTTTTCTTGACTTTTTGGTCGTGGTTCCTAGTTAGCACGATAGCACCGTAAGAAAAAGGGGTCGTGCAAAATTGCTTTTTACCTTCATGCACCGATGCATGTCATTGTAAGGAGAAAAAAGAGTGGTGCTTAACTAAGAATTTGTAGCACGGGTGCTTGTACATGCACATGGTGCAAACTCAAAAAGCAAATGATGGAACCAGTTTTAGTGAAATGGTATATAGAAAGTTTATGGTGGGAGAAGAAAGTTTTTATTAAGTTGTAGGTTTCACATCGTAGTTAGATGACTAAATTGGTACCGCCTTACCCTGTAGGTGGCATAAGTGGAGGAACCACTGGATATGTCCTCTACCTGGTAGTACCTGCGAACACAAATTCGATTGAAAGTGCTACACTATTTGACAATAGAGGGAGTAGGCATCTATTATGAAAGAAAATTACCGTTCATGTGTGGCACGGCCATGATTGACACCATGATAGGAATGAGTAATGACATTTACAGATAGACCTGGCCTAGCACGTGCCCCCAGAGGCTAACAAAGACATAAATCTGTGAATTGACGTCATCATGAACGTCACCTGATAACTAAGCTTTGACGACTGTTCAACCCTTATCTCAGGTCAAACTATCAACGTACACATGTGTAGCAACAGAATAAAAAAAATATTCGATAAAGAGGATTATTCTATTTACCAAATATGTGAGAAGTATATTTTCCACTTATTTTCTCTCTCCGTAATGATCGCCGCTCTTTTTCTCTCTATTGTATGTTCTCTTTTCTGTCTCCACTCCATAAGAAAGCAGTATGTCATCTTTCTCATGTGTTCCTTCCTATCTGTTCACCCGACGGCTCGCGCTCTTCCTCTTCATGTGTTGTTGCTCCAGTTCGTCATTCCTCCCCTCCTCTATCCACTCTGCTTTTGCTTCGCCATCTTATACAAACCCGACAGGTCTTTGTCCTGATTCCAATCGCCTTCGACGATAGATGGCGACGCATTAAGCGTTCCACCTTAATATGGATAATTAAGGGGGAACATGCGGGAATGATAACATCTCCCCTTTCCCGCGCGACATTCAGAAATAGTGACGACCGGCTTGGGCTTCGGCTCTGCATTGCGCAACACCTCTACGACGGGCTCCACTTCTGGCCAAATCTCCGCTCCGTCCTGCTTGGTCTCTGCTGACAGCGACACAACAAGCCTTTTGCTACAATGAATGATCGTAAAGCAATAATTTTGTTATAAGAGTTGAGTTTAGTTTTATGGTTGTTCAATTTCTTAGATACGCATGAGCGTGCAGTTTTGGTTGTGTCACAACAAATGCCAATATCTTCCTCTTACATGCCCTATCCAGTGACCAACGCATACACCTCTCTTGTTCTCTTCCTCGTCACTGCACATCTTGTCCCCCCTTCCCCATCCCGCGTCTTGTTCAATAGTAGCGTGCAATTTTGTGAACAAAAGAGTTAAAAGTGAAGCGCGTGTGGTTTTTCACTACAATTGCCGGCATCTTTCTCTCACTTCCTTCTCTCTCTGGTAATCACCTATATTTTTCTTTCCTCCCTCTTCGTCATCCCCTCAGCTTTACCCTTGTCTTAGTCATTTCTTCGCTTTACCGTCATCCTGACCCAATCTCCGTCGCTTCACCGTTATGTGCGTGCATTCTCCAACTTCGGTGGATCTCCGTCAAGTTTCCCATCACCTCCAGCTATAACATTGTGGAATAAATTAAAGAAAGTTCAGAGTCATTAAAAATTGAGGCTGACCAAAAACTCAGGACAAAGGGATAAATTTGACTTTTTTAAACCATGTGTTGAATGGAAGATTTGAGATTGCGGTTGTGTTTGCCTCATCGAATTGATCGAGATAGACTATAAGTTTGTTCAAATCGGAGTCTGAACGAATTTTGGAGAGTCCAAAAATACGGGCCGTCGAATTTCACTTATCTCCTAATCCAACTCAATTTCAGAAAAGAAAAATAAAGCCCACCCCAACCTATGCTTCCTCTTTCCTCTCATCTCACCCTCCCTCCAAGCCGCCCGCCCCCCTTCCCGTGCCTCCACCGCCGCGCGCTACCGTCAATAGAGCTATAGCTATACCTACGCATCTGACAAAACCCTAAATCGAGCTTCTCGACAAAAGTTGGGCCAATTATCTTTTCTGATCTCTCACTGTTATTTTTGTATCTTTAATTCTGTATATCAAAATCAAGTAAATGAATGGCCCTACGGATATCTATAGAAAATTCCCAATAAATTTTTTGCGGAGCCTAGATTTTAATTATACCATTAAGACCACTTTATCAAGCTTGACAAATTTTAGCCCTAGAAAAATAACATAACAGAAGTAGAATTTTGATCGTAAATTTTGAACCACAACTCCGATTTGGAAAAACTTGGTATCAGTTGAAAGCTTATGACGAAGCCTACAACTTCCTCAATTGTGTTAATTTGAAATTTGGCATAATTTGGTCGCAGTTTTTGAATTAAGCTCACTGTTTTGAATTTTCACAATCCTAGATCAAATTCCAGGCACGATTTCTTCCAACTCCGTCAATCAGTTCTCATATAGGGACTAATCAAAGACTATCTTTGCAAAATGAGCCTCAAATTTGACACGAATTCATCAAATTTGACCAAAATCCTGAAATTTCCCTTCTTTTTCTTTTTTCTTCTCCTTTCTCTTCTCCTCCTCCTCCTCCTCCTTCACCTCGTTCCCTTCCCTTCTTCTCTCTTCTCCTTCCCCCAACCGAGCTCCTCTTCCTCCCCTTGGTCGGCGGCTAGGGCAGCCTGGCTAGGAGGGGAGGTGGCTCGGCCAGGGCAGCAGGGACCGGCAGCGGTGCACGGCGGTGGTGGCGGTGGCTTGGAGGGAGGGTGAGATGAGATGAGACAGAGAGCACGATTTAGGGTGAATTTAATAGAGTTAGTTAGAGAAGAGATTAAAGAAGAGATATTGGTATGAGTTACTTGAGAAAAATAGGAGACACATCATCACCAAACAATACCAATTGACATTTAATAGATAGTGAAGATACTTGAACGACTTTGACCTCAATTAAATTGTTACTAAGACTTTGCGTGCCTCTAGCTGAAATGTCATATGATGCATCACGCTTACCGTGAAAAACCTTAATCGCATAAATTATAGAGCATCTTGCAAGCATTCATGGTGCTTGTTTTAGGATCTGTGCAGTTTTCTTTAAAAAATTATACTACTCGTATAAAGATAACTAATTGTTCTTGATTGACTGGCACAATTTTGATTGAGATATTCTTGTACTCCAATTCTTTTTTTGTTTGTGGAAACCCTTGTACTCCAATTGAAATGCAGTACTCGCTTCATAGGAGTCACTATTAATTGCAAAAATAGTGGGCCCACGTGTCATTGAAGTTGAACACGACAAAGACAGATTATGAATAACAAAAGAGATATATGAGTGATTGGACTGGTCCTGTTTCTTTGGAGGCCCGAAGGGGCAAGGGAAAGAAGGCCGGAAGGTTCTGGAACCACGACGCGGATAAGATAAGGCCTACTAACTTTACTGGAATAGTAATACTCCCTGGAAAAGAAACACCGAATCTAGATATAGAGTTGAGCGTGCCGGAAAAGATAAGATTTGTACGCGACGCTTACCTGCAAATAAAAACCTTTGAACTCATGTATTTTTCGCGACATGAATTATACCGGCTGCTGTACATACCAGAACGGGAAATTGTAATTTTTCTTTAGCGTAGCGGGAGGGCGCAGCACCACATGGTAGGTGTGAATAGCTAGTGAGCAATGGGCCTGCTCAATACTTTGTCACTGAGCTGCAGGAGGTCACTAGTGCCGTGGTATTCATGTGGTAGTTAGCTAGATGTGACCATTTTGCATCCTGCCCCTTGGTTTTTAATTCTACAATAAGTTGGTATATATTTGAATCCGAAAATAAAAACATCCATTTCTTTTAAACCGAGCAGCCAATTCGCCACCCGTTTGAACCATAGCGTTTCTCGTATCGAGATCTTCAAAACAAAACTAATATTAAATAATTTTTATTTTATTTTGGTAACATCATTTTTTATTTTAACAACAGTTAGGGTTTTATTGTTTTCCAGATGGGTTCACTAATTCCCGTCAAGCTGATATAGTTGACGGGGAGGCATGAGGTTTCATTATTTTTCTAATGGATTTCCCACTCTCCTAGATTTCTGAATGAGTTATGCACTCTAACTCTCCTTAGATAGATGCCGAGTAGGATTTGGCTTTTACTGTTTCTAGACAGGTTCCCCATTACAACTCCCTTATTGCTGTGGGGAGAGCGTGGCTTCCTCCATTTCGAACGAGGTTTCTTAGACCAATTACCCCTCATATATATGTCCGGAAGAGCTTAGCTTCCGCTCGGTCCCGGAACGGGGTTCCCATTCCAATTGCCCCTCATATGGATGTCGTGGAGGCTTAGTTTTCGTAGTTCCCTGGCTAGGATTCTTAAACTGATTACCCCTAGATGCTAGAGAGGGCTTAGTTTCCAATGCTCCTCAGACAAGGTTCCATTTTTTAATTGCCCGTTAGTTACATATCAAGGGGAGGGAGGTTTAGCTTATATCATTTTTTGGGCAGGTTTTCTTTTCCAATTGCCCCTTGAATAGATGTCAATGAAGACATAGTTGCCACCATTCCTGGATCTTGCTATTCATGTTGCTAGATAGATGTTGGGGAGAGCTTTTGTTGGGTGGTTATGTTGAATCTTGCTATTCATGTAACATAAACTTGCTTGCATTTATGGTGAAACTTTTTTGTTCATTTAATACCAACTTGCTTAGAACAAAACTTACTCTATGTTCTAGACCACGTTTCCTGGAGGGGTTCTGATGATGACATGGCACCCAGGTATCATCAAGGAGGACGAATCCAGCCCTCTGGCCACGGGATGGGCCGGGCCGACTACTCGGAGTCCGACTCCAGCATGAGGGCGCCTCATCAACGTGGAGTACAAGACAAGGACTAATACCTATCCGGCATACCCGGAATCAGTTGTAACAAGTTAGAAAATCAATCTATTAACCGATTCGGACTCTTGTAACCCTACCCCGGTCGCCTATATAAGGCCTGGTAGGGGACCTCCGATCGGTAAGCCTTCAAGTATTCTCTAGGTCATAGACAACCTCCATTGTTGCCAAGTCCAAGCAACCTCGAGATCGAATCTCTAGGGCTTGTGGCACTCGGGATACAAGCTATACTAGCCACCCAACACAGGACGTAGGGTATTACCTCTCCATGAGGGCCTGAACCTGTCTAAATCCTGTCTCCCGTGTGCACCCATCCTGATTTGCTGTGCTCACGCCGCCCCATAGTTAGTATTGCCGGAATAATACTCCGACAGTTGGCGCGCCAGGTAGGGGCGTGCGCATAGATCCATCTACACGAATCGGGATGGGTTTCGTCAACTGCAACAACGTCTTCGTCCCGGGAAGCGTCATGAGATTCGCTTTCGTGAACACTGTCCCGGACCCCGACCAACTTTTCCAATTCGGAAAGTTGAACTTCATCGCCTACAAGATCGGCCAGCTTCACCTCTGCTACTCGGTGACGTCTCGATCGGCGGAGGTTCCATCAGCCTCTCGGCACAGGCTTGCCCCTGAGTTCGTGCCTTCGCCCCTTTTCCCCAGGGAAGAGGCTTCACCACGTCCAGATCTGCTGTCCGCATTCGCCAGACAGGGATCTCGACTGGTGGGCGCTATTGACTCTCTCCTCCCCGTCCTCGAGTACGGCTCGGACGATTACGAGAGCTCTGGCAGCCACCATCCATCCCGGGAAGTCTTCATGGCCAACGCCGACTCGCCAGACGACGGCGATGGCCGAGCGGTCCCCATCGTGGAACAAACACCGGCTGAGCTTGAAGCCACCCGACTTCGACTCCTCGCCAAGGAGGAAGAGTTGGTCGAGCAACAGACTCGGCTAGCTCACCAGCGTGACGAACAACGGCGCAACGACGACATGAGGGCACGAGGACGCCAAGTCCATAACGAGCTCCGCATGCGCGAAAGGGACGGTGTCCCAATATTCCCGCTACCGAGTCACAACGTTGTCGCGGCCACGATGGCGGCACGCGCCATTGAAATCCCCGAGGGCAACCCGGGACACGACGAACTTCGGCGACTCCGCGTTCTGCTGGAGGAAACCGCCCTCCAGCAGGCCGAAGCTTCAGAAGGGCGCACCGGCTCTTCAGTAGCGCAAGGAGTCGGCGCTCAACCCCTCCAAGAAGTCTACCCACCATGGGTGGACGACGAGCAAGCCCCGGCCGACATCAGCCGGCCGGAGCGGTTCATGAGCGACTCGGTCCTAATCGAGACGCCCGAGGCACCATAGTCGCCAGAAACCGCGCCCTGTTAGGATGTGGACAAAAACGCTCGTCAAGCTGCACCGGTCCGCGATCGACTCGGACCAAGGAATCCCGCAGACGCTGAAAGAAGCGCTCATCATGGTTCCAGGAGAGAGTCGGGCATGGGATATTCGGGTCCGAAAGCATTCGGTCCCCGTATCCGCAGCGGCCGGATATTTGGCTGGCCGACTATCACACGGCGTGCAGAACCAATGGTGGGAACGACTACGTCGCGATCCATTATTTGCCGCTGTTTCTGGCCGACTCAGCACGAGCCTGGCTCACCAGCTTACCTCCGGGTTGCATCCAGACATGGAGCGACCTTGAAACTCTCTTTGTGAACAACTTCCAGGGCACTTACAACTGGTCCGGGAACGCGTGGGATCTCCACAGCTGTACCCAAGAGGAGGATGAGACTCTCCGAGAATACATCCAGCGCTTCTCCAAGAAGAAAAATTCCTTACCCGAGGTCCGAGAGGGTGATGTCATCACCGCCTTCTCCAAGGGGGTCCGAAGCACCGACCTCATCCACAAGATAGCGCGCAAGAATCCCCAGACTACGCGTGAGCTCTTCGACATAGCCAATAACTTTGCCATCAGCGAAGAGGCTGTCCGCAGTGCTACTCGGGATGACAAGGGAAGAAGCAAGGGCAAGGTGCCCGAGTCACCCAGTCGGGACGCCCATCCCGAGTCATCTAGGAAGAAGCACCAGAAGCGTAAAGGCGGAGATCTCGTTGCTGCGACTGAGCGCGCCCCGCCGCGCTGTCCCCAGCGCACCAACGCGACCTTCGAGGAGATGATGAGTCAGCCGTGTCACTTCCATGGACCCAAGTCCAATCACCTGACACGCGACTGCAATCTCTTGAAGAATCTGAACAAACCCTTCATCCCCAATCGGGGTAAAAAAGAGCCCCCCCAGGATGAAGGCGATGAGTTCCCGAAAGAGACCGCCTGCCTGATGATCTTCGGTGGACTTAACAGCTACAAATCCAAGCGCCGCCAGAAGATCACAGACAGGGAGGTCAATGCAGTGGAACCGGCCGTGCCCAAGTACCTGCGATGGTCCGAGTCCATAATTTCATTCGGGCGCTCGGATCACCCCGACTATATTCCCCAGCCGGGACGATTCCCCTTGGTGGTAGACCCGATCGTTTGCGGCGTCCGCCTCACCAAGGTCCTCATGGACGGCGGGAGTGGTCTCAACATCCTCTACGTCAAAACCCTTGACGACATGAAGATTTCTCGCTCCGAAATCAAGCCGACTGGTGCCCCCTTCCACGGGGTGGTACCCGGCAAGATGGCGAGTCCACTCGGACAGGTCAGCCTGCCCGTTATCTTCGACACTCCCGACAACTTCCGGACCGAGACCCTCACCTTTGAGGTCGTCGACTTCCCAGGGTCATACCATGCCATCTTGGGACGTCCCTGCTACGCCAAATTCATGGTTGTCCCCAGCTATGTCTATTTGAAGCTCAAGATGCCGGGCCCCCATGGGGTAATCACGGTGCAAAGAAGTTTCCAGCACGCTTACACGTGCGACCTGGAAAATTGCAACCTCGCCGCGGCCCAGATCGCGGAGGCCGCGCTTGCCGACCTCAAGCCGGCCGTGGTTGAGGAAGCGCCTCCAGCCAAGAAGGCTTCGACATCGACATCCTTCCAGCCGGCACGGGACACCAAGTCGATCCAGCTCGACCCTGAAGACCCCTCGAAGACTACGCAGATCGGGACTGCGCTCAGCGATAAATAGGAAAGCGCGCTCGTCAGTTTCCTCCAGGGCAACCGGGATATCTTCGTATGGACATCTTCCGACATGCCCGGAGTCCCACGGGAGGCTGCCGAGCACTCTCTAAATGTTCGGCCGGATGCTAAGCCGGTCAAGCAGCGCTTGCGCTGATTCGCTGAGGATAGACGTCAGGCTATAGGAGAAGAAATAGTCAAGCTTCTAGCAGCTGGCTTCATTAAAGAAGTGTATCATCCCGACCGGTTAGCGAACCCAGTTCTTGTTCGCAAAAAGAATGGAAAGTGGAGGATGTGTGTTGATTATACTAGCCTTAACAAGGCATGTCCCAAAGATCCTTTCACTCTTCCTCGCATCGACCAAGTGATTGATTCCATGACCGGGTGCGAAATTTTGTGCTTTCTCGACGTTTACTCGGACTATCACCAGATTAAGATGAAGGAGGATGATGAGATCAAGACATCTTTCATCACTCCATTTGGTGCTTTCTGCTACGTCTCCATGCCTTTCGGCCTCAAGGACGCAGGCGCTACGTACCAACGGTGCATTCAGCGTTGCCTTCAGTCGCAGATCGGCCGGAACGTACAAGCCTACGTCGACGATGTGGTGATCAAGTCCCAAAAAAGAGAAGACCTCCTGAGCGATTTGGGAGAGACCTTCTCCAACCTTAGAAGATTCAGCATGAAGCTCAACCCCGAAAAATGTGTGTTTGGGGTCCCTTCGGGCAAGCTACTCGGTTTCATCGTTTCCGAGCGAGGAATCGAAGTCAACCCGGAGAAGATCGATGCCATCGTCAAGATGGGCCCACCGAAGAACCTCAAAGACGTCCAAAGGCTGACCGGGTGTATGGCAGCTCTCAGCTGATTCATCTCCCGACTCGGTGAGAAAGCCATGCCCCTTTACAAGCTCATGAAGAAGTCGGAGACCTTCGCCTGGACGGGTCAAAAACTTACCGGTCTCAGCCTCGGCGGCTCCCCTTTTCGCCGCTTCGGCAGCCGCTGCTGACTCAGCGGCTCCCTTCTTCGCCGTTTCGGCAGCCACCGCTGAGTTGGCGGCCTCGCGCTCGAGCTGATCCGCACGGGCCTTCTCCGCTGCGAGCATCTCCTCGAGCTTGCGGATCTGGTCCTTAGCGGTGTCCAGCTCCCGGGCGCGGGCCTGCACTGCCTCGAGATCCGCCTTGAGCTTCTCGGCCTTCTCCTCGGCAGCTACAAAAGGCAACACATGAGTAAGATGGACGGTAGCAAAAGGACGGCAAACGCCACTCGGATTCCTCACCTTTGGCGAGGGTGATCTGCTGCGACAGGCCCGCCTTCAGAGAGATGACTTCCGCCCCGTGCTTGCGGGCCATATCCTCTGCCGACTATCGGCTCGCAGCCATCTTGTCCCACTCAGCCTTCCGTAGGTCGAGTCGGTCAAGGACCGAGAGCCGGTCCTACATAAAAGCAGTCTTGTGTTGCGACCGCTGATTCAGATTCTGCAAAAAGAGAAGACAACAGAATAAAGTCACCCGGGAAGATTGTCCAAACCCTCCACTCGGTCCCAAGGACCCAGCGGAGGCTCGGGGGCTACACCCTCTGGGTGGACTATTCGTGCACCCAGAGTCAGACTCAAAAATACAAATAAACCCTCCGCCCGACTATCCTAGTCGAACGCAGGCTCGGGGGCTACACCCTCTGGGTGCACTGTTCGTGCACCCAGAGTGACAGCTACAAACAGCTAAGGGTCCTCCACCCGACTGCCTTAGTCGGACAGAGGCCCGGGGGCTACTCTCTACGGATACACAATCAAAGGGGCCTAACCTCCATCAACGGGCGCAACCTCCCGTTCAGCAGATTGGCTCCCTGCTTCATAGTCTTCAGCAAGGTCGGGAGCATCTCTCCAAGCTGAGCCGCGACCTCCGTCGCGTCATTCCACTCCTTCTCCTCCGCAAGATCGTCGATCTCCCGGATCGTCATGCCCTGGTCGCCACGGGTCCGACTCCCGGACTCGAAGCGGCCGGCGCACCAGCTCGGAGGACGGTGGGCGAGGAGCAGCACCGCTGAACTCCTCCATCGGCAGGGGCGGGCCACGGTCGCTCCCACGGCCCCGTGGGGCGGCCCCAGCCGACCCAGGGACTCGTCCCTCCCATGGCCACCAAGGCTCGTTCGGTGTCCCTAGGCGCTTCCTGGGCTGGCATTCCGACGGAGGGCTCCTCCGTCGGAAGCTCGGCAGCCGAAGCGGGCTGCGCGTCGGGCCGCTCGGGGACGGCCGGGGAGACAACGTCGAGGTCGCAGGCGGAGGCGATGCAGGCCGGACGTCCGCCGCCGGGGGATCCCCGCCTTGGCCGGGTGCCGGGGCGCTCGGGGGAGCCTTTGGGATATCCCCCGCCCTCCGCGGCCTGAGGAGTTTGAGCTCGTCAGCCTTTGAAGAACACAAACAGGAAGACAATTGCCGAGAACACTTACTTGGCGGATCGGGGAACGGCAATACGCCTCTTGGGCCCTGCAGCTCGCCCCCCGGGTGCAGCAGCAGTCGGGGCCGCCGAGGTCCCCCGGTACACCTTGCGCCCCGAAGGCGGTGTCCGCGTCTCTGTTTTCTCCCCCCGGCTGGGGGGAGCGTCATCGCTGGCCGCCCGAGGACTGTCACTCGGAGCGGTAGCCGCCGCAGCGGTCCCCGCGTCAGTCGGCGCCGCAGGGTCAGCACCCGTGGCGGAGCCGTCTTGCTCCGCCGGAGCGGCTCCCGCGTCGGTCGGTGCTGCGGGCTCGACGCCAGCGGGCGGAGCTGTCCCGCTCCGCCGGAGCGGTCTCCGCGACAACCGCGCCACCGGGTCAGCCCCAGCAGCGGGGCCACCCGGCCCGGCTGAAGCGGTCCCCGCGGCAGCCGGAGCCGCCGAGTCAGGGTCGGCGGCAGAGCCGCCCTGCCCCGAGGAAGCGGGACCCACCGTAGCAGGCGTTGGACCCGCGGCGGAGCCGCCCTGTCTCCTCCGGGCAGGGCCCGTCGGTGCCCTCCGCCTCTTCAAGTGGAGGGGAACATCATCTTCGTCCTCGTCCTCCTCCGAGGCCGGCACGCTCGGTGGAGGAGGGCGGGAGGCCGCGGCCGCCGGAGCCTTCCCCTTGGAAGGACCGGCGCCCTTTGAAGACCCGGCGCCCTTCGAAGACCCGGCGCCGGAAGAAGAAGCCCCGGTTGTTCCCTGTGGTGGCGCTCCGCCGCTCGGGACGTCGGCGTATCACGGCTGGTTCCATATCTCGTCCTCCGGGAGGGGAGCGTTGGAACAGAAGCCGAACAAGACCTGCCGAAACACAAAGGCAGATCCTGAGTGAGACTCGGCGAAGAAATAAGGAAAGAACCAAAAAAGCAGGACTCGGGTTACTTACGTCACTCGGCGGGTTCGCCCGGCAGAAGGGTGGCGGCCGCCCGGAGAAGTCCAGGCTCGTCCCCTGGGCCAGGATCCTCTCGAGCCGGCTCTGGACCTCACCCTCCGTGAGCTCCTCCGTAGACTCCCGGGTCGTGTCACCTTCGCCGGTGTACTCGAACATGGGGTGCGCCCACAACTTGGCGGGCTGCACCCGCCACCGGACGAAGGTCGCGGCGACGACCGCCCCGGTGACCCCGGCCTTCATCGCCTCCTCGAGCTGCGCCATCAGGATGGAGACGCTGTCCTGCTCCCTGTCGAGCGGAAGGTCCGACCAACTCGGCCTGACCTCTGGAGGCTGGCCCGAGAAAGGCTGGCAGCGACGGCTCGGGGTTGGCGCAGTAGAACCAATAGGCGTGCCAGCCCTTGTTCGACGATTGCATCGGCGGGGCCGGGTAGCTCTTCGCCGCCCCGGACCTCAGCTGGAACCCGGCGCCGCCCACTATGGCCGGGTTGTCCCTGCTCGGCTGCGGCTTCACCATGAAGAGGTGCTTTCCACAGGGCGAAGTGGGGCCGAATGCCGAGGTAGCACTCGCAGAGGGTGATGAAGCACGCGACGTGGAGCATGCTGTTGGGGTTGAGGTTGTGGAGCTCCAACCCGTAGTAGTAGAGCAGCCCCCGCAGGAATGGGTGGACTGGTACCGAGAACCCACGCTCGAAGAAAGGACCGTGGACGACCAGCTCGCCGGTGTTCAGAGTGGGGATGGTCTCCCCTGCGGCGGCGCGCCACTCGACCAACTCCCTTGGCGGCAGCAGCCCGAATCGCACGAGGATCTCCAGCCGGGAATCCGTCGCCGACGATTTCATCCACGGGGCCATGGGACTGGTGGGTGAATCTCCTTCGCTTAGCAACTTCCACACCAAGGCGTCCTCTTCGGCTTGGTCGGATCGGCTTCCCAATGCGGGGATTGCATCCGAGGTGGCTGAGGCGGAGGTTAGGGGTTTTGGGTGGAGCGGCGCGTACGGGCGGATTTGGGAGAAGAGAAGGCGAAGCGTTCGGGCGCAGGAGGAAGAAGAAGGCGAATGGGTGCGTGGGCCGAACCCGCGATCTCTTTAGAATATAAAGGGACGGGCCGACGGTTCGGTTTCCCCACGTCTACACGTGCCCGGATCCGCCGCGCCCCACGATGCGCCCCTTCAGATTCCCTCACGCGCGTTTCTGGGCGTGCCACGTCACGTCCTTTTCGCGCCCACGACCTGGCGGCACCGCGATTCGTGCTGGCTAATGAAGGGAGATCCGACGGTTGGCCTTTCCAGGCTTAATAACCCGACGGAATACGTCTCCGCCAAACGGCGGCCAAAGCGTATTTCCCGCAAATCACTAGCCGGTTGCCGGGAGAGTCGGTACCGGGCGCTTTGGCTGTGAAGGGTATCAGAGGCTGGCCTCAAGCAGGAACGCAGTCGTCTGAGTACACCCGAGCGAGGGGCAGTAATGGCGTGCCTCCCATAGGCCACAAGTTGGATGCTGAGCAACTCGGAGCTGCCGGATTCTCCGCCCAGACCTGCCGAGCACTTAAGTCTCGGAGGCTTTGGTATCTGGGATCCCCAGATTCAGTGGAATGACCCGGCGTAAGGCTTCGTAACTCGGGAACCTATGCGCCATGGCTTGTTTCTCTGGTTCTGACGCGAATTTCGGAGGCATTCCTTCAGGGGACTCCAGCTGGCCTTAACCCACTCGGAAGGGCCGGGTGCTACTCGGGAATTCAGTCGGGATTCATGGCATGCCCCACGCTGGGTTATCAGCCGGTCCCTATCCCTAAGGATGGACCGGGTGCCACCAGAGATTACCCGTTAATAGCTCATCCGCCTTAACATTCCTGCCTTACGGGTGAATGTTACTTGGCTCTAATTGTCTTGTTTTGCAGAAGTTCAATTAGCCCTTCGCAATCTCCCAGCAAGCCGAAGTCAGTCGGAAGGCTCATCCAGAGGTGAAGACCGGTAGCAGTGAGATCGTGAAGGACTCGGGGGCTACTGATGATGACATGGCACCCGGGTATCATCAAGGAGGACGAATCCGGCCCTTCCGGCCACGGGATGGGCCGGGCCGACTACTCGGAGTCCGACTCCAGCACGGGGGCGCCTCATCAACGTGGAGTACAAGACAAGGACTAATACCTGTCCGGCATACCCGGAATCAGTTGTAACAAGTTAGGAAATCAATCTGTTAACCGATTCGGACTCTTGTAACCCTACCCCGGTCGCCTATATAAGGCCTGGTAGGGGACCTCCGATCGGTAAGCCTTCAAGTACTCTCTAGGTCATAGACAACCTCCATTGTTTCCAAGTCCAAGCAACCTCGAGATCGAATCTCTAGGGCTTGTGGCACTCGGGATACAAGCTATACTAGCCACCCAAACACAGGACGTAGGGTATTACCTCTCCGTGAGGGCCTGAACCTGTCTAAATCCTGTCTCCCGTGTGCACCCATCCTGATTTGCTGTGCTCACGCCGCCCCATAGTTAGTATTGCCGGAATAATACTCCGACAGGTTCCATTTTCTAAATGCCCCTTAGATAGAAAGCAGAGTAGGCTTAGCTTATCCAGATGGATTCCTTTTTCATATGCCCCTTAGATAGATGTCGGGGATGGCTTATCTTTCACAACTTTCGGATGGGTTCTCTTTTACAATTTCCCATCAGATAGATGTCGAGGAGGGCTTAGCTTACACAGTTTTCTAGAGGGGTCTTGCAATCTAGCTCTCCCTCAGATAGATGCCGAATAGGACTTAACTTTCACTATCTCCTAATGGGTTCCCTATTGTAACTTTCTTTTTGTGTTATATAAACTTTCTTTCATTGTTGTGAAAGTGACTTTCTAGTTTGGTGCTTATGCTAAAACTTGCTTTTCATTCATTTAATACTAAGTTGCTTCTGTTTATGGTGAAACTTGTTTTTTTACTGGTTGCTTATGTGAAAATTAACTTGCTTTATGTCATTGACAACCGTTTCTCAGAGGGCTTCCCAAATATAGTTTCCCTTAGATATATGTCATAAAGGGCTTAGCTTTAACCATTTTCCGGATGGGTTGGTTTTCTAATTGCCCATAAGATAGGTACCAGAGGGCTTCGCTTTCACCATTTCGTGGATGGGTAAGAAATATATAGAACTTGTCAAGCAACTTTGGTCTTGTATATTATTTTTGCAGAAACCAAAATTCCCATCACAACTAGTCATGCAGAGTTGCGCATTTCTTGGTTTTGAAGCATATGAATAAAAAAACGTGGGGTCTATCTTGTCATGTTTTCAACAAAGCAACTCATTCATAAATACATGCAACCTGCTTTCTAACTCTTAGCTTCCACCTTTCCATGGTTGGGGGGGGGGAGGGGTTACCTTTCCCAATATGCCCTTAGATGTCATGGAGGGCTTAGCTTCCACTATTCTCCTCATGAGGTTCTCTATACCAATTTCTCCTTAGAAAGCTGTTGAGGAGGTCTTAGTTTCCATCATTCTTCGGACGGAGTTTCCTAAGTCAATTGCCCCTCAGATGGATGTTGAGAAGAGGTTAGCTTATGCCATTTGTCAGATATGGTATCCGTTCCTAGTTTCCCTTTAGATAGATGGCGAGGAGGGCCTAGCTTCCCTAAACCAATTTCCTCAAATTTATTTTCAGATTTATTTATTTCCAAATTGTATCATCTTGCTTTTATCTTACAAGACTCCCTTTTTCTTATCTTGTGATGACTTGCTTTCATCTTACAGTAAATTGGTTTTTGTTTGACTTGCCTTTATCTCATATTACCTTGCTTTTGGTTCATAGTAATTTTCTTTTGTTTCACACTGAATTGCTTTTTGACAACGTGGTGACTTTTTTACGGGTTTATATTAGGATTAGGGTTTGGTTTTTGAGGTTAAGTATACTGTATAGGTTTTGGGTTAGTTTAGGATTTATAGTTCGTGATTTAATATTTAGGTTGTCCTTCTTCTCGGCTTCGCTTGTGTAGCCACCGTGAACATGTTTTCTCGGCTAAGAGTTTTAGGGGCTAGGGTTTTTTAAAGTTTGATGCAATTTATTTTAATTTATATAAAAGATTTATTTTTAATTCATGGTACCTTGCTTTCCTGGTTTTACCGTTTGGGTTAGCCACTCCTCTAGTGATGAAGGCATTATTTGTTTCTCGAATTAATGTTTATTGTTTCAAGATGATGCGTTTAATTTGTGGTGACTTTTTTTGAGACTATAGCAACTTGCTTTTCTAAATCTATTTGATAAAAGAAAACTAAAACAAACTAAAAGGAACAATATTATAGTAATAAAAACATGTTGTACAAAACCAATGCAAAATGCACGATACTAAGTAAGGTTTAGCTTTATTGTTTCCTAGACGGTTTTTCTAATCCAACTTGCTTTTCATGTAATACCAACTTGATATTATTTATGGCAAAACTCCGGTTTCTAGTTGGCTACTTGTGTTTAAACTTGTTTCCATGTAATACCAACTTATTCTTGTTTATCATGGAATTTGCTTTCTGTTCAGGTAATACGAACTTTCTTACAAGAAAACTTGCCTTTGTCTTACGAGGACTTGCTTTTGATCTTTGTATTGACTTGTGTTTATTAACAATTACTTGTTTCTTGACTTAGCAATGACTTGTGTTTTTGGTTATGGGGTTTAGTGTCTATAGTTATCCTCCTTTTCAGCATCTTGTGTGCCCACCTTGTACATGCTTTTCAAATTGTACCAACTTTATCGGCCTAGAGTTTTGGGACTTTGGTTAAAGTTCGATTCAATTGATTATTATTATTAGTTATTGCTTTCAAATTATTGTATTGTTCTTAATTTTTCAATCTACAACAACCTGCATTTTTTAATTATTGTTCATTCCCTTCAAAAAGTTTTTCTCTATTCTAACTTGCCTTTTCAAACTACAAGAACTTGCCTTTTCAAATTATTCGTTTATTTCTTTTCAGAATGTTTGCATTTTATTTAGACTTGATTTCTAAAGATACTACAGCTTGCCTTATACTCTCTTGATTTATGTAAGGTGCCCATGTTTTTCAAGACTTAACTGTAAATGTTTGCCTAATTGTTAAACGTAGCTTGAATGTAGCACCACGTGACGAATTTGTATTGGCTAGATGACAATACACATGGTGGGGTGGGCCGCATAGTTAGACATCATACCGGATCTTTATAGTGGAAAGGCTAATGACGCGAGCAGCTTTCTGGTCGTTCACGTGGTGCTATGGTGCTGGCCACTCCATGCGCGAGACGTCACAACATTTTACGCATGTGGGGATTTCCTTTTGGGGATGAAGAGAACATGTCTTTTCAATTTCTATTTAAAGGTGTGTGCTTGGGTACGCCTAATAGTGCTCATTTGCTGACTAGTCGCATCCTTTAAAAAAAAGTAAACTACTTCTATTATCACTGGTGGCCCAAAGCCACTCCATAATTACACAGAGGGGAATACACAGCAGTGGAATTACATAACAGTCCCTGAGGTAAGGTAAAGAGAGGGCTAAAAAATACAAGACAATGCAAAAGCCCTAAAGTACATGTGTTCCTGACACTAACAAAAGGAGGACACGTGTGAGATGATGCGTTTAAAACGTGCCACTAGCTGAGACGATGACGAGGGTGGTGCTTGGGCTCCGCCACTATCGACGGCATGCCATGAGATGTTGCTGATGTATAAGGGGTGAAACCATAAGGGGTGAAACCATCCTAAAGAGCTGCGAGGAGGAGCCTTCGCTTGAAACTAGCAATTACCATGACGTGGCCACCATGCACCTAACGAAGCTGGGGACCAAAGGTTGGGCCTCCCTAGAGAGAGGTTAGGGGCTTCATCAGGAGGCATAGCTCGCTAGAGGTAGCTACATCGCCTCTTTCCTTCGCATGCTCGCAACAGAGCAGGAGGTAGAAGAAACATCAACCAACGTCAAAGATCTAGGATGTGCGCATGCACCAGACTGTAAGCTGGCCCTTTAATAGCCTAATGATGAAGGAGCTCTTGAGGCACATGATGACGATTGTGATGAAATTTTTGGAGCTTCGCTACTGACATCAATGGATTTCTAGATAGATAAAGGAAGCAAGCATTTTATGGGGATCTGTAATTTGCGGATGACAACTAGGACGGTCGACCGCGGACAGCTGTAGGAAGCTGTCGGAACGACCTTGCCACCCCACACTCAACATGTTGCCTAACTCCATGTTGGGACACTTTGACCGTCTCCCTAGTCTGAGACTCACACCCCCACCCGCTCATCTATGCATGGATAACATCCCATCTCTAACACCAGTAAGCGGCGGCCTCCCCATCATCGGAGATGGTGAAGATTTAACTCAAGGGAATTCAAATTCCCATCATAAACACTGCGAGCCTTCAAAAAAGCATATCCAACTTTCAACTCAAGAAAATGAAAACCTTCCAATTATGAAAATTAAAGGTTGCAACTCGAGAAAGCATAATTTTCAACCAAAGAAACTCTAGATTTCAACCCACAAACCCTAGCTTTCTACTTCCCCAGCTTCCAACCGAAAGAATCCTAGCTTTTAACTCCCCCAAAGTTTAACATGTATAACCCTAGCTTTCTAATCATCGATTCATTGCTTTCAGCTCAAGGGAATACAATTCCAAATCAGCAAAATTGACTTCAAACTCATGCATAACAACTTTCAACATAGAAATTTCAGGAACTCAACAGAAAAACACGACAAAAAAACCAGATCTAGATCCACCCACTACCTCCTAACTCCCCCAATTTTGGATCTACAGAAGCCTTAGGTGGTTGGCAATTGAGCCACTAGTAGCAGGGCTTGGGGAGCTCAGTGCAGTGGCGAGAAATGCCATCACCAGTGCAGTGGAAAGGCCGATGCCATAGTTGGGGGCGGTGGCAGTGGATGGTGGGATTTGGAGATGTAGGATCACCAGGCGCTCACCACTATAGGGTTGTGGCAACGATTTGCTGGTGGATGGCAAGGTAGAAGCGGCGGAGAGAAAAAAGAGGGATGAGAATGAGTGACTGACAATGCAGTGCGAGAGACAAGAGGGAAACCAATAAGAAGAAAGTAGAGGTGGACCCAGTCAGATGGGATGCACTGTTGGGGGTGATCGTGGCTACGGTCACCCACCAAATATGAATTTTGCATTTTTATTGGGGGAATCAGGGGAGAGAACCTGGGGTGACGAGGGATGAGGACCAAATCGTTACCATAGAGACTGGAGCCCCAAATCTGTCACCCCCTAAGTCATCTTCCCTAGCTCTAAGGAGGACTAGAGCAAGGACGAGGATGAGAGGTTCTAGATCTATGAAGAGCTTCTTATTGAGGCTAGCCTAAAGTCGATGCTCGATCGCTGTACCAATCTCAGCCAGTCCAATGATAGTGACAATGGCGAGAGGCTACTAGAGATCTCCCCGCTACGAGCTCTTGGGCAACGGCGAGAATGAAGACGACATTGCACCAAACACCACATCACCTACTCTATATCTACCTGTATATATAGAGACAGGGAAGGGCCCGAGCCCTCCCTCCTTCCACTTCAACTAGTGAGGCCGGTGGAGGAGAGGGGGAGGAGAAGCGATAGGAGGGATAGAGAGAGTGGGTGCAACTAGGGGAGGAGAAGAGAGGAGGGGAAAGGGAAAAGAGAGCCTTAGTGTGCCACTAACCATGACCGATTGCATCGTTCAAGCAATGATAAAAAATAGCAATCAAATGACTTAGTTACTTAAGAAAAAAGAACCACTAATTATAGTGAAATGAGTTTCTTAAGAAAATAGTGAAATGAATGAAGGATAAAAAGATGGTTGGCATCAACAAAATTCAGTATATATGGTTCATTTAACTAACTAGACCTAAGAGGTACCACCTATATACATAAATCTATAGATAGTAGCTCTGTTCCAAAATAGATGACGGCCTAGAGAGTGTACAGTTAAACACTTCTAACTTTGACTGTTGATATAAAATGAATATTGAGACTGGTCAATAGAAAATAATATCATCCTATTTTTCATAAAAAGTATTTCATAATTTCATATATTTAAATTATTTTACTAGCATATTCATATAAAAAATAATAGTCAAAGTTGAATCTTGATGACTGGGTCCATGTGTAAAATGTAATATATTTTGGAACAGAGAGTATTGGACTAGAGAAAAGTTAAAATAGACTCGGTGCCGTATGCATGTGCGGACCCAGAGGGTGGTCTGTATGGGCCTTGGACCATCCAAAACTATTGCAAACACATTTAGACCAGCCTATATTAAAATTGGATAAAAAATAAAAGAGTCTACTTGATCCTTTTCTTCTCCTTGGACAAGCAAATGTTGAATTTATGATGATGTGTTAATCTACTTTTGGCAAATTTTCAACTCATATATTGGGAGTGTGCCAATTAAGACCACCCACTTGAAAAATCCTGAATCCGCCACTATTGTATACATCCCTAATTAGGGGAACAATAAGTTACGATCAACCACTCGAAGCGATCGATGTCCGACAGATTATACTACCTTCCGATACGATAGTGACGAAAATGCCTCACGCAACTCAAGCGAAGAGTCGGACTTGAGCCGTCTTCGTGTTTATACTTTTTCCTTCCTACCTCCATGCACTCTCTACTGACGGGAAAAGAGCATTAATTGCTTCCTTGTGAAACATCACATCATTGTGGATGCATTAAGAATTTGTTTTTCAAAAGAAACTCAAAAAAACATAAAGCGCCCAATCAAAAGAAACTCAGAAAAAATAAATAGAAACTTTGAAATTTCAATTTGGACAATCCCAAGTTGTCGCATGGACACTACAACCTTTCAAATTGAACGCCCCAAGCTTCTCATTTGGATAAGCAAGGAAACATCGAGCTTTCTACTTGGATATACTAAGCTTTAGACTAAATTTTTTTGGGCTTGTCACTGGGATACAATAAGCTTTTGACTTAGGCACTTAGAGCTATTCATTAGGACATTACGAGATTTCGACTCAGACAAGTCAAACTTATCCACTTAGCTATTACTAGTAAGCGTGCACGTGCAACGCACGTCTCGACTGATGAAATTTACAAATATAAAATATTATAAGTCATAATGTTTATAGTAGTTTTTTCAAAAAATAATACTCATAATACAATAAATAGGCAAATTAACAAAGAATGCATAATAAATAAGAACATCAATTATTAAATCGTAACAGAAATGTGTGATGTATTAATTTTCCGTAGCTATCAAACGCAGAGAATCTGAATGGAAGTCCTTAATTTCTTGCCGCCAATTTCCTCAACAACACAAGCGGCAGCATCTGGACTCAAAGTTGATGAAGCCAAAGCACCTTGATTTATCATCCATGCCAATCACGATAACTCACTTGTAAATGCTTCAAACAAAGCCCTTGGTTATGCTTAAAGATGCTTGAGAGACCACATTAGTTATTCTGAAAAAGAAGGTATGCAACCATCAAAATTTACAATAGAAAATAGATCAATAAAAGAATCATATTGAAAATAGCATCAGAGATTCAGACAAGTAAATACCTAGCAAGAAGATGAGCCAGAGATGACAGAAGCCTGCACAAGAACACTGAACAAGAAGATGAGCCATAGAGAGAGCTCCATGTTTGGACCGTTTCTTGAGATGACCCTAAAACGCTTTTAGTTGCTCACTTCTTGCAAGGTCAAAAGCTCTAATTTGCAATCATTCCATGCAATACAGCCTCAGCAGAAAAAAAAGACATCAAGCAGAAAGGAAGGGTGTATCACCAGTGTTCTAACAAGAAATTTCATTTCCACTTCTGCAAGACTGACTAAGATGCAAAACCAGAATTTTTCTCCTTCCAGCACTCCCACTACCTGATATTGCACTAAAAATGAAATAAAGTAGATTATCCTAAGATACTAAATATCTATGGCAAATTGAGATGGTTCCCATGTGATATGACACTGCACGTCATGTTAATACAGTTGGTAGAATAATCATCATAAATTTTATTATAAACCAGATGATGGACATGGTAGTGACCATATAAAAGGGAATTACAATCTAGATTAAAAGTAGCTCCGGTTGAACCTTAGCCATCTATGCATTACAATTCTTGAGTAATTAAAATACTTTGCAATGTTTGACAAGATACATGGAATTCTATTAGAGACGAAGGCAGGCAAATAGTTTTCCTCTGTATCATTGCTCCACAATACAGAAGAACATTTTGAATTGATTGGTAAACGTGCACGTGCAACGCACGTCTCAATCAATACATATGGAATTTACATGAGTACAAAATAGAGTATGATAATATTGCTTAATATTACAATTAAATATTACAAATCAATATTTATTTAAAATACGTCCAAAAAACAGCTATTAAGAAATAAGTCAGAACTAATTATCTTTTTCTAAAACCTCTTAGTCCCAACCAGCTGATGTGGTGTTTGCTCTTGTTGGCTAAGTAGTATCACAACTGTGTTCCAGCATGGCAACTGCGCAATAGACCAATGGGCGAGAGAGAGAAACATGAGCTATAACCGCTATCGCTTAACAATGCTAATCAGCAAATAACAAATACATCCGGCAAGGCTACATCATATTGAAGCAAAGGAATGGAAGTATATAATTGCAGTTTTTGCTGCAAAACAAAGACTGTACCTTGATGCAACGTGTCCAACCTAGATTACACTCTGCTAATCAGTCCCTCAATCATGTCTAGTGTCACATAATTACCAATATTGAAATAATGGATTGATCAAACATTTGCACTCTCCAAATCTTTCCTGCAGAACATGAAATAAAATTTTAATGGTATATCTATTTCCTAAGACGCTTAAGAAAATCTCATTCCACGTGAAGGATGTTGTTTTTAGATTCGTTCCGATTGTACTTCAATAAGTGCATAAAAAAAGTTCACAAATTAGTTAAGCAAGTCAATATCTTGTGAGCACAGGTCGGTTTCATCCTTAACTAAAACTGCTACAAAATAGCTTCTAACCTTGGATTCACCAGCTTTGATTGGCAGGATCAAAAGATACCGACCAAAATGACCTATATCACTCTTTTCATCATATACCAAGCACGGATAGTGTACTCCCTCCTGCAAACACAACACTGTCTTTTTCTTGCTCTAAGGAGTAAATCAGGAGCATGTGTGTATTGTGGGAATTTAGATAAAACCACTCCATTTCAGGTCCACACTTCCACACATTAAAAATTCAGTCATATAGATGAGTTTTTGGCTTTATCCCTGCATTGAGGGATGAGTAGCCATCTCCCAGATTTAACTAATGAAACAATATTTCTTGATTAAGCAAAGATGCAAAATATAAGCAAATAAGCAAAGAAACCAAGTGCCTGAGCTGTGTCAATAACTGGAATAATATACGTATCCAAAAGAAAGAGTAAAAAAGTAAACATGATATTTGGTTCGGATGCTTACCAGCTCCGACGACGTACGTAATGCAGCAGCCAACAAGGATCTATTAATTAACTCCTGAATCTTCCTAAAGGACGCAACTACAGATATTGGCACAGCAAGACAGAATAAAAAATAGTCAATATCTTTTTCGAAAATGAAGATATATCAATACCACCAGAAAATATGAGTCAACAACATCATGAGTGGGCGAGCATGTGCTAAATTTATGTGCTGATATCTCTCAATGGTAGTCTTAAGATTTGGACAAAATAAAATCTCTTAGCTTCTAAGGATTCTGCAAGCACAACAAAACCTGTGTTTTTGTGGCAACACAAAGATGTTTCCAGTCTTAATAAATGATCGATATACCCAGATTGCTTCAAATAGACATAACTTGAGCAGAAGATGTACAGTTACTGTAGGATAAAGGGCAAAACGTATGTAAGCAGATGGCACCAGAAACACGCTTCCTTCTTTTGCACATTCTCGTTTAACCATAAGAGATGAAATTTCGCTTTTGTTGAACCAGAATATGTTGACAAAATTTATCAATCATTTCATTTAGCAGAAACAGCCTCAACTTTGGAACCAAGTTCAGAGGAAACGCAAGGATAATGTATCCCTAACCTTTCTACATGCACGATTTCACAAATATAATGAACAAACAATTACAAGAACAAATAAACACCAAGAAAAGTAACCAACCAAACATATCATGATGATAACCACGGCCATGCAAAAATTTTAGAGACTTATATAGCCTTCTCAATCTCCTATGGTTTAGCAAAGGCAGGATGGTAGAAAAGTATGAAAAAATACAGGACGGGAGTATAGTTTTCATTTCTAACACTGCATTCTCCTTCACTCTGCTTCACCTGACATCTCACTTCCAAAGGCAATTCCTGCACCACTCCTTGTCTCTGCTGTGATGTTGCTGATGCTGATATTGGAGCTAGGATGAGCAAAAGAAATTCCATACTGATATTGGAGCTAGGATGAGCAAAAGAAATTCCATACTCGTCCCACCCACTTTTGATGACAATAACATCATCTCCAGTTCTGACATAACAATTATTAATGCAGACGTTTGTGGACGAATCTGGATGGATTTGGAATTGCATTAGTACCACAGTGATATGCTAAAATTAGTAAATTGCCGTATAGTACCACCCAGATCATTACCAGGCAATGTCTAAGCTTTTTGTGATTGTACAATAAATAAAGGTGAACTCTTAATTACGGGTGCATCATAAATCTGAATAGCTGGGCTATAGTTGCATCTCATGCAAAGAGCCAAAGACGATAAAAAAAGTTGGTCTGGTGCACATAGATACACGATGCTGTCGATATTCTGATTACCAGTTTCATCTTATGACCTTTCATATTTAGATTATTTACCATTTGCAGCACCATCTTTTGCCCAAGTGGTAAGGCAAATTTTGCACAAGATAATAAATACTTCTGCAACCGGTTAACTGCAATATACAGCCAATGTGATCAATTGACAAAAGAATATTTGCATATATTATCAGAATGTCAGCCATAATTGGAAGTTGAAGGAAACTTTCAAACCACAGAGGAAGGCAATAGCATTGAAAACATAACATACGAAACAGTACTGCAAGAACCTTTTTTTCTTTGCCATTCTTCCTACTGGTAAGTGCAGGGGTGGTAAACATGTAAAACATTGTGAATAAAAAGTGTAAACTTTCAAGGAGTGGAAAAATAATTCAAAACTTCGTATTACCTGGATCAATGCCGTCGGTGTTTGGTGAAGTCGAAGGCGCTAGGATTGTGACATGCTCGACAAGAACCTGGCTGTTTATTTAGCAAAAGCACTGTAGGTAATAATTTTGCAATTGTAGATGAATTATTATCTGTTAACAGAAATCAAGTGGCTATTTAGAAAACCAACCTGCAGTATACCGGGATTGGGTTGACGATGGTCATGAGAATAGCACTGTTGTCTGCAAGGCGACCTTTCCTTTAACGATGCTCCTGACAATTCGCGCACCAGTGCAAGGAGCAATGGACCAGGCAAGGATCACATGGAGAGTTCTGGTGCGAGCAGAACAAAATGTGATGGTTAAAAGAATTCCATTGGATATCTTCTCTAAGGGCCTGAACATTTCGTCCAAACATCTTTTACATTGAGAACATGGTAGTAAAAACAAATGTTATAACTACTACCTTTTGTTTCTTCCCAACAATGAATAGTGGCCAATTCCTTTTCATACGAGCAATCATCACAATTATAGGCATATAATGAAAAATAGGAGGATAGGTGACTGGGCTGCCCTTGCCCAGCACACCTGCTGCTCCTCTTTTCTTCATGAGACGGGCACCACTGCCCAGCACCATAGGAGTCCATCTGCTGGTCCTCTTTTGCTTACATCTTCATCCTTCTTATGACTGCAATCAATAGTACCACCTAATTCACCAGTCTAAAAGTCACCGCAAACAAAAACAGAACAAGAATCACAAGCATTGAGCAGCAAAGAGAAGTCCACATCCACCTTTGACAATCCCACTTATCAATGGAACAAATCATTTCCTATTCTGCTCCGAACATAACTTTGTCCACTAAACATGTACACATGAATCATACCATCATTGCTGGACTTTTCTGAACTCTGTGAGGACAGGATATATGTTTTCGAAGGCAGTATATGTCTCTTCTCTCACCTGGAAACAGGATAGCTTAGATATTGAACAATCAAGGGATATAGAAACCCACAGGAAATGACTGCTAACCTTTGCTCCAGTCAGAACAATCTTGCCTGAAACAAAAATCAGGAGGACGATCTTTGGTTGCTTCATTCGATAAATCAGGCCAGGAAATAGCTCTGGCTCATACTGTAGGGCACCCATGTAAAATATCAGTTCCAAAACAAGGAAACAAGAAAGTTCCAAGAAAGAGTAAATACAATAGGTGCTAGAATAGTGCTAAAACAATCACATAATACAACTTACACTTGAGAAAGCGCCATGAGAATATACAAGGCCCTCAAGCCTTATAGGGAATTTGACATCACAAGATCCAACAATATTTTGGATCTTGAAGTCCTGACATTGCAGAATTAACAAACATTCAACAAAAAACAGTTTATTAATGCATAAACACCATGCACAATTTACACATGTAATAGGTACCTTGAATTTTGCAGGAAAACCAAGCTTCTGGATGATGCGAGCATACTGAACAGAAAAATAATTACAATTCAGAAACCTCTGAACAAATTGCTCTGATTTGAATGAAGGGAAAGAAAGCTAGATTGTACCTTTCTAGCTGCAAGTTTAGATTGCTGTTCACTTTTTGCTCCAGTGCAGACCTGATAATGCAGCCGGGAAATCCTTTGTATTAGTGTACAAGTAGGAGGATAAGCATTAAGACAGTAGCACATTGATAAAACTATCAAACCAGAAAAATGTATTTAAAAAAAGCCTTAATCAAGACATTTTTGTAGATCTCCATCGAAATTCTGAATGAGATCTCCTGATAGCCAATAAATTTTATTTGAATTCACATATCAATGCAAATAAATCTCAACAAGTCTTTGTTTTATTTGCAACAGTTGAAGGTGATATTTGGTGGGTGTTTCCTGATTAAGAGGATCTATTTATGATCCCTAACTACTGAGTAAAATATCTATGGAAGAAATGATCCCTTGGCATCCATGGGCATTGGCGTTAAATTTCAAACCAGAATGACTAAAACATTGATAGGTACTGATATTCATGTACTGTAGCAACTCCAAAGTCATTAGTAATCTAGCTATAAAAGAAAATATACAATATAAGACGTACAAGAATTACGTACAAGAATTTAACCTTACCATTTTTCCTGATGCAAATATCAATGCGGTAGTTTTGGGTTCTCTTATCCTCATGATAACAGCAGCAAAACGCTGTTTCAAATAGACAGTTAGCAAAGTGAAACATAAATGTTGCTCAACAAAATTGCATGCATCACATTGACAAAAGGCAGGCAATAAAGTTGATGCATGGCTAAACTGGCTAGTTCGTATGAGCCATTGGTCAAATGCTCTATTTCCATTACATAAGTTTGACATAATGCAAGGGCTTATACATACCTGAAGATACTACAGATTAGCTACATAAAACTGCAAGTTCTAAAAAGATTATCGCTTAGTTTAGTGAAGTGCAGAATGAAGCATGACTCAACGCTAGACAGTTTCCTGGCGAGTTTAAAATACTTGATGAAGAACTAAGATATAAAATTACTTGATCAAGGTGTGGTATGTAATTTTTCTAGTGCATAAGCACGGATTCAGAAAGATAGTTAGTATGTGGACTCCACAAAAACACATGCAGCAACTCACTAATTCTTACACCAGGTTATTCATCATCCAAAAAGCAGGCAAAATTTCTGTCCTTGGACACATGACTTCTAATCTTCTGACATGAGCATAAGCATACATACCCTGCAAGCAGTCACGTTCGTGGCCAGGGAAAAAACCATCATCGTTTCACTGTTTTTCCTTTGAATGAAAACGCTAACAGCTCTAAGCCTTCGTACCATGGCTCAAGCAGACTTGAGGTTCAGTCCCCTCCTTGAAGCCAGCACACACAGCTTTCAGCACTGCCGTTCTCTCCAGTTTCCCTTCAAGCATACAACAATTCGTGTTGTTAGTTCACCAGAATTGAGGTGAAGAAGGATGAAACATTCACATCAAATCTGATGGTAGTTCCTCCATTTCTGTTGCTGCCGAAAGAGATGCTGCCACAACCAACCTCTGCACGGAACATCGTTGATGACCAGTGTGGGCAAGATGGTCACATCTCCTCACGATCCGTGACCAATCTGAAACAAACATCACAGCAAACAAGGACGTTGCAGCGTACATGAAGATCGAATGCTAAGATCTCTCGAATAGAAGGAATTGCTGAAAATTTTTAGGGATATTTTTGTGTATTCTCTGAAGATAAAGGGAGATTCTTGTGACGATCGAACCTGGTCTTCCTGCTCCTTGGACAGGACGGCGTTCTCTGCGTCGGCCTCCGGGTCGCCCATGCACTCGAGCACCTTGTTGAGCGGCAGCCCAAGCGCCGTGACGACGTCCTCCGTGCAGGCCTTGCTGTACTTCTTCTCCTTCATGGAGCACCGGATCTTGTAGTCCATGGCGTAGTCCCACCACGCCCAGGGCCGGCCGGTCTCGTTCGCGACGCGGTGCATGCACAGCTGCCGGAGGTTCTCCACCACCATGTCCTTCCCCTCGTACCTCCGCGGGCGAGGTGCGATGGCATGGAGTGGCGGCGGGGGCGGAGGTAGGTTGGCGGCGGCCGCCGGATGTAGCGATGCGGAGGAGGAGGCGGTGGAGGCCATTGGAGGTGCGCGAGCGGCGTCTGTGGAACCAGGGGTGAGCATGGCATGGGCGAGCAGCGGCGGCTCCCGGCTCCGGCGCCGGCGCGAGGAGGGAGGAGAGAGACTCGTCCTCCGGCAAGGATGCGTTGCCCGACGCGTATAAGGACTGAAGGAGATCCATGGCGGCCGGCAGCGAGGGCGTAGAGGCCGGCGGCGGGGGCGTGCAAGGGCGGCCGGCGGCCGGGTTTTGCGAGGGCGGCCGGCGGCCGGGGATTGCGAGCGTGGGCGACTGGGGCGTGCGAGGGCCGCCGGTGGCGGGGGCTGGCGAGAGCAGGCGGCAGCGGGGGCATGCAAGAGCGGGCGGCAGCCGGGGTTGGCGAGAGTGGCCGGTGGGGGCATGCGAGGGCAGGCAGTAGCGGGGACGGGGGCAGGGCGAGCGGCGACGGAGGCAGGGGCGGGCGCGGCACAGCGACGGGGGCAGGGGCAGGCGCGGTGACGATGGGGGCCCGCGCGGCGCGTAGGAGGAGGAGGGCCGCGGGCGTGGTGGCTTGGTGGCCCGTGCGGCGCTGGAGGGCCGAGGCGTGGCGGGTGGGGGGTGAGCAGGTGAGCGTGGCGGCCGGGTCAGGGGGCAAGCGGCGGCGGAGGCGTGCGGGCGGACCTGCGGGAGGGACGCATAGGGGCGGAGGTGGGGGAGGTGTGCGGCGCGGAGGCCCGGGCGGGGAAAAGTGGTGCGGCAGAGCTGCGAGGGGGAGGCGGAGCATCGAGGCGGGGGCCGAGCGTGGAACAGGGGCGCGCGGCAGCCGAGCATAGTCCAGGTAGGGGGGCGGTGTGGAGGAGGTGGTGGCGGAGAAGATGGTGGAGGCAGAGCGGCGGAAGGGGGATGGAGGGCTCGCAGAGATTGAGATGCTGGGCTTCTGCAGGTGGGGCGCGCGGCGGTGGAGGCGTGCGGGGCGAGGATCGGTGATCAGATCGATCGTAGCGGAAAGATCGGGAGCGAAACACGACGATCGTAGCGAAAAGATAGGGAGCGAAACACGACGAGGCTGTGGTCCGTTGGATGGAGTTATCCGACGGATCGAGTCGTTTTGTGTACAGTAAACGGGGTGGCTTTAGAAAAGATTTAACTGGTGCTTTTAATAGTAGTGGTAGATAGATAAGCTCTCAACTTGTATTGACCGGCCTTCCTACTTGGACACATTCTTCCCCATGAGCTTTCGACTCAGAAACCTCTGTTTGTCTACTTAGCAACTCCGTATTTTCCACTCAAAAATATCATAGGAGGAAAGGTAAAGAGCAACATACAAAGGATTAAGGGCGTGTTTGGTTGGGCTGTGGCTGTTGGAAAAGCAGCTGTTGGCTGGCTGGCTGGAAAAGCGGCTGTGGTTGTTAGCTGTTGTATAAAAATATGCGTGTTTGGTTGGGCTGTGGCTGTTGGCTGTGCCTGAGGGAAATGTCTGAAATGCCCCTAGTGTTCAGAGTGTGTGTATATAAACTAATTTGAAGTTTATTTGTACGTACAAAACATATTCAATGTGTTTTCAACCCGAATTAAATACAAATACAAATATAAATACAAACACTTGCTTAAAATAAAATTACAAAAAATAATAAATACAAAGACAAATAGAAAAAAAATAAAAGAAAACAAAAAGGGGGCCAGGGGGCATCGGCCACCCCAGCCCCACTCCACCGCCGCCTCTCCTCTTGACGCCGTCGCCGCTGCCGCCCCCGGCGCGTCGCCACCGGCGGTCGGCCGCCGCCCTTCCCCCCAGGCTCCGCCATCACCACCGCCGGTCGAGCCATCACCACCGCCGGTCGGGCCCTCCGCCATCACCACCGCCGGTCGACCCTTGAGACCCTTGCTCCCGCCGCCTGCTCGGCTCCCCCTCGCCGCGCCCGCTCCGCCCCTCTGCACTCCGCCGCCGGCGCCGCTCGCCAAGCCCCCGTCGAGCCCCACGCACGCGCCGCTCCCCTCGGTGGTCAGGGAAGGCGGGGAAAGAGGGAAACTGACGGCCCCACATCGATGCGCAGCGCGAAGCACTCCTCGCCGTCCACCTGCTTCTCGCCGACGTGCTCCGCCGCCGAGAACACCGACGCAATAGTCACCGGGTCCAGCCCCTGCACGCACGCACGCACCGACGGTCAATAGCTATCTCCACACGTACGTGGACGGCGCTGGAGGGGAGGCGAGAGGGCTGACGCCGTCGACGGCGTCGGGAGAGATGGGCGAGCTGACGTCGTCCTCCAAGGAGATTGGTGCGGCGGCGGGCGGGGCCGGCGGCGCGGGGGCGGAGAGGAGCCGGCTGGTGTTCGTCGGGAAGGGCGCCTGGTACAGCTTCGACCTGGAGGACCTGCTCCGGCCGTCGGCGGAGGTGCTGGGGAAGGGGAGCGCGGGGACGTCGTACGGGGCGGTGCTGGAGGAGGGGAGAGCGCGGTGATGGAGGGCGCTGGAGGGGCGGCGCGGTGGAGGAGGGCGCTGGAGGCGGATCCGGACGGGGCCAGCGCGGATCCAGAAAGGGACGGCGGGGATCCCTCGGTGCTCCGAGCGGACGACGGCGGGGAAGGAGGGGCGGCGCGGTAGAGGAGGGCGCTGGAGAGGGCGGCGCGGTGGAGGAGTGATAAGAATCGCCCTACCAAGCTTCATGAATATGGTTCCAAGCTTGATGAAAATGGCTCAAGAAGCTCAAACACAACACCTGCGCATGTTGGATCGATGACAATAGCTCAATTCAAAGCTATCCAACATGAGGTGAATCTATTCCTTGCTAAATATCTACTTCATTTGAGCTTGAATAGTATGCTACCTAATGCTTTGATCCTTTGCATACTTAGATTTGAGGGTAAGGACTTGGAGCATGTTCAAAACAAGCATTTCAGAGGTTGTGATGAGAATGGCCCTAGCTCATCCTCATCAATTGACATTCAAATACCCCAAGCTCAACAAGGACCCATGACAAGGGCAAGAACTCGACAAAACACTCAACAGGTGAATCTTTTCCTTAATGAATGCCCACTAAATTTGAACTTGAATGGTGTGTTACATAATGCCTTGATCATTTGCACACTTAGGCTGGAGAAAAAGGACATCGAGGAAGCTCAAGGCAATCCCGGTGTTGCCGACTTCCTAAACCGGACGCGCCGAGTTCCCCAAATCGAAGAAGTCCAGAAGACGATCCCGGTGCTGCCGACTTCCTAAACCGGACGCGCCGAGTTCCCAAATCGAAGGAGTCCAGAAGACGATCCCGGTGCTGCCGACTTCCTAAACCGGACGCGCCGAGTTCCCCAAATCGAAGAAGTCCAGAAGACAATCCCGGTGCTTCCGACTTCCAAAACCGGACATACCGAGTTTTTCCTCTTAAGTCTTCAGCCTCCGACAATCCTCCGGACGTGCACTAACGCCAAGATCAGGAGGCCATTTCGGAACTACCGTAAAGTCTTCAACCGGCGTAAAGTCTTCAGCTGTAAAGTCTTCAACCTCCCTGAAGAATTTGAAGACTTGAAGACCTGAAGACTTGAAGAATTGAAGACTCAAGACAGAAGGCAATCCCGGAACTACCGCTTTCCAAACCGGAGCTTCCGACTTTTCTGTCTGTACTCAGATATTTTAGACTCTTAGGCACTGTAGCAACGTATACTGTAGCAAACCGTCCTACTGCAGCTACTGTAGCTACGTGTACTGTAGCAACCGTCCTACTGTAGCTACTAGTTGATATTTTTGTTTGAGATAGCTTAAGCCTTAAGTCTTCAACCTCTATATATATGAGGTTGCTTCCCATGTAAAGACTAGTGAAGAATTTCAGAATTGAAGAGAACTCTTGTTCCTCTAGAGTGTGAGCTATTTCCACCTCAACCAGGGATTGGGAGTTTATCTGAGATTGTTTCTCCGTTGTTCTTGTGATTTCTTCGTGGATTGCTTGAACACGTTGCTCCACGTTAGTGAGTAACAAAGGGCCGAAGTGTGTGGTTGGGTGAATCGAGTGCTGCAGGCTTCCGTAATTAAGACGGTGGTTGGCCGTGTCATTCATCAGGCTTCACAGGCTAGTTATCCCGGATCCTACGTCGTGAAAATCGGGCAAACTTCAGATTTGATCATCCTCCTTCAGGGTGGTTCACATCATCTGGTATCAGAGCTCGAGGTTGACACGGTAGGATTTGTATCTTTACTTTGTGTTGTTCTTCCTATCCAGAAAAAGCCACACAAAAATATTGTTCTTCAAACCCGTAGTTTCAATTGAAATTTTAGTGAGTTTTGCTAGGTTTTAATCCATTAGAATCTTGCTTACTTACTGATCACAAAAATATATTCTTCACTCCAATCTTTTGAATCTTTGAGTAATCACATCATCTATCCATTACTCAATACTTTGCATACCTATAAGGTCTAGCTTACAAAGATTGCTTGGGCTTTGCACATTTGATATCACGTCCATAACTCAAATTAAGAGTTACTTCTTCTTGTTAAAGCCCTTGTTACAAGATTGACCTTGGTACAAAAGAAGAAAAAAAAGAGAAAAGAAAAGAAGAATCAGCAACAATCGAAGAAAGAAGAAAGAGCCTTGGTCAATATCTTTTGGGCATTGCTTACAATTCAAAAGCTAAGCAAAACTTGTGATCTCCTGTGCAAATCCATAGCCCAATAACAAGTGCAATCAAGTTTTTGTCTTTCCAACCACTTTGCATTGAGTCACATAATCACATCATCTTTTCCACCCAAAATTTTGTGATCACGAAGAAGTATTGAAGTTCTAGTGTGGGTTATTACTTATCATTACAATACCTAGAATTTCAATTGCATAGGTAATACACTAACCTTCCAAGCTCCAGCAAGATAGCCATTGTCTTATTACAGCACTTGAGCTTTGATTCACTCAATTCTTCACCTTCACCCTTGTTACTACTACTGAAGCACACGTTGTTCTTCAACCGAAGAAGTCTTCATAAGAACTTCGGTAAGCAAGGGTAGGGATTGAGTAAATCCACAGAAACAATCTATTCGTGCTAGTCTCTTTGCTTGAGCTAACCATGACAGGAACTGAAGAAAGCCTATATGCCCACAAAAACACCTATTTTGGGGAATAGGAATTTGTCTTTATACGACTAACCATGGCAGGTCACGAGTATGTGGAACTTCCCTACTATGGAAGTGCTGATCCGGAAGAGTACCTTCAATGGGTACAACATATGGAGTTGGAACTTCAATCCAAGAAGCTTACCAAAGCTAAGGAAGTAGCACGAGCTACCATGGAGTTTGAAGAATATGCTTATGATTGGTGGAAGCATCATCCTAGCAAGCGTTTCACCGCTAGTTGGGATGAATTGAAGATGATCATGAGAGAAGAATTTGTGCCATACGATTATGAGCATGAATTGCTTCGTCAAGTAAAGAGCCTTAAACAGGGACGCCAATCTATCCAAGCATATTACAAGAAACTGAATTATGCTATGCATCGTGCCAATATCATGAATGCCTCAGAAGCAAGGGCATACTTCAAACAAGGTTTAAATCCTGAAATCTCTACTACTGTTCGTTTAAAATATAATGGTAGTATGCAGGACCTTGTGAATTTCGCCATCGAGGCAGAGGAAAGAGTTAAGAAGCCGCATACACCACGGTTCAATTTGGGCCAAAGTCTTGCGCCTTCATCAACTCAATCAGTTGGGTTTACTCTTCGAGTACCTAGAGCTGAAAAAGAGAAGGAAGCCCCTAATACGGTGCCACCCAAGGAAGCCAAGCCTTCAAGTCAAAAAGAAGAAGATGAACCTCTAACCATGGAAGAAACCCCTTCAATGGTAAGTGAGGTAAGACAAGAAATGCATCAACCCCCATGTGAGGATAAAAGCAAAATAACACATTTGAGTCCAAATGGTAAAAAGAATGAGATGTGTTATTCTACCATACAAGAGGTTGAGTGCATCAAAAGTGAATATGTGAGAGATACAACAAATGAAAAGGGAGTAGTGGATGAAGACATGAGTAAGAGAGTTTTTGAAACTAACAATGTCGTCTCTACTTCTAATATTGTCTCTCATATTGTGCAAGTTTGTAATGAAGAAGATTTGAACACTAATGTAACCATCTCTACTTCTAGTGTTATTTCTTCTAATGTGCAGGTTGGCATTGAAGAAAGGGAGTTGCACGCTGAACCTGCACTACCAAATGGAACTGATGAGGTACCAACATCATTTGAGGAGATTGTTAAAGAAAAAGGTACTAATCAGATTATACCACTAGAAAGGGGACCAACTTGTGAGAATACTCCTGCTTTAGATGTATCTACAAATAATCCTTGTGTTGATTTAGTAGAACCATGTAATAATTTGTTACCTTACAATTTTGGTTATATGGAACTAATAACACACAAGGAAGTACTTGCTAGCATACCCTCTATCCATGTTTTATATGATAGCATGCTTGATGTCCCATGGATACATCAAGAGGAAAAGTTTAGTGCTTGTGAAAAATCTGCACTTACAGTACCTACATCAACTGAAGACAGCTTACAAGGAAATAACAAAGGTACTGATTTGGGAATACATCTAAAGATAAATACATTGGCCACTATTGTGATCACCCCTGTTATAGAGAACAATGTTGCTGACTTGAGTTTTCCCTGTGATCCAATAAGTGACATGTGTGCTGACTTGTGTGCATCTCAAACTGAAATAACTTTGCCTTATGCTTTGAGTGCACCATATGATAATATAAATGACTTGCCTACTACTACAGTTGCACCATGTGTTGATCATGAAAAATTGGATACTTCATATGATACAAGTGCAACATTACTAGCTGACATAGTCATCCCTTCAGTTGCTATGAATTGTTTATCCTTATGTGATCAAATAAATGAACTAGCTGATGAATTTTGTGCTTTATGTGATACAAATGAGTTACCTACTAATTTGGAAGCAGAACATTATGATTTCCATGCTCCTAGTTCTAAAGTTAATAAGTGGGATGAGCTTTGTGATATGGTTGATGACTTGTTAGAAAATTTGGACATCTCAAGTCATGAGAAAAATCATATAGTTGCTGATTTGAGTGCCCCCATTGCTCAAACTAATTCTTCCACTAATTTGACTGCACCAATTGATGGAATGATTGATGATACTGACTCTTATGATATTAAATTTGATATGGATCATGTGCAATTAATTAGACATAAAGAAGTTCTTGCTAGGATTTTCCCTGCTAATTCTTTGTGTTATATTATGATGGATCCACCTATGTTTTTGACACATACTTTGGCTAAGGTTGCTGAATTAACAAGTTTGAGATCTTTCTCTAATGTTCACAGTCTTACTTATAAGTTTAATTTGATTGGAGAACATGGTGTAAACAATGAGTTTTTGGTGCATAAGATTTACATCACTTATGATCAATTGTCTGATTTTAAACTTGTTGATTTGAGACATACAAATGTGTACATGCTAGTTCCTTTTGATATGACCTCCAATTCTAGAGCTGACTTTGGGCAAAATACCTTGTGGCATGATTGCTTGAGTTTTAGATCATTAAGTTGTTCTAAGTTTCAGCATGTTGTCACTAGTAACTTGGGATCCATTAGAGTCTTTCCACCTAGGTTGGGATGGTTTAAGGAAGAGCATGGTAACTCTACACCTATATTTCAATGCTTCACTTATATGAGCAAATTTAGTTGCAATACTTGTTGTATTTAATGCATTGTGCAAACTCAAAAGGGCACCAAAATGGATGATATATATATATACCATGCATATACAGTGTTTCTTTTGTTTAGCACATCTCGAGCTTATCAAAAGCCGAGGACGTCTTTTCTTGAAGAAAGGGAGTATGATAAGAATCGCCCTACCAAGCTTCATGAATATGGTTCCAAGCTTGATGAAAATGGCTCAAGAAGCTCAAACACAACACCTGCGCATGTTGGATCGATGACAAGAGCTCAATTCAAAGCTATCCAACATGAGGTGAATCTATTCCTTGCTAAATATCTACTTCATTTGAGCTTGAATAGTATGCTACCTAATGCTTTGATCCTTTGCATACTTAGGTTTGAGGGTAAGGACTTGGAGCATGTTCAAAACAAGCATTTCAGAGGTTGTGATGAGAATGGCCCTAGCTCATCCTCATCAATTGACATTCAAATACCCCAAGCTCAACAAGGACCATGACAAGGGCAAGAACTCGACAAAACACTCAACAGGTGAATCTTTTCCTTAATGAATGCCCACTAAATTTGAGCTTGAATGGTGTGCTACATAATGCCTTGATCATTTGCACACTTAGGCTGGAGAAAAAGGACATCGAGGAAGCTCAAGGCAATCCCGGTGCTGCCGACTTCCTAAACCGGACGCGCCGAGTTCCCCAAATCGAAGAAGTCCAGAAGACGATCTCGATGCTGCCGACTTCCTAAACCGGACGCGCCGAGTTCCCAAATCGAAGGAGTCCAGAAGACGATCCCGGTGCTGCCGACTTCCTAAACCGGACGCGCCGAGTTCCCCAAATCGAAGAAGTCCAGAAGACAATCCCGGTGCTTCCGACTTCCAAAACCGGACATACCGAGTTTTTCCTCTTAAGTCTTCAGCCTCCGACAATCCTCCGGACGTGCACTAACGCCAAGATCAGGAGGCCATTTCGGAACTACCGTAAAGTCTTCAACCGGCGTAAAGTCTTCAGCTGTAAAGTCTTCAACCTCCCTGAAGAATTTGAAGACTTGAAGACCTGAAGACTTGAAGAATTGAAGACTCAAGACAGAAGGCAATCCCGGAACTACCGCTTTCCAAACCGGAGCTTCCGACTTTTCTGTCTGTACTCAGATATTTTAGACTCTTAGGCACTGTAGCAACGTATACTGTAGCAAACCGTCCTACTGCAGCTACTATAGCTACGTGTACTGTAGCAACTGTCCTACTGTAGCTACTAGTTGATATTTTTGTTTGAGATAGCTTAAGCCTTAAGTCTTCAACCTCTATATATATGAGGTTGCTTCCCATGTAAAGACTAGTGAAGAATTTCAGAATTGAAGAGAACTCTTGTTCCTCTAGAGTGTGAGCTATTTCCACCTCAACCAGGGATTGGGAGTTTATCTGAGATTGTTTCTCCGTTGTTCTTGTGATTTCTTCGTGGATTGCTTGAACACGTTGCTCCACGTTAGTGAGTAACAAAGGGCCGAAGTGTGTGGTTGGGTGAATCGAGTGCTGCAGGCTTCCGTAATCAAGACGGTGGTTGGCCGTGTCATTCATCAGGCTTCACATGCTAGTTATCCCGGATCCTACGTCGTGAAAATCGGGCAAACTTCGGATTTGATCATCCTCCTTCAGGGTGGTTCACATCAAGGAGGGTGCTGGGGAAGGGGATCGAGAGGAGCAAATGGCAAATGAGTGTAATATCCACCAAAAGGGAAGGGTTAATTCCGCGCGGGTTAAGTGACCACTACGGGAAGCTGCTCCCGGCCGGCTTCCCGCAGTGGCCGATTTTTCACTCGTAGCTGGTCCGGCTGTTGGCAATAGCAAACCCAAAAGCCTAGTGTTTGGTTGGGCCGGGGCTTTTTCCAATGAAAAGCCCCCAGAAGCCCAACCAAACACCCCCTAAAAAGAAACCATTTTTCAGCTAATCAGCCTCAACTCCCTTGGCCGTGCTTGCTAACATGCAAACTAGGTCCCACCACAGAAAGAGTTAGCGCTCTGCACAAGAAAAGGCAGCACATGTCAGGAAAGAAAGGAAAACGCGACAAGTGGGAAGAATGAAAAGGTAAACAGCGGCGTCACGCGCGCTCAGTCGGGAACGATCCTCGCCATTATCACCCAGCAATTATATTTTTCGCACTAACTAAGCTCAGTTAAGATCCCACCATGTGTAGGCTTATTAATCCACCTACCGAACCTGAATAGTCGCAGAATATTAGTGTGGCTGAAGAAATGTCTTAAACTACCACTAACTATATATCCAGGTTATTGTAGGGTTTATTCCTATGCTTCTATGGACCGAGCCTAGCTCGATTAGATAGAGAAGTTGATATACAACCTTGCCACTCATGTGCGAGTCCTTATTAACTCGATTTGAGAATATTTTTCTGCTTTATTAACAGACTACACCTGTTTTATTATTTGCACGAGCCTTACACCACCATGGTCACTATCATTGACCCTTTCGCTGCTCGGCTGCCATCCTGATCGTCACTCCTGTAGCTAACCACCGGCCCCCACCGCCTCCTGCAGCCAGCCAGCCAACCACTATCTCCTTTGCTTTTGCCACACATGCCCAGATGCACGATGATGTCAAAGGCACCGTAGGATACAATGTCAAGACACACACCTTTTTTTTCAATCTCTTTTTTTTGGGAAATTAGGGGCAACTAAAAGGCCAAAATCACTATTTTGACCCTTTTTGGATACTTTAGCACGAAATGACCTTAATTCGAAACTTTTTCGACCCGACCCTCTTGGCTAACGCCACCCACGGTGGCGTGTGACTGCGAGGGCTAATGCCATGGTTAATGGCGTTCGCCCCCGCTCCACGCTTGGTCAGTCCCGCTGACCGCGCTGACGTGGCGAAGCTCTGGACGCCACGGACAATGGCGTTCGCAGGCAGAGCCGAACGCCAGGGAATCTGGCGTTTGCTCGCATATATGAACGCCACGACCTCCGGCGTTAGCCCCCCGAAGGGTTAAGTGGCCAGGGGGCCGCGGGCGGGCCGCACCCACCCACTCTGCCCCCAGCCACTCGACCCCCACCTCCCTGTTCGTCCCGAACAAAGGAAGGAGAAGGAGCCTCTCTCTCCCCTCTCCCTTAATCCCTCCTAGATCCATTAGATTGAAGTCTACATTTGTGGTGATTTCGCACAAGGAGGAGCAAGCAAGGTAATCTCCTCCGATCCCCTCGTTTTTGACAGTTGGAAAGTTCATATTTGCCCGAATCAAAGTGATGTGTGAAACCCTAGGTTTGATGATTCCCCCATTAGATGTGTTATGATTTTGCATTGCATTTGCTACCGGTTATTAGTATTTTAGGTATGAAGCGCTAATGCATAGTTTGTGTGGTTGATTCTTGGTTTTTGTGAGATTGAAGACTTTGCTTAGGGTGAAACCTATGGTGAAATTTTATTTATTTCGGTTGTGATATAAGTTGATTCTAGTGTATGTTGAAATATGCTACTTTTGTTTGAATGTCAAACTCTAGTTAATTCCCCTCCAATTTTTGGTCATGTATGTATGTACCCAATATTTGGTCATTATCATATAATTGTTTTGGTTATTGTCATATGTCTATTATATATTTGGTCATTGCCATATGTCTATTATATATTTGGTCATTGCTATATTATTGTTTTGGTCATTGTGCTATGTCTATTATATATTTGGTCATTGTCATATTATTGTTTTGGTCATTATCATATGTCTATTATATATTTGGCATGTATGTGTTTGAACCGGTCATTGTCATATGTCTATTATATATTTGGCATGTATGTGTTTGAACCGGTCATTGTCATATGTCTATTATATATTTGGCCTGTATGTGTTTGAACCAAGTATTGTTCAAATTTGTTATTGATTACTTGCATATATGGATGATCATGAATGTATGGTTGCACATGTATTATTTGCATATATATGTATGTATTAAGTGCATGTCTTATAGTTGCTTATATTTGAAGGTTGACGGCTATGTATGAAACAATTGATGCCCATGTCAATTGCATTATGTAGGATGGCTAATGAGTGTTGGTATTATGGGCTTGAGAATGTCTACGATCTCGATCATCGTGAGCGGCTTATCGAGAATAGGGAGGTAATATCGAAATCTTGTTCACTTTTTCTTTTGTTTGCAAGTACTAAGGTAGTGAACATAATTTATTTAATTTTGACAGGTTCTACCACCTATGTGCATGAGGGGCCACGATGCCTCTGATATGCCGTACGACGTGTGGTTCGAGGAGTACTTTGAGAGAGCGGGCCTTCTACCCGTCGTCCTCCAGTTTAAGCGTCCTCCGCCAAAGATCAACTCCACGGCCATCACCGCTCTCTTGGACCGTTGGAGGCCCAAGACACACAGCTTCCACCTCCCCTGTAGGGAGATGACGTTCACCCTACAGGACTTTGCCATGATCACGGGTCTTTTGATCGATGGTGACGCTCTGACTGGGAGGGTGGAGAATGATGAGTGGCGTGCCCGGGTTATGTCTCTCATCGGTGCTTGCCCTACTTTGCCTGAAAAGGAAACGAGGTTAGCCGGTATCCCATACGCTTGGCTACGAGAGAACAGAGGGGGATGCCGGTCCGGTTGTTGTGCAGCAGTATGCCCGTGCATTCTTGTGGCGTCTGTTAACTCAGGTGGTCTTCCCAGATGTGTCAGGGGACACTGCATCTTGGATGTATCTGGACCCGTTACGTGACTGGGACGCGAAGTTCAGCTGGGGGTCGGCTGGTCTAGCCTTCTTATACTGGCAGGTAAAACCTAATTGCATTAGTCGCTTATGCATGTATTTTACCATTCAATTTCACAAATTGACATGAATTGTGAACCTGCAGCTTGACGATGCATGTTGTAGGAGGACCAGCGGATCCTCGATGGGCGGTTGTGTTTGGGGCCTCTCGGTGTGGATGTGGGAGCGGTTGCCGGTTGGTCGTCCCCCAAAAACTGCAATCGACTGAATGGGAGGGTCTTTTTGACAATGATGATCCTTATCGCCTCCCCACCGTCGCATACTCGTGGGACAGAGTGGATGGCTACACAGGCAAGTCGAAGGCGCTTTACAAGAGCTACAACAACGAGCTCGACACACTGACTTATAAACAGGTAATGGGTCTCTAACAATCACCGTTGTTGTGATGGAACACCTTACTTAAAGAAGTCCATGTCGTGCTTTGCAGGTCAATTGGATGCCATACGAGTCTCAGAGGAATTTCCCTCTGAACACCATGTGTACACGGGACGAGCACCTTTGGTGGACTAAGTGCCCAATGATATGCTTCTACGCTGTCGAGTGGCACCTCCCACAGCGGGTCGCCAAACAGTTTGGAAAAAGGCAATGCACTCCACCGGAGCATGAGAGCACCGGTCCTGAGCTGCATATGTGAGTGACCGTACTCTCCAAGCTGGCTGTGCTAGCACCAGTAGCACTAATGCTAGTATGTTCGTCTTAATTTGTAGGATGACTCAGCAGAAGTGCCCGAAAATTAGAGATTGGTACACGAAACACCGGGAGTGAGTGACCATGTGGAGGAAGAGGGAGGAGTTTGTTGAAACTGATGGTACAATGGACAATGAGAAGGCATATCTCAAGCATTTGGAGTGGTTTGATGATGGAGAAAAGTACCGGCTGCGGTTGAAGCCATCTTGGACCCAGGTGGATTGCTTGGAGTTAGAGGAGGACGGTGATGATGAATACGACATGGCGGTCAGAGAGAGTGCGGGAACCCATAGGGACTACGCACCCGTTTATGATAGAGTGGTACGTTTATCATTTGTTTATCCGTGACAGAAATGTTACTTATGTGAATGTGCAGGGTCTCTTACTTAATAGAAGTATTAACGAGGCTGGAGTTGCACTACAATACCCACCCGGTAGTGTGGAGTCTGACACAGCTCTTAGGAGCACCGTCATGGTACGTCGTGACATGTTTTTTTCCTCGAATCGTAAATTTTCATATGTCTTTACAAGTTCTTTTTGTTGGTGTGCAGAGATTCGTGCAGCGGTGCCGCAAGATGGCTGCTATGCTTGCTTGCCACTGTGGCAGCGCCGCTGATGCCCGTGCACCTACCCAGTCAAGATCTACTTCGGCAGCCGCCTCATCTAGTCGAGCAGGTCCGTCTCACGTGGAGGAGGACGAGGAAGACGAGGAGCAGGAGTAGGAGGAGCAGGAGGAGGGGCAGGAGGGTGATGGAGGAGACACAGAGTACGATGAGATTCACATGTCATAGATGTGAGATGCACCTGAGCCCACTCAGCCGACTCAGCTGATCCGTAGGATTAGAAAACTGAAGGCCATCCATAGTCCGGACGGTCAGGTTATCCGCACACGTCCTGCTCGCAAGCCACGCACATTGGGTGAACCTCGCAACAAGAGGCAGGAGGACCCATCTCTTTGAAAGAGGGGAAGGAAGTGAACCTTGCAGGGTGTGAACTTTGTCGTGTCTCAAACTCTATTGTGTCTTGTTCTATGTGGTGTCTATGAGCATGTGAACTTTGTGGGAAATTTGGCATGGCTGTGAACTTGTGATATTTGTGATATTGTATATGTGTGCAATGTGATATATGTGATTTAGTGTTATGTTTGTGAATTTTGAGACGTTGGCGTTTCGATCTGCCATCCCTGGTGTTCGGGTCTCCAGGCAAACGCTCCCCTGTTCTCCAGAACAGGGAGCGTGTTTACACACGTCTTTGTTCTGCTGAAATAGGAGGCGTTAGACTGCATAGGCCGAACGCCAGCTTATCCAGCTAAGCTGGCATTTGGATATACAGGGAAACGCCAGGGACCCTGGCGTTTTACATCGTTGGGCAAACACTCACCTATTCCCCAGAACAGGGAGCGTGTTTACGCAGGGCTCTGTTCTGCAGAAACAGGGGCGTTTGGCTTTTCAGGGCAAACGCCATGGTCCCCTGGCGTTTGTATCCCAGGTAACAATCACAAAATGATAAGGTTCACAACATGAATATTTCACAAATCACAAATGATAAGGTTCACAACATAAATATTTCAACACTCAAAGTCCCAAATCAAGGTTCACAACATTAAAGTTTACAAGTCACAAATCAAGGTTCACAACATGAAAGTTACAAGTCCCAAATAAAGGTTCACCACATAAAAGTTTATATGTTTGAAAGCAAGGCTCACAACATGAAAGTCTATTGAGTCACACGGGGCCATTTCCCCTTCTTGTCACGCTCTTCATCTTTCTCTTGTGCGAGGCGAGCCCTCTCTCGCTTACTTGCCCTCTCCGCCTCATGAGCCTCCTTCTTGAGGCGCTCCTCTTCCTCCTTCTCCTTGGGTTGCTTCTCTTTCCAAAGCTTGTGCTTCTCCGCCTCCTCCTCACGACGCATGGCCTCCCAATACCTTGACCTAGTTATGCGTGCCTCAACCTCCATGATAGCCTTGACCTCTCTTGATTGCTCGTGATCAATCCATGTGTAGTACTCGCAAAGAGGAGGGGGAGACTATAAAAAACATACTTATGTTTGTTAGTCATATGTGGTGGAGCAAGAGATTTGTCTCGTGTGTGATTGAACTTACCGGTGGGCAGTCATAGGCATTACGCGGATGCTCTGGATCATGGGTATAGTTGGCACACATGAAAAACTTTCTTCCTCTAGTGTACGAATTGTCTAAAAGGCAACGCTTCGTCTTCCTTGGCCTATCCTCTTGATCGGCACAAGGCGGCCTAGCAGTGGGCTCGAAGGAAGCCATGCCTACAAGAAGAAAATAAATGTTAGCAAAAGTCATGTATAAATAGAAGAAGTAACACGGGTTTACCATTCATATTGCATTATTACCACCACCACCGCCTAACCAATAAAACATCCCACCTCTACCACGACCACCGCTACCCCTGTCCCTCTACTACTCCTCTCTCCTCTACCACCACCACTCCTACCACCACTAGAACCGCCTCTACCGCCACACCCACCACCACCGCCACGACCACTAGAATCGCCTCTACCGTCATGCCCACCACCACCACTCCTACCACCACTAGAACCGCCTCTACCGCCACGCCCACCACCACCGCCACCACCACTAGAACGCCTCTACGCCACGCCCACACCACCTCGCACCACCACTAGAACCGCCACACCCACCACCGCCACCACCACCACCGGCTTGGCTCGTACCAAGATTATCCCCCTTGGATTTTTTCCTTGGTTTAGGGCATGTCCTACTATTGTGTGCCGCCTCATCGCATTGACCACACTGGTTGGTACCACGAGGCTCCATGAAAATGTCCGCTGCCCCATTCTGCCATGCGGCCGTATCCACCAAGTGCATCCATGTCATTCCTGTACCGCCTCGATCTCCTTCTACCCTTGGGCAGTACCTTGAGAGCCAGATCTGGCCTAATTTCAGGGCCATGATAGTCCGGCCACTGTGACTAGTCCAAATAAGGATGAAATCTGGCCGCCCATATCAACCTGATAGTCTCCAGTGAGAACTCATTCAACCTCACAGTCTCCTCGTGAGAAAGACCCACCGCTCTTATGTTTGCCGCCGTCATCAAGTGCGAGCAAGGCAAGTGGTACAACTTAGGCCTCTCGCATGAGCACTCGCATGTCTTAAGTAACACCTTGAATGCCCGACCACCAAATTGCACACCGTCTCGCGTTGTCTCTCCTGGCTGCTCGACTTGGTAAATCCATTCATTGTTGTCGAAGCACTCCGCCCTTTGGGTCGTCGACTTGGTTTCCTGTAACTCCATCCACTCCTCATTTTTTTTGGGATACACTTTTCTTTTAGCTATCAATTATCGGTCTCTTTGGAATGCTCCTGAAAATACGCATTCAGCTTATGGAAGGTATATTTTGCTATTGCTGTCACTGGCAGTCGACGGACACCCTTGAGCACATTGTTAAAACATTCTACCATGTTGCTTGCCATGTCGCCATATCTCCTACCTCCGTGGTCATAGGCGCGTGCCCACTTGTGCCTCTCTGCCAAATTCCTGTTCAAGAACTCTTTTCCCCCGGCGTTCATCAACCCATGGAGCCTAGTGTAGCGTCTCGTGAACAACTGGGCAGTGAAGGCCACACAGGCATCGGTTAGATCGT
>JAGXJF010001263.1:0-228483 GCA_019208055.1 Stipa capillata
AGATTCTGAGCGAGCTGGTCAGTGGCAGTGGTGAATCCATTGTCCTCCTGAATCAGTTTAAGGCTTGTAGTGAGCCGGCCTGTGTTGTGCTCAGGTGCTATCTGAGGCATCCGAATCCACCTGAGTTTGGCATCTGAGACTCAGGTGGGTAGCTCAGCCGTGGCTAGTAGGTTACCAAGTGTATGTTAGCTGAGTCTCAGATAGGTTTGTCTGGTGGCTCTTTGTCTGACGTGGCATGAGGGTAACGGCTAGCTGCCAGGGACTCTATAAATAGGGAACCTGGGGAGGTTTCGACCTCAATCTTTACCTCTACCATAGCAAGCACCCTGCTGTTGCAAGAAAGAGCTCTTAGTCTCCGAGAGAGCGTTGCCTGCGTGCATCCACCGTGAGAGAGAGTTGCTTTACATCTTGAGTGCTTTAGAACTGAGTGTTCATGGTACTAGTTCCTCCAAGAGACTGAGAGAGCTCTTGGAGTTCGTCTGCTCCAAGACCGGGAAGTTGGAGTCGTTGGTGAGCAAGCCAAGTCTTGTGTGGCTGCCTTCAAGCGTTTGTGAAGGCGATTTGGGTTTGCCTGTCTTGCTGCGGTAAGATCAAAAGGATTCCACACAAGATAAGTGAACGAGGAAAGAGCATGGTTCAGTGCCGGCTGTGAAAGCAGCTTTCTCAACGGAGATGTACCACTTTGCAAAAAGTGGGAACTTCGGTAAAACAAACCTCTGTGTCTACTTGTTCATTTGTCTGGTTTGCTTTTACTTGTGCTGTTATATATAGTACACACTCTACTGCACTCAACTGAGTTTCCCACCTGAGACTCAGTTGACACTAATAGCAAGTTATCTTCTTTACTATTCTGTCTATCTGTTGCACACAACTGAGTCACTCACCTGAGACTCAGTTGACACACAGTTGTCTCTGCTCTGCTCTGCTTGCTTTTACCTGAGTCATCTAGCTGAGAGTCAGTTGCTTGAGTCAGTTGCTTGCATCTTGGTAGGATTGGCCCATTTATTTGAAGCAAAACCCATTAGGTTTTAAATTTATAGAGCCGACCTATTCACCCCCCCTCTAGTCGACTCCTGAGATCCTTTCACCATCCCCTCATGGTAATCTCAATCTCATGCATGCACGGACGGCTCAATCCACGCAGCCGTGTGTCGGTGCACGGCGTGGCGCTGTTGCGTGCAGTGCGAGTGCCCTTTGCGGATATGCGTGGGCAGCCTGGCACTATTGTGATGTGGAGATCACATTGCTGCTGCTGACTGCTAGCTGTACCCCCTGCAGTGTGCTGGCACCGTCCCGAGTAGCAGGATTTCCTACCTTCGTGGTGCTGATGTAGATGACATGTGTGTAACATTTGATTGAAAAAAAACATTGATATCATCCTAAGCAGGTGGTCTTCTGATGTGACAATTTGTGTCGGAGGTCAAAGATATCATGGTGTCTGTGAGCAAAAAGATATATGAGTATGTCCTATGCACAAGCAATTCGTGATCGAGCTCTTTGCGCTTCAGGGTTGAAGCTCCTGTAGACGGCTATGTGCTCGCTAACTCTAGAATACACATATATGAGTATGTTCCATGCTCGAAAAGGCTCAAGACCGACTTTGTGCACAAGCAAATCAATGGGCGGATATAGGCCACAAAACCATCTGGGAAAGAAACGCTAAGGGGAGAGGGCAGAGATGGTCTAAGTTCCAGTAAGCCATCAACCTCGTGGTACGGTAATCTCAATCCCATGCACGCGTGCAGAGCGGATTCACTTGTTAGCTTGCACGCGTCTGTTACATCGCCATCACCTTTCCACGCCCGTTCAGGTTCTTCGCATTCCTTATTATATCGACCCCAGGAAACGAGAAACCACACGTGAAAACGGTATCATGCGCGTGCGCACAGTGCAAAATTAAGACGAGCCGCGTGTCCATGCATGCGTCGGTACACGGCGCGCGGGGTTATGCATATAATACGAGTATAGTTCTAAAAAATTTGCGTATAGTATATGGGTGGCGCTAATCGCTATCGTGACATTGAGATCACATGTATTGCTGATGTGCTGCTGCTGCTGATGTATTTACAGCGATGCGCCGGTACCGTCCAAATGTACTACGTATTCTTGGTCCTGGTGGAGCCCGGAATCACATGGCAACTGTAGTTTTTTCCTGCAAAATTTGTGAGTTATGAATAGGTACTAGGTTTTGCCATTTTAGAGTGTTAGGTTTAGTCCTACATCAATTGAGAGAGAGGCATAACATAATTTCTAAGAGGATCTTAAAAATCTCATGATTACCGGTCATGGTTGGCAGGTTAGAACGTTAATGTTAGTGGACCCGGGTATGATTAATGTGTGTGAGAGAGATTTGTCAGGTTTAGTTCCACATTGATTGTGGACAGAGACAGAACACGATTTGTAAGGGTGAGAGTATCATCTTCTATCAGGCTAGTATTTTAGAGGAAGATGATATATGATCTTTTATAAACATATATTGCGCTATGGTTAGGTCTATGATGCAATGAGAACTGAAACGTTTAGCGGGTTTGAGATTATGGAACATAAAGACTTGTTAATTGTTGCCTATGGATGTATAGCTGTAAATTCACGTCGGTCACTGTAACGGAAGGGAAAGAAAGAGATCCCCTGGTCTGAAGACGGTGCCGAGATGCCTGATCATAGGCAAAATCCGACTTGATCACCGCAGTCGTGGTGTTGCACCCGGGATTGACACTTTGTCCGTACGTATGCCGCAGTGCTTTTGTGCACAACGCAACATTTTGACAAGATGTTATGCATATTGATTAGACTACTTTCTCGAAGAAAGGTACGAGACTCTAGTGCTACCATGTCTGCTATCTCGATGCCTAGATCGAGGTTCAAGCTCGGCTCAGTAACTCTGGAAATACATACATACATGTATACAAGCTCGACTTGATAATTAAGGCGCGCAACTCTATGAATACACATATAAAGCATATCATAGGTTTGCTACAGTGCATGGTCTGAGCCTAGCTCGAGTAACCAGTGGAGCAGAGCTTTTTTACCCGTGGATGCAAACAAAACCGAGCAGAGAGAGAGAGAGAGAGAGAGAGAGAGAGAGTTTTGCACGTGTCGACACCAACGTTACAGTGATTAGAACGTAGAGAGGCCCTTTCGCTGATGTACTTCCTTGAACAGGAGAAGCAGCTCCTACTTAAGCCATAAGTAGGAGAAGGGGACAGACCATCAGCCATCTCCGCACCTACGAACAAGATGCCGTATCTGTCTCGACGTAGGCACACCAGAAAAGATTGCTCAACCACAACAATTACAGCCTAACAAGGTCTCAGTACAGAGGCCAAGAGGCCCTCCAGTTTCAACATGGTCCAAAGCAGCTCCCACGAACAGAGCATATCAGTTAGTCGGTCCGCTGCAAATGATAAGATCAGCTACGATCGGAGGGAGCTCATCAAAGCTGCGCAATATGCCTAGATAGGGTGAAACAGGACGGATGGAGCACTGGTCCATGGATTTGGGGCTAGCTACCTTGGAGTAAGATGGTGGTCTTGATGACTTTATGTTCCTGGTGTCCGGAGGAGCCATCGCTCGGTCAAGTGTTTCATTGCATGCGCCGTGAAGCAGACGCCGAAGCACTGGGCTTTTGGGGACTGCGTCACAACTGCAAAGAAACAGGACGTTCAGTTTTCGCAACATTGCGACTGATTAATAAACTATGGGTTTGGTTACTGTTGAGCAAAGAAACAGTACTCCCCATTCAGGATAAAAAATAGACAAGGAAATATATTTTGAGCTTCTGTTGGAAATTAACCATTTGCTATTCCAGTAAAATCAGTCAATTGTCGCAGTACTAAGTATCGGATAAAAAATAGACAAGGAAATATATTTTGAGCTTCTGTTGGAAATTAACCATTTGCTATTCCAGTAAAATCAGTCAATTGTCGCAGTACTAAGTATCGGAAGCTAGATTGCAAATTAACCATCCTAGTAGGTTTCTGTGAGCGTTAGCAGGTATGTATCGAGAGGTGCTATGTATTGAAGGTGACGCCTACCTCAGAAAATTCTATACGTTGGCCATGATAAAGCTGAGGCCTAGATTTATCAATCAATTATGTAGGATACAATGGAGATGTGACAGATGACCTCAATCATTTGCTGCAGAGCTTGGGGCATCTGTCTGATCTAATCACAGGAGATTGTGACCACATACATGACTTCTGCGCCCAACCATCTTATAAATGTTCATATGGGAAAACTGTAGGATTAATAGGGAAACTGTGATTCTGTGCCAGTTGACACTACACAGAGCCATGACATAATTATCTACCATATTTACGTATATTTAGTCTCTGAGTTATGTCCAACAACCATGAATAATATTGATGTGAAAGCACTAGCAAACGTGAAAACAATAGAAATACTCACAGATTTATTCATGGAAGAAACGTGCAGTGCTTACCTCTCAGGGCTACAACATTTGATGAGAGAACAAATATTTCAACAATGAATATAGCAGATGATGGAAACTCCCAAACCTATAAATTTGATAATCAATTCAAAAGAAAACAATTGATAAATAAGATAAAAAGAAAATCCTTCACACATAAGAATCTTCATACCATCATTGTCAGAAGAAATAACTTGAAGTAGCTTGAAATGATGACTGCTAACAGAACCTCTATATACCTGAGTAAGGAGAAAGTGCAACTGATAATTGACACAAGTAAATCACACATCAAATGTGAAACTCTGATATGATTTCACATTCTTCTAGAACAGAATTGTACTACTACCAATTTTTTACTGGGTACATAAATCCAACTGAGAACACTCAACAAGTCATTCACATATAATGAAATACCAATGAATGTATTTCTTAAGAAAGATAATTTTGTCATGATAACTGAAAAATTCCAACTCAGGTATTCCAGATATTTAAGACAAGCTATACAAATATACATTATACCTTGTCATATCAAAAGATAGTTTGAGGATAAATCGTACTCCCAGGAGTAACATGGCCGTAAATATGATGTTTCCTAACAACGCATCACCCAGAACCTGAAGAACAACAGAACACACGATACATTGTTAAGACAATGAGAAGTGAAAACATCAGATTATTTGAATGCTGTCAATTTTAATCACCTCACTGCCACTGAAAATCATGGACAACATGCTCCTGGAAGAATCCCCATCAGCTTTGTTGTCTTTTGAAAAAGATATTCTGACTGACATAGTTATGGGCCGCTTATGTTGAATAGATACTTCAAAACAACCAAAATTGAAGTTAAAATTTTCTAAATGAAATGGATACAAGCGTCAAGAACAATATGCATCAGCATGGACTGGTACAATATTCCCTGCAAACAAGAACACAATCCAACACATAAGAAAAATGAAACTTTAGACTTACCCACTAAATAAGTTCTTTAAGGGAAAGGCAAGATATTGCGAGCAAAGAAACAGGTACAAGATGGCAGCAAATTATTACAGCAAGAATACGAAGAATGCAGTTAGGACTTAGACAAATTACGAACGGAAAACTACGTTTTACATGGCATTGGTGTCATATGATGCAGGCACGGACATCAGCTAGAAAATAACAAGTATACGAACAGAAAACTATGTTTTACATGGCATTGGTGTCATATGATGCAGGCACGGACATCAGCTAGAAAATAACAAGTACATCTGAAACAGATGAAGCTTCAAATTCTCAAGCTGCATAATTGATGGGCAGGATTGAGTAAAAAGTAAAGCTAGGAAGACAGTATTGTTGATGTTAATTGTTATCACTCTTTGTTGCTTGGGTAAAACGACTAAAATAGATAAGGCGAACCAAGTACTTGCGATATTGATGAGAATGAGGAGCACTCCCCAGCAATTCAGTATTTATACAAATTTAGATAGAGTAGACACTGAATTAACCCAACAGTTTCACTCAAATGAACAATAATAACTATAACAAACATCAGATCTATAAAGTAACTGCTCTACTAGGGGATTAGTACAGAACAGATAAGCCAGGTCAAAGGACAGTTTCTGCATGCTTAAAGAGAATTAGTACTAAGAACTCCGCAAAAGAAATATGCGACGCAGAACTTCGAACGAGCCACCTTATGGCATTTGAAACGGAAGAATAGCACTTGAGTGCGGTTGCAAAGTATCATATGGTTCCCACCTTGTCAAGAGATGAACCAATGGCCAGCTTATTGAACAGCAGATGACGATATGCCCTTGTCTTGTGTAGAATCAGATCGATCAAGATAATCTGCAGGGGTGTAAGAAGAGTTAATGCCTAACGCAGTGAATTCCACATGCCATAAAATGGTGTGCATGACACATCAAAAACGTCGAATCACACAGATGGCACAAACTCGAACTCGTATCTCATTGATCACCATACCATGAACTCGCACTCAATGTAGGGATCAGCAACAGCCTTGCAGTTATCCTACATACAAACATCATCGAGAGTTAAGACGGCTCGCACTCAGAAGGCCGAAAGGATCACACATACGATGCCATGAGATTGGGCTCGGCTCCTACACATTTCATCAAACGGATGTTGCCCGGAGAGTACTGCACGAAGAGCGTCTTCACATGCAGGCCGCAGCCAACGCAGCGCGGCCGCTCCCCTTCTGTCCTGGCGTCACCCATCGCCCTGTGTCCTGCAGAAGCAAACGATGCGAAGTCGAAGCACGGGGAGGACACGACTGCGGGGGCGAATCTAAACTAGGACGGCAGCCATGAGCAAACAGCGTCGCGTACCTGCGGCGTCCAGGGGGGCAGCGTGGTAGCTCGAAGGCGGCGGTGATCGGCGTCCCGAAGGGGGTGCAGGGCGTGACCGGCGGCAGCAGAGGCACGGTGCGTGGCTCGGGAGTGCGGCGGGGGCGAACTGCTCCTGCAGCTGTGGTCTCGTCGCGTCGATGAGCGGCCGGCGGCGAGGCCACACCATAAGTCTAGTTCGGCCGATGCGTGCGACGTGGTGGGCTTTAGGCGAGCAGGTGGGAGGCCCATCAATAAAGGCCCATTAAATTCGGTTTTTCCGTGGCTCCGAGCGCGACGACTCCTCCCGCAGAAGCCTCCGCCTCCGTCTCCGGCCCCAGCGTGGTGGTGTCCTGAGGCGACGACGCGAGATCGAGAGCCAAGCCTGTGCGGCCGCTCGCGCCCTCGCGTCCGGTCCCGTCCCTGGTTAGCAGCTTCCCATCTCGTCCTCGGTTCCTTTCGTTCGATCTGGGGATCTGAGCATACTAGATTTTGGGAAATCGGTCTGGATAGATAATCCGCGTGTGATATGCTGCCGTAATTTGCGCGAAAGGCTATAGATTTACCGGGATGCTACATGATGTGGGGAGGATTTTGTGCTGGTGTGTTGTTCATGAGGGAATATTTGAAGAGACGTTCTTGTTGTAGGAGCGCTCGTGTATGGAGAATTCCTGTCAAATCTAGAGACTTTTGGCTTGATTTTGTACAACCACTGGCTGATGCACTATAGTATTTGATGAGGTTAATGTGTTTTGTGTCAGCTGAAAGATGGGGAGGATACCGTCTCTGAAGAACTTCAATGCGTTTCCGCATGCGGAAGACCACTTATTGAAGAAGACTTACTCTGGTGCTATCGGTACGGAGACCCTATTGCTTCATGATTGTCTCTGCTGGATGCTTATATTTTGGAGATCTATGTTTAATTTGTGTCATTGTTGATATGTGGACAGTGACGATATTCGGTTTAATTATAATGGTTACACTGTTCGCACATGAGCTGAAGTTTTATCTTACCACCTACACGATGCATCAGGTATGGTTGGGTTGTGCTGCCTTCTCTTGTATGACTAGCAATGCAACTTTACTGTAATATCCATGTAGTTCTGTCTGCGGTTCCACTTAAGACAACTTTTACAATTTATAGTTTGTGTGGGAATATGCCCGTAGGCAATAGACGTTTCTCCTGTTTTAATTATTTAGTAGAACATACACAACCAATCTGACCAAAGAATTTGCATAATGACAAGCATGTGTATGAAACGAAACAATCAGTTAGATTCAGTGGCGGAGGCAGGAATTAGAGGTTAGGGGGGCCAAGTGAGTCATATAGTGCAACAATTTTAACAAGAGGGGGCCAAAGTGTGTTAATACTAACAATTTTCCTTGGAATCTAAGAGGTTTATACAAACTATGAATGCATTGTTGGATCATTGGAGGGGGCCCTCGCTCCTGCAACCCCCACTCCGCCACTGGTTAGATTGATAAAGAATTCATGTGTCCTTTTATATTCTGATTGCTGTACGTCTCTGCTAGTTGTTGTTTACAGATGTGGCAAACCCATCTGGATGTGGTGGTTTTTCTTTCCCTTGTCTTGATCCTTGCCAATACCAAGATCATGAACTCTTCTCAAGTTTTTTTTAATGTCTGCAGATGTCTGTAGATCTGAAACGTGGAGAAACTCTGCCAATTCATATAAATATGACATTTCCTTCTTTACCATGTGAAGGTCAGTTGTTAACTAAATACACCTAGCATCACTTTGATACGAGGTTGCATTTGTACATTCATTTGCATAAGGAGTTTCATGCCTCTGATATTTCTTTCATTGTCTCTTGCTGTTATTTAGTGTTGAGTGTGGATGCAATTGACATGTCCGGCAAACATGAAGTCGACTTGCATACAAATATTTGGAAGGTACTATTTGATGTCAAAAAAGTTTGTTACTCTCAATGTATGTTCTAATATGTTAAAACAGTAGCTGCATTAATTAGTAATCATCTCAATTGCTTGTGATGAAGAAACATTGCCTCCCTTGAGTATGGATAAATGCACACTTTTACCATCCATGAAGCAGGCCTATATCCTAGATTATGTTGGCCAGTTGTTTTCTTAGATTAGTGTAAGTTGCAGAGAACATGCACTTTTAGCTGTGGTTCACATCTTGCTCTAATTCAAATAATATTCTTCATATTTCCAGAAAACTTAGTATTTTTCCAGTAAAAGCTGTACTACAGTTTGTAGAAATTATGCATTTTTCACTATTCAGTATCTTCCTTTTTCTGCCAATTGCAGCTTCGCTTGGATAAGTATGGCCATATCATTGGTACTGAGTACTTGTCTGATCTAGTCGAAAAGGAACATGGGTCTCATGATCATGGTATACTCTGCTTCCTCCTAAAAAGGAAACCAAATATAGCACTGAATTGTCATACGAAAGGATGTCTGTTTCAATGCATATTGTGCATATCATTTTCTTGTTTTGCTCACTATAGAAAAAGCGCAGCTTGCTAGTAATGGTTATCTGCTGTTATAACTATCATTTGGAATAATTTTAAAGTACCATATAATTGAAAGAGAAGCACATGTTATCACTGAGTCCTTAGTCTTGATTGTTATGGAAAATCATCAAGACAGCAATAATTATTAAACTGATGGACCAATATGCTCTATAGTTAGAATGTTTCATTTGACGTACGAACTTGCTTTAGGTAGAGTATTTCATTTGATGGACCAATATGCTTTAGTTAGAATGTTTTATTAAGTCTGTATGCTGGAAATTGGAATAAGTTCAAACATAGAAATAATATCTCAGTAATTAGTGCTTGTCTCTTTGCTGGCATGTGGTAGCTCAGCATCCACATATAGCGTGTAGTTGTTATCGACTTGTAGTATACGTGTTTTTCTTATAAGCTGTCTGAAGTGAAAGGTTAGCATAGGTGAAATTAGGCATCAGGTGTAGTTTCAGGTGATAGGACAATGTGAGCAGTGAATTGAGTCACTTATTTATTAGTTGCAGCTTGACAGCCTATTTTTTTGGTCAATCTAGGATTTCATGATAAAATACCCATAGCTAATTTTTTCCATTGGATTATTTAATAAGTACTTCCCAATTTTTAGTGCCTTCTCAATGTGCTAATCTTTCCTTTTTCTGGAAAGCGGGGCTTACATAAGATTGTCTTGGAGCTTAGTTCTTCTGTATGTAATATGCTCATGCGTTAAAATTTTAAATCAGACCATGGCCATGAGCATCATGATGAAGAAAAGAAGCATGAGCACACCTTTAATGAAGATGCAGATAAAATGGTTAAGAGTGTCAGACAAGCACTGGAAAATGGTGAAGGATGCCGAGTAAGTTATTCCTCTACTGGTACCTGTTCATTTACAAAATGAAATTTAGGGTTGTAATCATCAAGCATATTTTGTGGTGTTGTTAATAAACTATGCATCCCATTTTTACAGGTGTATGGTATGTTAGACGTGCAGAGGGTCGCCGGTAACTTCCATATCTCGGTGCATGGTTTGAACATTTTTGTTGCTGATAAGGTTATTCATCTAAAACTGCAAACACTTTATTGGTGTTCTTCAATCTGTATTTTTTTTATTGTAAAGTATGTGTACTTTATTTAACTAAGATTCCTATGATAGAAATCTAAGCTTCTAGGGAAGTAGATTATTTCTAATGTGAGAAAGAGAGAGACCATTAAGTTAGGTTTTTCCATAAGGTGTCATTTAAGTTTTTAACAGAACATGTTCCCAAGAGGCTAGGTATATCTTTCGAAGTCCTGACAGAATCAACTGAAACCGGCCTTTTCCCTACTTCATGGTAATCCAAGGCATTCCCAGCTTCATCCAGTATTTGCATAACTGGACGAAATTAGGATTTACTCTGTGCTATTTTGAAGGCAAGCACACACATGATTACGAGGGATGAGGAAAACACAAAAACTTAAGGGGGAAAGCTAACCAATGGTTCCCATTGGATGAGCTTCAAACGGGATACCTGCTGCTGGCCGCCCTGCGCCGCACCCTGTCCCATCCCACCCCATCCACCGCAGACGTCTCCTCCTCTGCCGCTGCTCCAGCCTCCTCCTCCACCTCCTCCTCTTCACCCTCCTCCCTCGCCAGAGCCCCCTTCGCTTCCGCCTCCTCCTGCTCTGGCGCCAGAGCCTGCCTCACCAGAGCAGCAGCAGTCGCTGGAGACCTCCTTGCCTCCACCTCCTCCACCGGAGCCCCCTTCACCGGAGTTGAGCAGCAGTCGCCGGACGCCTCTCCTGCAAGATGTTGAAGATGAGCTCTGGCCATTGGATCTGGAGATGCAACGTAGAGGAGCTATCCTGTTGGAAGCTCATCCCACGGACCACGGTATCCTGTTGGTTAGTTTTCCCAGAACTTAGAGATGATGGGAAAAGAAAAAAGGACAGAGTTAGCCAGAAAACAAATGAAAACCCACCAGTTTCAGGCACACCAGACATGGCTAGGATTGGAACAAAAAAGGGAAATAGGTCCTTAGCTAAGTATCTGCCTATGCTGGCCATCACATGAAATTGCTTATCAGCTTGCATTAACCATGATATCATCAGAGGGCCTTTCATCGGCATGTTCTTATGTCTTCACATTGTTTTACCAGCCTTAGCACCTATTTGGAAACACAATATGAGATACCGTAAATAATAAATAAAATCTCTTTTTCTCCTTGGTATATGACTGTACATTTTTACAAGTCACAAGATACATTGTTGGCATGTCTTAATGTAAGTAGTTTCTTCTAATGAAACAAATAAACAAATTGTGCTTTCTGTATATAACTGTCACTTTTCATTGGCACTGTTAGTACAGCTTTCAACTGAGACACTTTCTTTTCTTCTCTTAAGTCTTAGTCAAGAGAGGGATCTCCTTGCGCTTTCTGTATATAACTGTCACTTTTCATTGGCACTGTTAGCACAGCTTTCAACTGATCGGTTCCTGTAGATAACCGTTATTCATCTGTTGTATGCAGATCTTTGAAGGGTCGAGCCATGTTAACGTCAGTCACGTTATCCATGAACTGTCCTTTGGTCCAAAGTACCCTGGAATTCACAATCCACTGGATGAGACTGCAAGGATACTCCATGACACAAGTGGAACTTTCAAATACTATATTAGGTGAGTAGCCATTCATTTAGTAGTTTCCCTTTGTAATCACGCATGTCCAAAACAGCAGCATGCAAATTACAACATTTAGGGAAGATAGCAGAGAAGGCCCCTGCTGAAGAGAATGTAATCATGAATAGAAAGTCTACAAATATCCTCATTATGAAATAGAAGTGTACAAATATCCTCAGTATATATGAAGTCATCGGTGAGCTAAAATGGACAAGTGTCCTTATTTGCCCCTTTTCCTGTGAGCCTATGTCAAGCTGGCTGAGTGGATCTGATTTGTACATTAGATCACCACAAGATCAGCTGAGTTTACCACTTTATTTTCTTCTGCAATTAGTTTCTTGTCTTTTAGAAAGTGTTCTCATTTGTTATTCAAATTGATATGCAGGTTGTTCCTACCGAGTACAAATACCTCTCGAAGCAAGTATTGCCAACAAATCAGTTTTCTGTCACAGAGTACTTTGTTCCCATCCGTCCATCTGATAGATCCTGGCCAGGTAATTCCCCCCTTTCTTGAAGTATGCTATGTTCATCTCTTTTCAGGACTAATCTGTTTCCTTCTGCAGCTGTTTACTTCCTGTACGATCTCTCACCAATTACAGTCACTATCAAAGAAGAAAGACGGAACTTCCTACATTTCATAACTCGCCTATGTGCAGTTCTTGGGGGTACATTTGCAATGACAGGTTTACTTCCAGCCTACAAGATTGTTTTGTATCATATGCTGGTGTTAAGATCGGCTTCAGTAACAATAGTGTCGTAGGATAATCTGAGTTGCCTGCAGGATGATATAGATTAAAGAAGGACCGAAATTCAATTTATTTATTTTTTACATTTTCACCCTTCACCAAACTGATACCAACTTCTTTTCCCTGCACAATACAGGAATGCTTGACCGATGGATGTACCGGCTTATCGAGTCTGTCGCTAGCTCAAAACCCAGAAGTGTATTGCGGTAATTGTGCATCTCATGATGAGCAAAGGAGGCAAGACAACCTTGTGGCCAGTCGGAGTCAGTCATAGAACATGTTGTCTCAACTAACTGATCAAAGCACGGTTAGCCCCCTGTGGGTTTCATGTTTTGTCTACTTCATGCATCGATAACTTAAAAATATGGTTTAGTTTAATCATTAATCATGTTAGATTGGAACTGGTGCAACTATACAGTTTCGTTATGAACATGGATGCTAGTCCGGAGGTATCAACGATGTCATGTGGCTAGGGGACAAACGTTGTGATACCTTAACTTGTACCATGGGAAAGTATATCCCAGCATGGCCAATGGCGCAAAGATCATTCCGAAAAGGAAATAGCGCGATCAAGTTACAGACGTGTATTTCATACTGCTCGTTGTAATGCACTAGAATTGTAGTACACATTTGCAGTATGGTTTCCATGACTGGGCACACTTGCAGGGCTTGACAAACAATATTTGTTCGCTGCATATCGATCTCCAGTTCAGAGCTTGAGATGTCGTATTTCTTCAGCTATTCTGGAGCTTACTTTCGAAGTGCGTGATTCACACAAAATAAAAAGCAGACGCATGCGAACTATGGGTGAAATCGGAACGGATACGAACGGATAGTGCTGAAACCATATCCTAAATCATATTTTTTCGGATACGGAGTCGGAGCGGATAGTGTCCGGATACGAATACGGAATCGGAATCTATCGGTCACGAATACGGAGTGAATACACTTCGGTAGCGGATATTTCGTCGGATGTCGTGATAAGCTGACAACATTAGAAATCATATATAACACCGTACGGAAGCGGCCAAACGCCTAACAAGCCAATCCCATCTTCCTTTGCTCTACACGCCCAATCGATCACCATGGGGACTCCTGTTGCTGCATCTTTATCCTATCGGTGTGGCTGGGTGCGCCCGTAACAAACCGATCGATCTCATCCTCCTTGCATCACGTCCCCTTCTCCCCAGCAACGACGTGTAACATCCTTGTTTCTATTACCTTATTTATGTGCATCATTACATGATATGGCATTTATGAAGAATCTATTGGTGTAAAATTTTGAACTTTTGGAATCTTGGAAAGAAAACCCTAAACTCCAAACAAAGAATCGAAGTGTAAATTCTATTTTGTTTCAAAAGTTTGTTAACTAAAGCATAATGGAAGTCATTTCTATTATCTCCATATATTTATATGAGATTGAGTAAGATTTTCTAGGGAAATTAAAATGAAATTGGTAATTGTTTAAAAGAGTTAAAGCAAAAAAGAAAAAAAATAGAAAACAGAAAATAAAACCCCCCTCCCCTGCCGAGCCGGGCCTCCCTAGCCCAGCCCGTTCCCCCTCATTTCCCCCCTCGCTCGGTCTGGCCCGCCCGGCCCGCCGCCCTCCTCTCCTCTCGGCTGGGCCGACTTGGCCCAGTATCTCTCCCCGCCTCGGCTTGCTTGGCCCACACGCAGCCCGCCTCCGCCCCCATCTACCCTTATCCCCTAACCCGCTGCCACCTCCTGCTTCCGCTCTCTCTCTCCCGCCCGCCTCAGTCACTCGCCGCCGCTCACCACCGCCCTAGACTCGCCGCCCTGAGGCCCTTCCCCGCCATCTACCGGAGCCCAAGCCACCGCCGCCTCTTCGCCCACCGCGCTGGCAAGGCCACGACCACCCCCCCACCCCGGAGCCCCTCCACCCGAGCACCGCCGCCTCCTTCCGTTCGCCGCCCCGGAGCCCCGCTGCTGCCTCATCGCCCGAAGCAGCCCCGCCTCCCCGCTCGCTTCGTCGCCCTAGTAAGCCGCGCTCGCTTCACTCGATTGGGCGCCGGGAGGTCTGCAGGCGGCGGCGGTGGCTCCGGGAGGTCGACACCGGGCGGCGGAGTACGAGTATACGGATAATCTTTTGGATATTCACCAGATATTACCGAAATCTTCCGGATATTCTCGGATACGGACGGCTATCCGAATCCGTATCCGTATCCGAAAATTATCCGAACTTGTAACCGACTACGGTCCGAAGCTGTTCGGTCGGTCGGGCGGGCGGGACCTATCCGTACCAATTTCACCCTAATGCGAACACAACATCCATTTGTGCATACTGCATCTAACCAGATCGACAAAAGAATAGAAGTCTAACTCTCACCCAACTACTCAAGACTGGTGGCTGAAGAGCATCACTATTGTCTACCCAATTGACTCAACGAGGATGTAAGCACAACGTAATGTTATATGTACAACAGCAGGTCAGGGCCTGCTTGGAAAGCATGAATTTCACAGGAAAAATTACTGCATTCCAAATGGGACGTGATGATTATTCGGTGCAGGATACGATTCTGACCATCATGTGCACAATAACGCAGCTACTTTATTCCCAATTGTACACATGCATGATCCACATCAAGCTGCTTATCTGGACCTATATGTATATAACTGCAGATCAGAAGTCAAGTGCCAGTTCAATTGCTTTGAGATATGTACACATATCCGAAATATCAAAACTCAAGACTGAAAGAATACTCCACTTGATCAACAGCTCGAGAGTCACGTGATTAAGCACATGAGCCGGGCATCAGCTGTACCTACATAGCATGTCCTGGGTCCTAAGCCAGAATCAAGTAAATTTCAATCCCGCGTTATTTGTAGAATGCCTAAGTTATTCAGTAGTCAACAGTAGCCAATACATCATAATATTCCATATGGAATTATGGTATGAAACGAGATGGAACGGAGTACAGAACATTTGCAAACTTTGTAATCGGGGATGTCAGATTCCAAAAATGACAAGATAGCTTTGTGATGGTTTTTCAAAGAAATGTTAGCGACTACACCTTGTAACTAAAAGCGTCTTTCTAGTAAGGGTTCCCTCACCTAGCTGCCCTCGTTTATGTTGCATCATCTTCATTCTGTCTACTTCTCAAACTTGCAACAAGCTTGCATGTCTTCAAGAAAGCATCCAACAACTGCATACGAAGCACCCACATTAAAAATTCAGCTGTACCTCGCTATTAAACAGATCTTTGCAAGATGCATGGATGCAAGCACGTAAACATTCCAACACGTCATCAAAGGGTTAAGCGCCCAGGCAGCAACTTAAGTGAAACATAAGAGATAGGGTGATAAGAAGAACGATTGGCACTTTGACACTTACCCCAGGATGTTGCTGCAATGTAGGAGAGTAGTGATCCAGAGTTACATATATCTTTTGGAGAAGGCTCAAATGTGCATTAACCTTGTCGCCCAAAATGACGACCTGAGTAACATAAGAATTTTTTTAACATATTCGTATTACGATTTTACAATGATATATCACATCTATTGCAAGCAAATAGAAGTTTAATTCACAAATGAACCTTTCATCAGTATGCATTTATCACTTAATCTGTAGACAAGAAACTTTCCACATACGCTAGAGTCGGCCTGTCTCTCTCTCTAGACTCAGCCTCTCTCTCTCTCTCTCTCTGCGCGCGCTGGAGAGAGAGGGGCGAAAAACAACTCCTCTCGCTGCTCCTTCTCGCCACTGCTGCCGCCAGCCTCTACCGCGGTGGCGGTGGGCCCCACCCCAAATGGTGGCGGGGATCCTCGATAGCCGTCGGCGGGTTCTTCAGTGGTTCAAAGCGGTGGTCGGCGGGCTGGTTTTGCTCGGCTGCGGGCAGCGGCACTTGGCGGCGGGAGCGCGCATGGTGAGGCGACGGTCGGTTCTTTGGCGTCGCGGGATGAAATGGGCGTCGTAGGAGGAAGGGGTGCAGCTGGCCGGCGTCGCGTGATTGCTGAATCTAGGCCAATCGCCCTCGGCGACGGTGCGCGGCCTCCATCGGTGGGCAACGGCTTCCGCGGCTGCTCGCACTGCTCGTCTGGGAGCCGTGCGTGGCGGGTTGGGCGCGGTGGCTGGGCTGGTGCGTTCGTGGGACGGGACGGTGGCGCGCGGAGGCGGTCGGCGCAGGCTTCGGCCAGGTGGCGGCACAAGGTGTTGGGGTTCCCAGCCCTGTTGGGACGCGCAGGGGCCAGCATGCCCCCGCGTCACGTGTGGCGAGGGATGCTCGGGCAATGGTCCAGATCTAGCCCGAACGGCCATGTGCAGGGAGGATGGCGCCATGGCCAGGTGTGGCGACTAGGGGCGGCAAGTGCGTGCTGACGTGTGGGCCGGCAGTGTTTGTGGTCGTCGTGTGCTTGGAGACCAGGGCGGCCAGTGCGCAAGGAAGCTGGGGTGGCGGCTTTGGACGGTGGCTCGTCGGTCCCAGCAGTCGAGGTCTCGATTGTTGGTCTTGGCGGGGCAAAGGAGGTTAGGCGGAGGTCCTGGGGTGTGACGCTATAGCGGTAGCCGCAGGAGGCAGGGCTATGGCTGAGTGCCGCAAGAGTGACTGTTTTAGGCCGTGGGTGTAGCAGGGTGGTCGGCTCGGTCGGTCTAGCCCAGCCAACGTGTGGGATTTCTGAGCGTCTCGACGATGTGGCGAGGCCCCATGCGGCGATGAAGGTGGTCCCTAATCGTTTCAGCCCAGAGCGGATGCCAGGGTGTTGGCGTGGTGGTCATAGACTCTAGACAATGCTCTTGGGCAGCTAGGCCTGCTCGGTGTCTGAGCTGCGTGGCACCGCAACTTGCATGCAAGCTGTGGACGTCAAGGACATGGCTTCGGGAGATAGTCATGGTGGACTGCGTGGGGCGCAACGGTTCAGAATGGATGCCGAGTCAGGAGACCCGGAATCGGCACAGCGTCATTAGACGATGTGCAGATGTGCGTGGTGGTCTCGGATCGTGTGTACAATGAGGCCACCTCCACGGCCGACAGCAGGGGCGGCAATGTGGATGACGCGGGGTTTGGTGGTACATGCCCTCTTCACGAAGCTAGGGCGGCCCAAGTCCACTCCTCCAATAGCAGATCCGATTTCTCTTTCTTGTCGATTGTGATGGAGATTGCAGCACGACGGTGCGGCTTCTGGATGACTCGTGGCCCTTCTTCTCAACGCTATTGGGGGAGTTCCTTCCATGCTCCTCTGGGGCTTGTCAAGGTTTCAACACCTTTTTGGGTGGGTCACGTCGGATCTAGCCTGCTTGTTAGGGTGAGGAGCAGCCTCTACTCGGCGGGAGCGAGTTTCGGCTACCTACAGAATTTGTGTGCTTTGGTGCCTTCCTCAAAGTAAGTCGAGAGTAGTTGTTTTGGTGGTGTGTTATTTTTTATAGCGTCCATGGCGTTGTTGACTTGCGGGGCCCCTGGTTTTAGCTATTCGAGGACCTTTGTATTTGGTATTTGGCCTGGTTTTTCTTTAATAAACTAGGTTACTCTTTTCTACTAAATTGAATGGCAGCACTCCTATCAATTTCTCGAGAAAAAAAAACATACGCTAGACTCTACAGGAAGAATAAAAGATAGTGGTTGACAATATAGTCCAGCAGATAGACCTAACTGCCCAACGAACAAATACCTTGGCTTCAGCCTTTTGGAGCTCAGAACGCCTTGTTTGAAGCATTTGTTTATACCAGAGGCCTATTTTTGTTAGTACAACGGTTTGTCTGACCATGTGGCTGCAATGATCACTCAAATCCTCTGATCTGAAATCAATAATAATCTCATCAAGTTATAATGGAGTGTATTCCGGAAAAAATATTGCGACAGAAATTGAAGTCATGATCAGGATTTGTCAGTCTGCAGTCTTCACAAGCAATGACATATAGACTTTTAAACCAATCTTACATAGCATACGAAACGTTCATGAACGTTGGATTTGCATTTTTAAAAGGAAGATGGACAAACCTGTTTTCAGTTCTTTCCATTGACAATTTTTGCTCAATCTCCACAAACTCCTTTGACAACTTCATAATAGATACCAAAATGCACTCCAGTTGCTTTCCTTGCTCATTCTTAGTGAGAGTACCATTGTAATCCATATTTGAACAGTTCAGTTTGATAAGTTCATCATACTGCAGATCTTGCTTGGGAGTCTCATGTGATCCTCCTGGTGATGCGGGAGGCTCCACCTCGATATCACGCAGAATCATTTCGGCACTCTCTTGTTTGATGACTTCTGGATCTTCCTGATGATCTTGGATCAAGCACTCTTTCTCTAGCTCTGCTAACTTCTCCTTTAACTTCCGATTTTCTTCATTCGACAAACACAACGCCTTCTCCTTTTCAGAGATCACAGCTTCAAGTGAAGACAGTTTTGCATCAAAATTCAGTGCAGTGTCATGCATGTCGTAAAGAGAATCATCCAGTAAATTTCTTGTAACAGTGTGGTATAGTGCATCTCTAATATCACCTTCAATTCGGAGGTCCTCGCAGTCTTCTTTAATTTTCTCAATTCGTCCCAAGAGCTCTTCTTCTGACGACAATTGAAGAGACATATCTCTACTGGCTTCAGACAGCTGAGATGACAATTCCTTAACATCCTTCATATTATCTGCAAGCAAACCTCTAAGATGCTGATTGTCATAGTATAAAGAATCAATTCTGCTCAGTCTGCACCTTTCATCCAGTTCATCGCCAGTCATGCAAAATGCGGGTATCTTCATATTCTTGGAAATGATTTGGTCAATTTTCGAGATGATCTCTGGAATTTTCTTTCTTAAAGGTTCAAATTCCACGTCATTCTGTAGAGCAAATGATCCCTTCTCCCGCTTGAATTTGAAGAGCTCTTCTGTCTTTTCTTGCAAGGCCAATTCATGCATCCTCTTCAATTTGCTAATCTCGGACTTAAAATAGCTTATTGTTTCTTCCCTACTCATACCATTCAGATGGCGGAAGTCAGATTTTTCTGAGATAACCATGGACTTCTGTTTCCTAAAACTCTTACTTTCCTCGGCACGGGATGAAGAATGATCCTCCTTTGTTTTCTTTCCAAAGAAATTGTATTTCCACCTATTACTCCTGTTACCTGAAGTTTCATGCTTACTGTGAGAAATATGTGATTCTGGTAGTGAAGGCAACAATAGCTTAGAAAGAGCACCCAGGTCTTCACGCATCGCGGCAAATTGAGCTATTGCTTCCTGCCAATTCTTACTCATGGTGTTTGTGACAGAAATTTGCTCATACAGCTTCCTCTCTAGCTCCTCTTGCAGGCCACTAATGCATTCTCCGATTGTAATGCTGACGACTTCCAATTGCAATTCATGCTCCCACTGGAGATCAGGAACTGACGGGTTGGCTAGGCTAAGCATCTCCCTGGCTTGCCGGAACACAACGGCCAGCAGCAGCTTCAGGGCGTTAAACCTCTCATCTATCTCAATCAGCATCACATCAAGAGACATGCCCAGGTGTGTGCCAATTACGTAACCATTATCCGGCAAAGCGTAGTGTTCCAAACCTGTTACATCACCCTTGAGCTTATCAAGCTGCGTATCAACTTCCAGTTTCATCAAGTCTAAGTACTCTGCATGGTTGATCTCCGCATTTGAGGCGGAAATGTGTCGATTTGATCGTGACAGTGCTCTTCCAGACCCTTCAAAGTAGCTCTCGGTGCTGGAGTTGGACTTGAAGGACAACAACCTCGGCGTCAGTGCTGGTGAATCTTCGGATGTTATCGACCAGCTGTCTGGAAAGGTTGATCCATTGAGCAGAGGCTTCATCCTTTCACTCAACGCCTGCACGGGTATTAGTTTTAGTTTAACATCTGACGGGCAAGTTGACAGTTTGACACCATTTTAATCTTGAAATTTGAAATTAAATTGGTCGACACAGGAATATTTTGGAACTTGAACACCAGAATGATGCGCTTAAGTTCACATGGCAATAAAATGAAACCTACAAATATACTACTATTTCATTTGATTTCATTCATATCTGTAATATACACACGAGTTCTTTGTTTCAAAGGGGAAAAAAATAGTATATGTGAATTCTGATGAACTAACAAATAGCCAATCATTGGACACAATAAAAAACAGAAAATCAATTCTCGGATAATTCAGAGATAGCTTATTTTAATTGCGGCGATGGTACGGGACGAAATTACTTCTCTGCCAAGCCAACTGCCAACCGAACAGCTGAAAACTCAATTGTGGTGTAAATTTCAATATTTTTTTGTTCAATCACCAATCAACATAAAAATTTCTAAAAAATGTTGATAGGGTAGTTCTTAATTCATCAAACATCTCTTCAAATTCCAAGTTCAAATTCAATTTGCGATGAGAGCAACGAAAATAGAAATCCCTGACATCTTGCAGATTTTTTAGAAATAGAAAAAGAAAGAAAAGGAAGAGATGTTTGATTAATTAAGAACTACCTCCTCAATTTATCAGAAAATTTTCATGCTTATTCGGTGCTTGAACAAAAGGAAGTTTTTGAATCCTCACTACAGCTGTGTCTTCACCCGGCAGGTTGTCAAACAAGCACGCACAAGTTCATATTTCCATATCATCAAATCAACAGAGCACGAATAGCACAGCCATTTGAAATCGAACTTGACCAATTCAAAGCGCACACACACACACAAACACACACACAACATCAACACAACACGCAGCAACGACATGTACAGCACAAGACGCATGCATACCCGGGTGACCGGATCGCTCACGGGCTGGATCGCCTCCATGCCGCGCTCCGCCGCCGCCGCCACCGCAGGCCGCAGCTAACTTCTCCCTCTCGCCGCCGCCGCGTCTCCGAAGGCGGCTCCTCCGGCGACCGCCCTCCAGGTGCAGGCAGGCAGGCAGGCAGGTCGTAACAAGCCAGTGCTAACTACTCGCTCGCACAAGAGACAGCATTGGCAGAGAGGATAAGCGGGAGGAGGTGATGGCGACGGAGAAGGAAGGGAGTGAAGAGCGGAGTTAATCCACGGGACAGCGACCGCAGCTGGCAAGTGTATAATAATACCGGGAGGGGGTGGTTAGCCAGGGGAGAGGGCGAATGGATCGCCGCCGCGTCGAAGCCAACGGAGTCGGGGGAGGGAAACGGTTGGCTCTGCCAAGAGGACCGTGGCAGCACACGGCGGCGGGCCCCGCGGTTAAGTTTGCAGGATCGATGCGTTCAACCAGTAGGCTAAACTGATGAAACGACTGGACAATAAGATTAACTCATCTGATGTTCGGTTTTTCCAGGCTTAAGATGTGGACTAAGTCACTAGAGTCAGCCGTAATTATTATTTCTGAAGTTAATTTGATACTGTGTTCTTGCTGAACTCAATACACCACGTCCTAGCTTATATGGCACTATGTCGGAAAAGATGGCCTTTCCTGGCTTTCTGTCTGCTTTCCCCGACAAATTTTCAGCTAGGAGCGTCTGCCACAGGTCCAGCCGTCCCCAAATGTCTTTGCTGACAGACAACAGGTTTACCGGCAGACAAGTATTTGCCGACAGACATTGCTATCCTGGCAGATAGTTAAATGCTGACAGATATTGTGTTGCCGCCAAACAATATGTCAGCAGACTGTCAGCCACTTACTTGATTTTCCGAATTGAAATAAAAATCACAATTTTGCTACTAAACAGATCCTATTTGAAATTGACACCGTTCAAATATATTGCTTAACACGGTTCATAGCCCACTTCAATAACAAAACTTCATTTGTATTAACATTTTGTAAGTCAATGCATATTACATAACTTCCATTGCACATCATAAAAACCACAGAAGTGTTTCCTCCAAAAGAAAACCACAAAAGTATATAATCTGTATAACTATTTGCTATCTTCACAACTCCACCAAGTTGATCTCCAGGTGTAGTTATTCTCTGGAGGTTAAAAGAGAAGCTGGCAATCCAAGCCCTCCAAATGATCACAAGCCTTCATAATACAATAGCAAAGTTCAGAATGAAAGACATCCATGAGAAATAAGTATAGTGAAATCAGAGATTACCTCTAATAGACACTAAAAATTAACATCGTAACAGAGCAACCGGCAGTTTGAACTTTGAAGTCTTTGCAAACACTCCTGTGAGGTTAAAAACTAAGTATTCAGTTAAACCTAGCATACTTTGATATATAAAGCTTTCAAATTGATTGTTCCTCAGCTAAAACTTATAAAGCATATATATTTTTCAGATTTATTTTAAGATATAAGGTGTAGTTGTACAATAGATGGTGTTTTCATATCTTACCCTGTCATACAATAGTTTGTGCTGAAGCTTGAGGGAGTAAAGGTAAAAAAAACACTCTTCCTTGTAACTAGCAGCAATGCATATATAAAGAGCATTTTATTTGGAGAAACTTGTAATGTTCAGGGAATAAAACAAGGTACATTAGCAGAAATGGAATACATACCACTTCTCTATTTTCTTCTTAAAAAATCTTGGCAGCACTTGTCATTTGGATCTGATGGGACCCTTTCCTCCTAAGCAACCAACGCCTCCACATCTTTCATGGAATACTATATGAAGAACGCTCATCCTACTAAAATCGGTTCCCATGTATCCACGCAAAGAAATTTAAAGAGCTACACCTAGCCCTGCATTTCTTCTTCCGGAAACTCCAAAAGTAAATCTAACCCAATGGAGTAAAATGAAATTATGAAGTGAATTCAACTACATAATTTGAATGGAAGTCCTTAGCCAACTCTAACTCATCAGAAAGGGAGAAGAGCACTGCAGGTCAGAACTCAGGAAATATAATGTCCATGTGCGCGGCGGCGCGAACTCGCGAAGGTGACGGGCGGCGGCGATGAGAGGAGAGGAGTGGGGGAAGGGGACGATGTGAGGAGATATCGACCGATTGGGGTGCTAGGCTAGGTCTTTTCACAACGCGGCTTTCGCTAAGCATGAGACCTCCAAAAAAATTCACTGCGCGTGTGACCACCCGCGTGAGGGGTTTGGGTCGACGCCTCATTTTTGTTGGCCAGGTGTTACAATCTGCTATTCCTGACAGCACCCCCAAAATGAAATTTAGCGGCAGACTGTATGCCTAGGCTTTTGCCCGTAGACGGTTTGCGGCTATTACAGGCTTTTACCGTCAGACTGTCTGTTAGGGATTCTTACCGGCAGACAGCGTGTCACCAAATAAAAACTTTCCCAGATTCTCAAAAAAAATTAAAACTTTCCCAATAGACTATTAAGGGGTGTAGGGGGTGTTTGGTTGACTTTTCAGCAACTTTTCATTGGAAAAAGCTACAGCCTAACCAAATGGCCAGCTTTTCAGCAGTTTTTGCCAACAGTAGCTGTGGGCTTTGCAGTGCAAATTTAGCTGTTTGGAAAAGCTGCCTTCTGCCAGCTTTTTGCAATGTGTTGAAGCTTCAGTGCTCATTTTTCAAAATGTTGTAGATGATTTGGATCAACCAAAAGTCATATGTTCACTTTCTCACAGCCACGGCAGCTTTTCCAGACAGCCAGCCAACAGTAACTTTGTCAACAGCCATAGCCCAACCAAACAGGCCCTTAGTCCTCTTATCTGGGGCATGGTGTAGTGACTTATTACGGTGGGACTCAGTCTACGGTTGTAAAACTTCATAATCTGTCATGAAAAAGTAGACACATAGATAGAAAATACCGATGAGTAGACAAAAACTGGAGTTTCATGCTTGCTGGGCTACACCAGTTGGGAGTTTTGGCTAAGTCTCCGTACACCTGACCCCGACAAGCACCGGGCGATCAAATCAACAATTTTTTGAAAGATCTTGCTGGGGTTGAAAACTAAACTATATATTTCTTGCTGGATGTGGAGACAGGTTGATGCAGTGGTGGCGTTTAGGTGAAGAAACAATAACAACTCATATAACTGATTCTATATGAGACAAAGCATGTGCGTAGCATAAAATGAAAATGTTACGTGAATGGATTGTATATAGCTTCATCTGAACAATTGTCATTTGACACTGTGGCCAGTGAGTTGTCGCAGAGGGCAACATGGGCAAGCATAGAATAGCAGAAATGCAAGTTGATGATGAGACAATTTTGGTCTGCAGGGCAAAAGGTTGGGTCAGGCAGAGACGCTGGTGGCGGGCTCTGGCTCTTCAGGCGAAAGGGTTGTTGCACTTCCGAGAATTAAAATGTTCGTAGTTACATCCACAGCGGTTAGAGATAGGGACCTATGCGTTAGGTCAATATGATAGAGACAAGTGGCTTCCCGTAAGACTTACATGTTTTAAGGATTGGAAATTTTTGTCCTTCGTAGATGGGCTTATATAGGAAATTGATCTAGTGATCTAGGCTGTTGGACGGAGATCCAAATGTCAGAACTGCATAGAAAGTGACATGTTCTGTAGGTAGGTCCTTTAAAGATTTAAATGAACGTGTATTGTACTTCATCCGCATACGACCAGGATAGGTGCTTAAATTCAGCGACAGACAAAATACTTCAAGAAATCGTAATAACAACTGAAGTTACATGCTTCGGTTGACGCGTCATATGATGCAGAAGCTTATGAATTACATGGGTGACTTTATGATTCTCCAAAAGGTCTTGATAATTTTACACCATCACAAGAATCATGCGATCATGTGTTTCTGCCTTTTCTTGGCATCGTATCACAGCAGAACAATCATAGATAGCTGAAAATTCAGATCCTAGTAAACCTCAACGTGCCATTGCTTTTTCTTCTTGAGTTGTGACAGTTTCTGATCCCAGCTCTCGCCCCTTTGCTCTGCCACTTTCTTGAGTGTGTCCTGAATCCCTGGCATCATTCCTTTCAAACCACAGAAGTAGATGTGTGCACCACCATCCAAAAGCTTGAAAATTTCATCACTGTACTCTTCAATCTTGTCCTGAACATACATCTTGCCACCACTCTTGTTCTTCTGCTCCCTACTTAGTGCTTTGTCGAACCTACAGATTTAACACGCTCAATTATATTCTAACAGCACAATGAACACAAGTAGTTTATTTCTGTGGCACGCTCAAATATCAATGATGTTCTATATTGACGTAAGTTCACAGAAGCATCAAAGTCAATAACAAAATGCCGTTTTGGGTACGTATAGCGGTAATAACTGAAAAAAGGTATTAAGATGAAAGAGATCTAGTAACCTGAAATTGTCTGGATACTGCTTAAGGTAGCTCGTGAATTCTTTATCATAAAGAAGGCTGTCAGAATTAGCCACACCAAGGAAGAGCCAAGCCAGGCCACCAAATCTGTAATTTGGGACATCTTCCATGAACATGCGGCGAAGGTATCCACGGTAGGGAGCAACACCAGTGCCAGTGGCAATCATGATATGGGTTGCATTTGGATCATCCTCAGGTAGAAGCATTATTTTGCCAGAGGGGCCTGGGATCAGAAAAGAATCACAGTGAGATTCTTAAGGTTAGAACATCCATCATATGCCATAAACTAAGAAAGAATGCACAGTTCTACAGGAAAGATGTATATGCATACATGTGAGGTTTGTATCTGAGAACTAATCAGGAAGCAAACCATTTTTTTAAGGAAATCTGATATGCATTGGGAATTAAAGTTTCTTGAAAAAATCAAGTATTACAAATGATGGGACTGCAAACCTTAGATAGAAAGGAGCCAGTGGGCAGGAAGACAAGATAGCATATTAGTGCAGGAGGAAAGCCATATTAGAGGAGATGCTCTTGGCCTCTTGGCTACTTCTAATTGTATGCTGCTTATTATATTGGCTAGTGTTTTAATAACTTGTTTTTAGCAATTAAGATGCTTTTTAGCACTTATTTGTCAGAATATACACAGTAAACCTGCGGCACTGCGAACTCTCATCTCTTTTTTAATGCATTGAGGCAGGGTTATTTCTTGCTTCGCCTTAATTTACATCGTAAGCGTTGTGCGTGTACTAATACCCTTGTTGTCTAAGGATTCAGAAATATATGGTCTACGGCAGGTGAGCTGTAGGAAAATGTAACTGAAGGAACTAAAACTCCTTTTAGAGTTAAGGCTCTCATATAACACTGTTAACACACAGGAAAGTCTTCACATCCATCTGGAAGAAATCAACTAACCTGTCAGCTGAATCTTGTCCCCAGGTTTTGAGTTGCATAAGAAGTTACTGCAGACACCATTCTTTGAGGGGTCCTCCTTGCCAGTTTCGGGATCATAATAAACTGCACGGCGAACACACAAACTGGCGGTCCTTCCATCAAATGAATCTCCGTACCTAGTAGATGCAATTGAATAAAGCCGAACATTCTGTGGGGCTCCAGGCTTCTTTGGGTTCCCTCCCTGACAGGTAACAATGCACACGATGAAGATAGAGGGCGAAACGACATGGAGGACAAGAAATGAAATGAATAGATATTTGGTACTTTAGTTAACCGAAGGAATTTTTCTACACAAGATACATGTGTTTTATCTCTCTTACAACAGTATATTTTGTCGCCTAGATCTTAAAAGATGTCAAGCAGCATACTGAAATCAATGTCTATAAATTTAAACATAATTTCAGTACAGCCTATCTGCATATGTGTATCCCCTTATTTAATAACATGAAGAGTCAATTGTTCAATGTCCAATAAGACAAAAGACAAAACTGAGAAAATGGTAGAGAGCAGGAAATACTTACCGGAGGAATCACACCATAACTTTGCCCCTCCCAGTAAGGTACATTACCACCATGATCAATGACGACATGGCATGTCTCTCCTGGAGCTTTAGGGCCTACTGCTCTCTCAACCGAGACGATCGTGGCCGTGTAAGGCCCTTTGGGCTTGTACGTGTTGAGGGGCGGCTCCTTAGCACTCTCCAAGTTGAGAGGCGCGACAGCGACTTTGCTTCTGCTCGCTTGCTGAACAGACATGCAAAGCACCTTGCTCACGTGCCTCCGTTGCGCCACGACCTTGCTCTCGCATGCCAAGGTGGTGCCAATCCATGATTTGTTGCTAAAGCTAAGGTTGTTGCTACCCTGAAGCATAACAAGAGGCAAAATTTAGCACCATCCAACAACGCTGTGAGCTGAGGATCCACAGCCTACTAAGACAATAGCCCTGAATTACTAAATGTTCATCTACTACCATGCGTAACTGATTGATAATCACTGCATCCAAATAGCACGAAGCCGCAATCTTGCAGTGCCATCGAATACCTAAAAACTGCTACATGCTCGAACCAATCTACAATGCCCACTTCAACAATCCAGAGCCCACGGAATCACGCACCAACACACGATTCTTTCCCCCCGAGAACAACACCCAAAAGGAGCGAAGGGGCATCGAATCACGCACCTGGATCGCAGAACTCCTCGCGCCACGATCCGGGCCGACCTGCGCCGGGACAGCCACCTACAGAACGCGAGGAGAAACAAAGTCAGCAGCCGCCATGCCGCGGAGCGCGAGAAGCGGAGGAGGGGAGAACGGGACCGCACGTACCTGGGACGCTGCGGCGGTCGCCATGGCAGATCGTTCGTCCGGGAGAGGAGAGGAAAGGAGGGGTTTTGATCTGGTGGAGAGGGGAGGGGGGAGGCGGGTTTATAGGAGGGGATCAAGAGTGAGCTCTTGAGGCGACGCAAGGGACGGCGACGTCTGCTCTTTGGGGTTGGCTAGCTGCTAATAAAAAATCAGCTGCTAAACTTTTTTTTTGTGGAGTAGTAGCAGCAGCAACAGCAGCTTTAATTTTGATGGAGCTCTGAATAGATAACCAATTAAAATTTGATTTGATTAGTGAAGTCTCGTTTAGCCGCATAGAGTTGCTTGGCTGCTGGAATGGTTGAGTCAATTAGCCGACTGAGATGGCTGCTCGAGTGCCTCAGTTGGCTGCTGAAATGGCCTCGTGGTGCCATGAAAGGTCACCTTGCCTCTCAAGATCACAAAGTCAGAGATGGCAACATAGCTCAGGTGCATGCATGAATGGGCACAAGTGTACTTGTACGATTGCAGCGCTCTAATTCTTATTTTGCGTTTTGTGATTCAAGGGAGGAGAAGAATATCCTGCGCGTCCATTCTGGATTTCCAATTACCAACTGGATATCCTGGTTTAAAGTCTTGGTCAAAAGGCTGTCATCTTTGCAATATTACCATTCACCGATGCGCTAGTCCTGGACATTTGTTCTGATTCCAGCCATCAACCCAACGAGGCTAACGGTTTTTCTCGAGCCACGGATGGTGCACCATGCGGTGAACTTCAGCCTCGTTTGGAACATATGAATTTCACCGAAAAGCACTAGGATTCCAGAAAAATTCCCACAACGAGGACTAGATGTTGCACGCAATCTGTACGCTGCGAAGGTTTCAGTGTTACCTGCAAATTCAAGTAGCACCGATGTGTTCATCAGTATTCAAGCAGCACCGATGTGCTCATCAGTCAAAACTGTCAACAGATCACGTAAAATCTCCCAGGAGAATCCTGTAGCAAGCATCTGATGTTTTTTACCCTTGTTCATCTTTGGCATGTTTGCCAAAAGCTGAGAGCAGTTCTACACCAGTTTATTGTATTTTTACACGGACTAGAGGCCAGCAAACAAGCAGTACCTAAGACTAGAAACATACTATCTTCTTCCTCGAAAATGCAGAATCTATTCTTCCTTTAAACAACAAGCTACAACATGAAGTTTTCACTAGCTAGGATACCTACAACACATGCACTGATTCAGACCTTGGATGAGTTGCTACAGCCAGCATCATTCACAAACCCATGAGGTGATCCAGGCCTGCATGAGGGCCTCCTCCCATATTGGCATGGGAGCTTCCTCCCATGCCAGCAGGGCCTCCTCCCATGTTGGCATGAGAGCTTCCTCCTCCCATGCCAGCAATCGTCATGTTATGCAGCAGTTGTTGGAGCCATCGCCTTGTTACATGATCATCCTGTGTTTGTAACAACAAGCTGGAGTCAGTAAATAACCGAAACTTGCGGTGCAAATATTAATGTAAAACTTGTCTAGTGAGGAATGAAATAATAGCTATTGATGCCGCGACAAGCTGAAACACACCTGAAGGAAGGTGTTGAATGTACCATCCTTCAACACGGTGGGGAGGCAACTGTTGAGCGCAGCACATGCCCTGCATAAGATCACAAAAATTTAGGGACGGCCCAATTACACGTAAAACGGTTTTACAAATTGTAATTTGTATAGATGGTAGCATGAACCTCGCATTTTCTGTCAGCCTGAGGTAGCAGCGGATAATGTGCTTCAGCAATCTTGCAGAAGGTTGTTCAGCAAGTGCCTGAACCATCTGTGCTAATACAGTGGCTACAGCAAAGAAACGCTCAGCAGTAGCACATATGTAACGCAGCCCAATGTCATCAAGCAGAATCTTTTGAACAATAAAGGTGGCCACCTGCAGTATACCTCGACTGAATTAGTGAGACTGAAGCATTAAATCCACATCCAGCAGAATAAAGAGATGCAATAATCTAGTTAAATCTATTCGTGACAGACTGACATGTATAAGCACATCATGCTTCAACAACCAGTTTGAGTTTCTTGATATCCACATCATCAATAGCTAACACAAGGTAATCTATATGCTAGAAAATTATATAAATGTCTAAAAAATAAAAATATCCCTGTAAGATAAGATCAAGCAAAACGAAAGAACCTACACAAGACAACTATCATAGACAATCTGAGCAATTCGTGCCCGTGATAAGATTAGGTCGCAACATGATTTCAGTGTTGCGCCACGCAAATATCATACTGCAACAGTTGAACATACTAAAGGAACATGTCAATGCTGTCAAGGGCTACAAAGCATAGACGCAGAACTAGAAGATATTTAGAGCAAGGGTTGAGACATACTGTTTTTGAAAGTTCACTGCCCATCTCCATAGTACGCAGACACAGAGGAATTATTTCAGTTTGAAGCAGAAACCCAATAACTTCAGAATCGTCAACCTGCATATATCACAAAACAAAGCAAAGAAAATATTATTATGGTTTGCTAAATTGATGTCCGGTAAAAGCAACAAAGGAGCTCTAACAAAACATCAGGCCACTTGGTTCAAAAATTGCAGTTCCTGTAGGGATTCCTGGGACCCAAATCCCAATTGGTCCATTTGGTTAGCATGACTGGATTACTGGAAAGAGAGTATACAAAAGAACCAGATTCCAGCCTACAAAGGAATCACAATCCAGGCCCTCCCCACCATCCTTTTTTCCTTCAGCCCATTTCTCCCACCATTACAAACAGAAATCCATATGGACCATCCTTTCCTACTTCTCATAAAATTTCAGCTTCAAATTACCTTCACAAGAGCACCAATGACACCCAAGCTGGTAAGCCTCAAGTACTCAAAAGGTCTTGTCTTGCTGGTAGTATTCAAGAACGGGTACAGGTACAGTGGGATGTGAGCTGCAAAGAGAAAGAAGCCATGAGAGAAAGAAACAGTTATTGACCCCTGCCAATTGAAAAGTAGCTCGGTCCAAGGACCATTTTCTACATATAAAACTGACTGTATGTGATCAATTGCCTGCTTGTTAGAGTTCTTCAGTGCTACACTGCTACTTATTTTATACTACAAGTACGTTATAGACTCGGACAGAAAGGGAAATACGTTTAACAAATGCAAATTACGGAGATATTTAAGCCTTGACATAAAAGTGGCAGCGGTCAGTACCATTTAAGAAAAGGATCCTGGTGTCAGGGTGTGAAGCGACGCACTGCAATTAAAAAACAAAAGCAATATGAAATTTAGAAAGAGTGGAGTATAAAACCAATTTGGGGAGCTTATAGTGATAAGACAACATGCGCCACGAAAACAGCAGTGTTCTCAGCCCACCATGAGGCCCACCATGAGTGAGGGTTTCTTCTTTCTCATGTAAAAGCGTACCTGAAGAAGTGCAAGTGCGTTGCAGACACGGTTTGATGCAACTGGCGACAATGTTGGGGGTGAAAGTGAAGGATAGATTGATACAATCTCCTGCAAATGTTTTCAAGTAGCAAAATAGACTGGATGAGGTAAATCCACGGAAGCTTCAATAAATTTCATATCAAAGAATCAACATACACCCACAACCACCCTAAATTATACAGCAAGAACTACAAAAGTACATATTTACTCTTGCCATAAGCATTCATGAACCAATTGAGAAGTGTGCAAGAATTGTAACCTACCTGGAGTAGTGCAGCAATTGTGCCAAAGGAGTGCCATAGGAGTGGAGCAAGATCTTGAAAAATCTCTCGCTTCTGAAAAAAGAATTTCCAGGAACAGATCAGAAAACAAATCTTCACCTCCTACTTCCCAAATAAATAACAGGCATGTCAATAGATAACTAATATTTTACGAAGTTCTTTGAGACGATTGCACGAGGAAGTTGGTCAGTTTGTGTTCTAGCATCCAGCTACTAACTTAGCAACGTGAAAACATCGTATGTAAGTTAGAAGATAAATTAATAACCTAATAAATAGGGAAACCCTTAAGAACTATCACATGATAAAGCACCAAATCAGAGACCCAATCTTTAGATTGCAACAAGACCCGATGCATATGCACTCAAACACACGAAGGCAGATATCACATGCATTAAATTTTCGTATTAGACCACCTCCAATTTGTAACAAAAGGATACCAAGTACCGCAAGGAGTAGCATCACAAAAATTGTTAAGGAGGAAGTTTAGATATATGGTCATAAGTCATAAATGAATGCCAAACACATGGATCACTCGTTTATTATCTCATCTATGGTAAGAGTGGATTTCGAATAAAACTCGCCCACCCCCTCCAATGTCCCAAGCAAATCTTCAGCAACTGCACAAATTCATTTTAAGCAGCTGACCCATTAAAGCCCCTCCGAGGGCCTCGTCAGTTTAGTTGGGCCGCTGCGGCACACTCCATCTGCATTTGCATGGGCCGTGTCAAAATGAGTGGGCTGCTGGATCGATTCATGCAACCCACTCCACCTACTGGTTCACTCATTTCGCGCTACAACGTGCAAACCCACAAGCTAACAAGGACCGAGGAATCATGCGAGTACAGCATTGGGCTTTGAGGGAGATCCCCCTTCTGTTCCATGTCATGGACCCATATGCGTAATTCTTTATAACACCGGCCCGACGAAACTTACCAGCAAAAATTTGAACAAGAATGTGCACCTAAAATGTGCTTAATGTGTGACATATTCAATTGTTCATTGCTAGAATTGTTGATTTAATCAACAAAAGAACAATACATCCTAGATTTGAATCCTATGACTTTTGATGTTACGGTAAAACAAGGAGTTGCCCGTATTATCTGTCCAATTTGGGTTATCATATTTGGAACACTGATGTTTCACTAAAAAAAGAACGTTGATGTTTGTATTCGTGGCTCATACCATGAGCTCGCTCTTTTCGTACATAATATAGCTGGAACAGAAAGTATCTATTAACTTTATCACTTATCTAGATAATATGCAAAAGTAGAACGAGCTGTTTCTAACATATAAATGCCTTCTCTTATTTCTCGCCAAAAAAAATGACTTCTCTTATTGTTCTTAGACTGTTTAGACTCCTTAACAGCTACTTTCAAGAGTTTCATCAATAAAAGGTGTTCCCTTTGGTGCAGGGTCATAAAAGCCCAGTCCTTGAACAGATTCTCTCCACCAAATACTATAATTAAATGCGCACAGCTAAATGTAAACCTTACAGCAGCCTGCTCCCAAAACTGCAGGTAGTAACTAAAGAGGCGGAAAATACATTTCCCAACACAAAATCCTCACTGGAGTTCCTTTTTTACCCAAAAAAAAACTACATCAGAGAGCAGGGTATATTAACAAGATACTTGTGTCTTGTGCTATTCACTCCTAAGAGAATGTATCAGATAACTGCAGTATTGTCCGTTTTAATAAGAGCAAGCAGAACTGAAATAAATAAAGTTATCCAATGGGCACGTTGAAACAGCCAAGCCAGTGATGTCCACTGGAGATTGGTCACTCTTTTCACGACGGTTGCTGATAACAAGTATACCATAAATTTTTAAGAGATGTAGAACAGAATAAACACTAAAAAAGCACGAGGGTACTCGCGTGCGCCAGAGCCTACTTGCTCTCGCTACATGGCTGAAACTAATTAGGGCTGCACAGAATCTCTCAATTCTCATCATACTTCAAATATGAACAGGCAGAGTTGCACTAAATTACCCAACACACCACAAGCTACCTATGGAAGCACCCCGGGGAGATTGGAGAGCGCTACTTTCACACCAAGCACTGATCAACAAGTAACACGGAGCGAGATGTGCGTACACTGATCTTTGCCTAGACTACTACCTGAGCCAATTTACCTACAGAACTGCATAACAACTGGCATCAGATCATCAGGTCCCAAGCTACTTTTGCCTACACACAGCATTACATCACCAAGCTTGTAACTTTACCAACCACCACATGGCACACACAGATTCCCAATTCCCACTACAAATCCCATCCTTGAAGCTTCACTGGAGAGACAAAAATGGAAATTTTCCGCGACGAGAGAGATAGAGAGAAGTGCGAAGTCCTCCGCGGCGAGGAGACGGGAGGGGTGGGGAGGAAGGGGACCTTGGAGAGGTCGAGGAGCGCGTTCTCGCGCAGCTCGGGATCGCAGAGGTCGAGCACGAGCTGCTCCGAGGACACCATCTTCCGGTCCCTCCCGGCCGCCGCCGGCGCCGGCGACGACGCGGGGGGCGGCGGCGGGGCCGGCGAGGGCGCGCCGAAGGAGGGGCCAATGGAGAGGGACGGCGGCAGATTCGCCATTGAGCGGGGTCTGCGGCGGGGGCGGCGGTGGCGTCAGGAAGAGGAACTGGCGAGGAGTGCTTTGCCCGGAGAGACTACTTGAAGCGGTATATTACGAGGAGGGCAGGACAGCAGGCGGCAGTCGTTTCCTAGCTTTGCTCCTGTCCTAAAAGGATGGTACTTTTTTTCCGCTGTCCTTGCTAATGCATTTTTTCTTTAAAAAACAAATGCATTATATTTTTCGAGAGTTCTACACGGAAGCTGCTAGCCGCAGGGCACCGATCCCGTCGGGCATCCAACAGGATCCTTCCGATCCGTCGGCGCTGAGCTAATGCTCCGCCTCTTCGCCTTCTCCAACCGTTTTGTCTATCCTTCCAAGTTTCACCCACTTCGCCTTCTTCGATCACAGCTGAGATAACCTTGCTGTTTTATCATGTCGATGTTTTATTCCTCTTTCTTATGTCACTATCATGTATAACCTAACATTCTCTAAGGTTGATGTTTTATCATACTATTTCCCAATAGTGTCTTGCCATGCTCCCTCTACATTAGGAGGATAGTTAATTATCGTCTGGCCGGTATCGGTAGATGTTCGTCGTTAGGAAGGAGATAGAAGGAGAAAGTGAAAGAGGAGGGCATTAGGCCTTGAGGACCTTGTAAAGAAGATAAATGCGGATGGATAGTTCAATGAAATCGGTTATATAAACTTTCTTTTTCTATTCTTTAGCCAATCCAATATTGCCACATGGATTGTCATTCTCTAAACCCTATTTGTATTTGAATATTTGTATCTAGGTATCTAGAAACTTTCAGGAGCTATGTGTCCCGGTATAAGAAGAGTACTATCCCTACCACATCGGTTTCCAATAGTATATTTGCTAAAACATCAAAATAAATTAAAAATGTTATAACATTAATATTATATTTGATTTTATATATATTTTTTGTAAAGTGCTTGTGTAGAAAAATATGATAAAAAAACTCTCCAAACCGGTATGTAATATACGTTTTCGTGATTGGGTTTGTTAGAAATATTGGATCAAAGCCCATAATAATAATAATAATTTTTAGACAATCTCAAAGGCTCGTTAATTGCAAGGTGTGTATATAACATTTAATCTCATATAGTGAAGATGGAAGGACACCAACGGGATACATCACATCTCCTTGTAGCATGGAAAAATGGAAAAAACACATGCATGCACTCGCTCGCTCACCTCGCCACACCTACCCGCATGCGTGCACGACCGTGGCCGAGCCGAGGCGCTTAATAGAGCAACGTTACTTCTGTAACATCATTCCCGGTCGAGCCTATATAAGGAGGATACAAAAGAGGGGCTAATGGAGCAACGTTACATCTGTAACGTTAAACGTTGTAACTCGTTCATGGCCGAGCCTATATAAGGATGATACGCAAGAGGGGCTACATATAGAGTCAAAGCCTTATTCGTTCCTTTTGCTGTGTTGCTGCGAAGGGCTCCCTTGTTCCGTCATTCGATGTGCACCGTAAGGTGGAAAAGCAAGCCTCCAGAACCTATCGTTACCGTGAGCTTGCATCGAGCGGTGGCGAATAAGTTTTCTGGGGATGCTCATTGATTCATTGGTACATCTTTAGCAGGGCATCCACTCCACCCGCGACATCCTCTTCATCCACGACGTCCCTTATGTTAGTTGCAACATCACAGCGTCCTCTTCTTCCAAAAGCGAGTATGTTCTTACCACTACCACCATGTTTTCCCTACTCTTGTTAATAGTTGCCATGTTAGCACGTATATATATGCATAATTTTTTTTGGTAATTACTAGTATGTCTAGGATGTACATGTCATGTTCACATCTTAATGTTACAATGCTCATAGTCATGCTTTTTATGTGGACTAGAATAAACCCAAAAGTGTTAATTATTCCAAAAATCTAAAAATCTTATTATAGGCGCTTCGGTTTTACAATGGTTGGTTTTGCTGATGCATTGAGGCCGGACAAGTTTATCAATATGCACTTTAAGAGATGGAAAATCAAAACCACTTCACGGCTGACGGCTATGAATGTCTACTGGGTCACGGCTGGGAAACCTAAAGAAACCCTTACCTCTGCGAGGAGAAGGCGTTCAAGGAGGCCACCACGCTTTTTGTAGGTGGCATTCTTAGCATTATTGTTGACCACATTTATGATGTGTATTCGAAGCTAAGTTCGTTTGTAGAGACTCAAAGGAATTGTGGGATGCACTCGAAGCTAAGTTTGGTGCATCGAACGCAGGTAGTGAACTGTATGCCATGGAGCAATATCATGACTACAAAATGGTCGATGATCGTTACGTGGTCGAGTAGGCTCATGAGACACAGTTCATTGTAAAGGAACTCGAACTACTCAAATGCACATTACCCGACAAGCTTGTGGCTGAGGGCATTATTGCCAAATTACCTCCGTCGTGGACAAATTTTTGCAAGGACTCTGAAACACAAGAAATAAGAAATATTTGTTGAGAACTTGATAGCATCTCTTGATGTTGAGGAGTAAGCTCGGGTGGAGGATATGCATCCTAAAGGAGGTGAGGAATAGTCTAGTGCCAATTTGGTATGACAAAACGGTCGCGCTAAGTTCAAAGGTAAAAACAAGGTCAATCCAGCCACCAACTACAAGAAGAAGAAGAATTCGATGAACAAAGCAGAAAAACATTACTTTGTGTGCAGTGAGCTTAGTCATTCGGCTAAGGATTGCAAAAGCCATAAAGGAATAAACTACCCGAGATCGATAAAGCAAAGCAAGCAAATTAAGCATCGCTCTCAACATCTCAGTATCATAAAACTCTCATACAGTAGGATCAACTGCAAATTATTAAAGAATGTAATTTCAATGAGTACTTTCGTACTCACAAAACTTAATCATGTTTGTTCCAATTAACATAAGCATGACACAAGATAATAAATAAATTGCTACACAAGTAATTCATCTCCAAGTTAACATAGCATGCATTGACATGAAAATAAAGCATGTAGTCAACTAAATCAAGCTAACCACTTGATTCACCGATAAATTATCCAAAATTTCAAATCTGAACATGAGCGAAAGCCACCCCCAAACAACCAATTTAACATGGTTAAGTCCTTCCCGACTTGTCATGCACTTGGAATAGGGCTAACCACCCCAATATCTGAGTTAAACCAAAACTTGGGATAGGAATAACCACCACAATTCCCAGACAAAAAGTGTTCCTGTGGGTTGTTAGTTCATGTTTGGCTGACCATGACTGTCCAATCCCATCGCTAAAAAACATTCCCGCCATGAGTAAAGAAAAAGATCCAACAGCACTTGTATCGACATGGCTAACCACCTGGCAATCCATATATTGGTATATGTTCCTTACTCTCACATCTCACTTATTGACGATGGCATGGCACTCGGGTATCGTCAAGGAGGGCAAAGCCGGCCCACTGGACATAGGATGGGCCGGGCCAACAACTCGGAGTCCGACTTCTACATGGGGGCGTCTCATCGACTTGGAGTACAAGTTAGAGATACACTTACCCGGCAATCCTAGAGAAGTGTTGTAACTAATTAGGAAACCAATCTGTAAATCGATTCAGACTCTTGTAACCCTACCCTAGTCACCTATATAAGGCCAGGTAGGGATCTTCCGATCGGTATCTGATCATAGGCCATAGCCATAGCGTCATAAGTTCCCGTGCTCTTTACACATATAGCCTAAGCAACCTAGAGATTTGTTCTCAAGGTCTTACGGCACTCGGGATACAAGCAATACCAACCATCAAACACAGGACGTAGGGTATTACCTCTCCTTGAGGGCCTGAACCTATCTAAATTTTGTCTCCCGTGTGCACCCATCTAGATCTTCTATGCTCACACCGCTCCGTATTCATTATTGCCGGATTATAACACCGACACTTATTAAGTTCCATATTTACTTAGTCAAAATTAAACATCATATCCCACTGGTCATGATAAGCACCGACTCATATCATGCTAGAAAAATCCACTCGTAAGCACACTTAACAACATAAGCATGCAATCTTGCATAAATGAAACATAAGCAAATGCATTGCAAAATTAAGCATAAAAATTTAGTGAGCTGCTGCTTGCATTGCTCGTACTCCTGGACCTACAAAGGATCACTCTCATACGATGCCTCGTTGCCGAGCTCTACTAATTAAAAGCAAGAAATGCCCAGAAACACCGAAAATAGAGAATAAATCAATAAAAAAATTTTAAAATTAAATATGATGAATTAAATGCATCCTATAAACATTTTGAATGAAATTATCAAACTAGTTCAATTGTTTTCACTCAATTTAGAGTCCCAGAATTAAAGTTATGAATTTTCTAAGTTCTATATGACATTTTTTAGGATTTATAACATAGCAATAATTTCAAAAAAATCGCAATAGCAGCATGCATGATAGCTAAACCATTATGTATTACATGTTAAACCATGAATTTATATATAAATTTTAGTTAATTAAGAGTTAAACAAAGAATTTTAGTCTATTCTAGTCTATTTTAGCATTTTCTGTCTTTTCCTCATTTAAGATAAACAAAGAATTACTTTTTCTACCTAGATAAATATAGCCACCGGGGTTGACAAGTGGGGTCAGAGGTCAACCTTGACTAGTCACATTAACCTTTGGGCCCACTTGTCATACTCAGCACAATTTTATCTTCTATCCTTTTTAATTTAGTGAGCCACTGACAGGGAGGGTCTACTTGTCAGAACTTAAACTTCTCTTTATTTAAATGAAGTGATTGTTAGCTCGTGGATCCTACTTGTCATAGACACAGATCTTTAAATCCAAGTTTATCAGATTTTTAAACATATCTGCCCCATGTGTCACTCTCACGTCGACACTAATTCTAACCCTAAGCTAATGATTAGACCGGTGGGTCTACCGGTTAGGGCTGCTGACGTTTAAGCGCTGGTGCGTTTACACGAGCACTCGTGCGGGCAATACAAGTCACGCGCGAGACGTGTTGCTTGCATCGTTCAGCTCCTAGTGTTGCAGTGAACTTAACTGGGTGGTCTGGAGGATCAGCGGCTCACCAGAGACGGCGGCACCCAGTGGCGAAGAAAAATAGGGAAAAAGCCACATCAGTGATACATCAAGGAGGAAGACGAGAGAGTGGCGGGAACCGACGTAGATTCTCACCATGAAGAGATGCATGTGCTCTGTTGAGGCAGCAATGAACGGAGTTGTCATCGTGGTGGTCTTCGATGGTGGCGGTTCATCAGTCAACGTTGATGAAGCAGAGCGGCTATGGGGTGCTATCGGTCATTGGGAAAGCTTTGCACAGGGCTCAAGAACATTCTCGAATGTTGTTGCTTTGGGAGAGACTTGGAAGCTCGAGACCTTCGACGATCGGCTGGCGGAGCCCCTCAACGTCATCAACAGTAAAACTTGCACTAGAATGAGCCAAAGGTAAGGGAAGAGGTAGGAGAGAGTGCACAGAGCTTAGAATAAGAGGGCATTGCCCGGGAGCACACTGGGAATGGCTAGAACCATCACGCACGAAGCCTCACCAGTGCGAAAGATGACGAGAAGGGGGTTTTGCCCTTGCTGCAGGAAACATGCAATCAAAGTTGTGGTGAGCTCGTGATGATGAGGTGAATCCAATGGGCAAGGTTCGAGGGGCCAAAGCTACCTAAGACACGAGGTGGCACGAGACTGTGCGATCATCACACTCACCGGAGTGACGAACATCGTCCGCTTTTTGAGCTTGGGAGGGATAGAGAAGCTCCTAGCCTTGGTGGAGTGGCAGAGAGCACAAAGAGGGATTGAAAGGGGAGAAGTGCAGAGAAGTGAGTAGGGGCTCATAGGAGATATAAGGGTAGAGCGTCTCAAGGTACGGTTCTTGAGGTGAGCTAGTTGTTGGCAACACGGTGAGGGATGTGGCCCTGTGGGAGGATGCACGACCACATCGGGGCAACACACAACATCGACAATGAGCACACGGGGCAGTTGGCCATCAATGGTGTTGTGCCCGTGCACTAGCATCAAGTGGCACGTGACGGGGACGTATGGAGAAGACGACCTGCAGCTGGGCCCTACAGGTCAGTGGAAGGGAGGCGACACCAAGGCTGGCACATTCGCATGTCTAAAGGGGGAAGGAACGGGTCACAAGCACAGTAAGCCGAGGCTAATGGTGGGCTGGTCCGTGGGGCATGGGAAGCTGCGCCGAAACTTGGCCTAGGCAAGTAAAGGGTTTTATATTATTTTTTTCATAGGTTTATATTTGAATATTTAGAGAGTTCAACCCTAGATTTTAAAATCTGGAAAAAATCCCAGTGGTCATATATAATATTTATTACCTATGAAGATTTTCTCGGATTAAACTAAAGTATATTTTACTATTCTTTAAATTCAAGTCCAATTTTCCCTAATTTAGGTTTAAACTGTAAATAGGTGAAATATTGTTCCATAATTCATTAAAAATGTATATTCATGCTCAGATAATAAAATGAGCCACACACATAAAATTTCATGAATTTTGAATATAAGAAACTTCACCAAATAAATATATTATAGTTTGCCAATTCGGGACTTGTTTAAATAACACTTTATTCGAATATTCAAATTAGCTCCAAAACATCTGAGAATTTTCAAAGGCCTTCTTTAAGGCATATAAGAACTATGAAAATTAGTAAAGATGCTTTTAATTGGAGTGGTTTTTAAATAATCTAAATGCGGAAATGCTAAGATGATGAAGTGCACTTTTATTCATAATGACCATCAGAGGCCCCAATTACACAGGGTTACAATGTTGGGTCATTACATAGCATTTGAAATTCTGAATTTACCGGCGGTTACTGGTCTTACCAGCACCTTCGGTAAAATTTATGTTCTAGTAGCCAAAATCTTGGCAAGAGCTCGTATGCACCTTGTGATTCATGTTCTCCTTGAGCTTGTCGACAAGTTGCCACCAGATGAAGCCACATTCTCCTGTCCGTGCACCACCATGTTGCCCTTTCGTCCAACACTTGGTCTAGGACACCTACGGATTGAATGAAAATCTTTAGGTATCATGGAAGCTAGCGTTCTTCCACCGCCTGGCAATACCATTGCAACTATATCCGCAACTACTATGTCTTGTGCTCCCGCGCTTGCTTGCATTTCAGCTGCAGCAAGGATGTTGAAGGAGGCCCACTCGGAGAAGAGGAGTTCATAGCGCAGTGGCATGGTAGATAACAAGGAGCCACCATTATCACGATTCAGTTTGAGGATTCGGTTTCATAAGGTGGAGGGATGGGATGTTAGTTTTATCGGATTCAATTTGAGGATTCGTTTGAGAAGAATCAGAGGTAGTTGCTAATTTCATGGAAAGTTTTAGCAAGGAAGCATGAACGTGAGATGAGGGAGGCCCACATGTCAATGCAATTGTTTTCATGGGAGGTAGGAATGCAATGGAAGGAGAGGATGTGAACATGAATCGCTATCGTGACCTTCACCAAGTCCCATTTATAAGATAGTAAAGAATAAAAGGTACTAACCTCAAAACTCCCCTTCCTCATCAACCCCATGCCCGCATCTTCATCATGAGGCACCAGCTACTGATGGCAAGAGGTAAAAGTAGGACTTTGCTCAACTTCAGCAAAATCGCCACAATTGTGGCGCAAGTAATAGGCAAAAGGGGTTTAACTCATAGGTTAAGACATGTGTAAATAGGAATACTTTTTTTTGGGGGAAGACTTCCAATTATATATTTGACTATTCTTGGAGCACTTACACTCGTGCCTCCACATGGAGCAACAGCTAAAATCAACTCATTCCGTTCGGATGTCACGGTCATTGCCAGAAAGGCGAAACTAGGAAGCCCCTTATTTTGTAACTGTGAGTCATGTGATGAATATTTTGCCATCTTGTGCGGAGTTGTATAATTTGGTTGCATGAATTCAAGGTTGGAATTATTTGCAATGTGATTGATTGTTTAAGTTTCTCAATTTGTCTCAAGGAAAAATTGAGTGGATAAAGGATTTTTCTCGGCTGACTTGGGTCAAGTGGAAAACTTGTGCTCGCAAGGCTTTGCTTGGTCTATTGTGTGCAGGTGCGAGTTGGGTGCGGCGATGGTTCGGCCATATGGACCGGCATGAGGCTTGGAGGGCTAAGATGCGGTCAAGGAGGTGGCGACGACATCGTGCGGCTTAAAAGCATGTACGCGGAGGACAAGAAAGCGTGTGGAGACAAGACGTGAGGATCAAGTCAGTGCGAGGGCGTTTTGGTAAAAACGTGGAGTCTACCGAAGCATAACCAAGAAACTGCGGCGGCGGCCGGGAAGCGGTTTAGGGTTAGTTGCTTAGGGTAGAAGGAAAGATGGATGGTGGATGAGTCACTTAGACGCTTTGTGATGCGTGCTAAGTGCTCATGCCATCTAAGTGGGCTTAAGGCCCAAGTGGTGGGAGATATGCCTCCACCACTATAAAAGGAGGGGTAAGAGGTGCTTATCCCTCAACCCTTTTGTAAGCTTTGTGAAAACCCTAGTTAGAGGTTGCTCAAGAGAGCTTTGGCCTAATCATGAGAGGTCTTTGAAACAACAAGAAAATCCACGAAAAGCAATACAAAAAGATTTCCAAGAAAAGCCATGTGTCTCCCTTTGTGATTATGAGGTTTTCTCTTTTCGCTCTTTAGATTTTCGTTCTCCTTCTTCCCTCATGAATTGATTCTTGTTTTGTCAAGTGAAAGATGGATAGATTACTCCCAAGTGAGTCTATCTAAGCTTACCCAAGAATCAATCTTGTTCTTCACGTTTTTGAGTTCTTGAGATTGCTTGAGGGAGAAGAAAGAAATTGGGGTTTTGTATTTGATATGATCGGAGGTTTGTTTCTTGAGATTTGTTTGGTGGAATAGATTGCTAGAACGTGTGAGATGTTTAGATATTTATTGAATATCAAAATCCCTCACAAGTCCTAAGAATCAATTGATTTGATTTCGTGCAAGTCTTTCCTCTCATTTGCTCTTGGACCAGCAGTTAGTAAATTGGGGTTTTCTCTCAGCACAGATGAGCTTTTGACATAATTCCAATTGGAACAGCTCCGTAGGTCTTTTGTCTACCTCTGTGCAAAATTTCATTCAATTCCGTTGGGTGGATCAAAATCTGCGAACGTTTTACCGAGCGACAGTCTGCTGTTTTTCCAAAACCGGAAGTTCCGATTTTCTTACTCCGGAAGTTCCGATCCAGATCGGAAGTTCCAATCCAGGAGTCGGAAGTTCTGATTTTTCCAGAGCGTTCAAAATTGGGGTGACTTCGGAACCTCCGGTAAGGTCGGAACTTCCGATATTTTACACCAGAACTTCCGATCTGACAATGTTTTGCTGAACTTTTTTCAATCCATTTGTCAATGCTTTTCCGCTGCATTACTTGACTTGAACACAATAACTAATCAATAGTTTTGTGTTCTCATCTTGAGAAGAAATTTTTAGTTCGACATTCACCCCCCTTCTGTCGGAAGCCACCGATCCAACAAGTGGTATCAGAGCCAGGTTTCGCTTGTCTATAAGCTTTGACCGGCTTTGCAAGCCATGGCTTCCAATTCGAGTTCCTCTTTGGATTCTTTGAGTACGTGCTCCCTTGATTTTTTGGCCGATGATATGATTCGTGAGCTTTCTCTTCGGGAGCTCGGAAAGAGGGGAGGTTCCCCTTGTGATTTGTGTGGGGAATTTGATCACTTGGTTTCCGGTTGCCCACTTGAGAATGATGAGAAGCTTGTGGCATTCTTTGAAGAGTTGGCCTCGGAGGATGATCATGATGCATGCGTGAATCTACCACTCGAGGATGATCTCTACATCAAGATGAGCAAGGTGAGCAAAGAGTTGCTTGTGAATTCCTTTGTTGCTTGCTATAGGAAATGGTCTTCCTCTAAGTCCCTGGTGAAGTTTAAGAATGAAATGTTAGATGATATCACTAGGTCTTGGGATTCTTTGTATGCTGAATACCAATTGGTTAAGTCAACTTCTTCCCTTCCATGTGGTATTTGTAAGTGGAGAGATAAAGAAAATGAAACCTTGAAAACTTCTCTAGCATGCTTGAAATCTGAAATTCAATCACTACAATCTAATGCTTCTATGTCATGTGACTCTTGTGTTGCCTTACATGATGAGATTGATAAGCTTAGAGTTGTGAATGATAAACTTATTGCTAAGCTTGCTTGTACTAGTATTGAGATAGGCATTAGTGAGTCCTTGGCTGGTCTTGATTGTGATTCTCATACTAGCATGCTAGATGAAAATGAGAAGTTGAACTTGTCTTTCTCCACATGTGTTGATGAGCTAAAAATTGCTAATAATAAAAATAAAAATCTGAACTTGCTTTGTTCCACATGTGTTGAGAAGCTAGAGAATGCTAGGACTGAGCTTGATCGTGCTAGGAAAGTTCATGATGATTGCCTAGCTTCTTTAGATGTTTCTTCTAGCCATGTTGATCATATCGCTATATCTCATGATATGATTGCATCTTCGATTTCTTGCACCTCTTGCATCTTGTTGAGAAAGGAAGTTGATGCTTTGAGGAGTGTGCGCAATGATATGAGCGTCAAGTCTTGTGACTCTTGTACCTTTCTTCAGTCCAAAATTGATGCTTTGAGAGGTGCACTTTCTTCTTTGCAATCGGAGTGTGTTCCTTCTTGTGAGTCACGTGGTCTTGGCACTCATGCCGTTGCCTTGAGAGATACTTCTTTGGCTAGTACTTCTTTTGATGTTGCCCAAGGGTCATCTAGTGGCAAATGTGCTTCTGTTTTGGATGGTACTCACAAGGAAAAGTATCATTGCACTTTTTGCAAGAGAGATGGGCACATCGTGGAGTTTTGCTTTCGCCGTGCCAAGTGCACAAGGCGTGACCGTGTTCGGGTTAGGAACACGCATTGCCGATCTCATGGCATGTGTGCTTCTAACTCCAACACGAGTCTTTGTGGGGTCAGTGGTTCTTCTTGCCTGTCCCAAGGGACTTCTCATTTGAGCGAGAGTGGTAATTCATCCTCACAGACCGTGCCTCCTAGTAGGCCTCTCTACCACTGCTCATTTTGTGAGAAGGATGAGCATATTGCTGATTTCTGTTTCCGACGGCTTCGAGAGAAGCGTCGTAGTTGTGCTCGTGGCATTAGGGATTTTCAGCGACACCGTTCGTTGAGTGCTTCTAATGCATGCATGAGAGTTGAGCCTTTTGATGGCTCAAAGAGACGATGTGGTATTGGTTCTCGAGATTCTGTGGCTCCCCGTCGTGCTCAGTTGGAGTCTGTTCGCCGTTCTTTTGAAAATGGTCCTTGTTTTCCCCTTCAAGGCGTTCCTCCTCGACGAGACAGATTTAGGAAGAGGCGTGAGGTTTCTTCTTTGCCTGCTTTGCATGCTAACCGCACGCACGCTGTTCTTCCTTCCACACGAGTGTCTCAGTACTGGATTGCAAAGACTTTGCTTTCTAACCCCAGTACCCAGACACGTCGTATTGTGTCTACCATGTAGGTACCCAGACGCGGGATGGAGAACATGAGCGTAATGGATCTTGATCTTCTTCCACACTTGATCAAGACATAAATAGTTCTCCAATCCCTCTTGCCCTCAAAGAGGCATGTATGACTTGGTTGCGTCTTCACCTACTTTGTGAGCTATTCTTTTATCCTCATGCCTTGTTTTTCAATGTATATATTATGGGCATGTTGTGCTTTCATGTTAGCTCATTCCTTGTCTCTTGGCATGTGTTATTCATGTTACATATCTTGTCATGCCATATTTTCCACATACCCACATATATTGTAGCATGTGTAGGGCTTCACTTATATCTATGCCATGCTACTGGTTTATTGTTACTTGTGGAGATGTGTGTTCTTATCCACCTGTCTTGCATGATTACTTCATGATCATACTTGCAATTGATATCATGCTTTTGCCTTTGTTCATATGCTAAACGCTTCACACAATTGAAATTACATGTTGAATGCTATGATATACGTTTGTTACTTCCAATTGATATTCATGAGTCATACTTTGTAGCTTGTTCCCATGATTGTTTATGTTGCATACATTCTGGGGTTTTGTAGTTATAGGGTGTGTAGGGCATAGGATAGGTGGTTTGGTTGCTTCTCTTTGTGATCAAGCGTGTGTTCACAAGTGTGTTTTTCTTCGACTTATTTCTCACCTCATGTCTCTAGGTTGCTCCTTCTCCTTTGATACTCTATCTTTCTCTTAGGATGTGCTGATGATTGGATGATTTCGACTTTGCAGGATTTTGGGTTGTCTTTTGATAGTGTTCCACTTTTCTGTGATAACACTAGTGCTATCAACATTGCTAAGAACCCAGTGCAGCATTCTAAGACTAAGCATATAGATGTGCGGTTTCATTTCCTGAGAGATCATGTTGATAAGGGCGATGTAGTGCTTAAGTTTGTTGACTCTAAAAATCAGCTCGCAGATATCTTTACCAAGCCTTTAGATCCCACACGATTCTGTGCACTTAGAGGGGAGTTGGGGATTGTTCATCCTCATAGGCTGGTTTGAGGGGGAGTCTTCTCACTGTGTATCATAGTGTAACATAGTGCATTTTGCATCATTTGTGATATATCATGTGCACTTTACATGTTCACGAGCTTTGTCTATTATCCTTGATGAAACAATGTGTTCTACGAGTTCGCTATATGCCATATTCTGCTTGTCTAGCTCATTTCACCATATTTTGATATGTGTTCTCAAAAATCTGCGATGCTAGCTTAATTGGACAACAACTTGAATTTAAATCTTTGATCTACTGATGAGTTGCCTGCTAGGGAATCCTTTGCTTTTGAATCTGCTCATGACTCTAGTATTGCAACTATGATCTTTGTGTATGACTGGCTAAAGATAGGACTTCATGGTAATCTTGATTAGGACTGCTAGTGGCTTAACATGCCTAGGCTTTTGTGGCTCGGGTCGGAGAATGCTTATTGTCATCAAAAGTCACTAGCCTTGGCTCTACATGCTTGAAATCTATCATATGCTAATGTGAAAAATGCTAAAATAGGGATGAATCACTCAAGGTACTTGCTCGTGCAGGAGGTAGTACTTTGGTTGTGGCTAGTCCAAATAATCATGTGGACTCAATGTGAAAAAGTCCGGATGAATCACTCAAGATACTTCCTCGTGCAGGAGGTTGTATTTTGGTTGTGCCTAATCCATTTATTCATGTGATTGCTTAATTCAGCATGTGGTAGAGTATTTTGGTCCTAATCTTGATCGGTTGTCCTCCTAGTCATGGCTTAGCGCTAGGTTGTCATACTTCACTCATGTTTAGAGTCATTGCAATTGTGATTACCTAGTCTGGCACTCATTACTAGTGAACTCTTTAATATGCTAAGAACTTGATATGCTAGCTGCTCTTCTTGATCTACATGTCTTCTTATGGTTTGGTGAGCACCTTTGTGGCATATTAGCACTTTTTGTGTTTCATTATGGATAATCTTCAAAGCTCGTTCAAACTGAAAAATCAAAATTTTCATGCATACATGCGTATCCTTGATGATTATAATCCAAAGGGGGAGAAATCGTAATATCAATCATACCTTTGGATGGATTTTGCATTCTCTGGAGTAGATCATAGATATATGGATTATAGGAGTGAGGGGGAGTTTCAGTGATTATGTTTTGCCTGCACTCATGTCGGGATCTTACTCTTGTTCACATTCACTTGGCCGGTGCTTGCTTTCTCTTTCCTTTTGGCCAAGTGTGAATTCTTGCAACTTGATTGCTTTTAAATCTTTAAACCAACTCCAAATTGATTGATTGAGAAGTGTTGGCAATATATTCATCAAGGAGGAGATTGTGAGTCATGTGATGAATATTTTGCCATCTTGTGCGGAGTTGTATAATTTGGTTGCATGAATTCAAGGTTGGAATTATTTGCAATATGATTGATTGTTTGAGTTTCTCAATTTGTCTCAAGGAAAAATTGAGTGGATAAAGGATTTTTCTCGGCTGACTTGGGTCAAGTGGAAAACTTGTGCTCGCAAGGCTTTGCTTGGTCTATTGTGTGCAGGTGCGAGTTGGGTGCGGCGATGGTTCGGCCATATGGACCGGCATGAGGCTTGGAGGGCTGAGATGCGGTCAAGGAGGTGGCGACGACATCGTGCGGCTTAAAAGCATGTACGCGGAGGACAAGAAAGCGTGTGGAGACAAGACGTGAGGATCAAGTCAGTGCGAGGGCGTTTTGGTAAAAACGCGGAGTCTACCGAAGCATAACCAAGAAACTGCGGCGGCGGCCGGGAAGCGGTTTAGGGTTAGTTGCTTAGGGTAGAAGGAAAGATGGATGGTGGATGAGTCACTTAGACGCTTTGTGATGCGTGCTAAGTGCTCATGCCATCTAAGTGGGCTTAAGGCCCAAGTGGTGGGAGGTATGCCTCCACCACTATAAAAGGAGGGTTAAGAGGTGCTTATCTCTCAACCCTTTTGTAAGCTTTGTGAAAACCCTAGTTAGGGGCTGCTCAAGAGAGCTTTGGCCTAATCATGAGAGGTCTTTGAAACAGCAAGTAAATCCACGAAAATCAATACAAAAGATTTTCAAGAAAAGCCATGTGTCTCCCTTTGTGATTATGAGGTTTTCTCTTTTCGCTCTTTAGATTTTCGTTCTCCTTCTTCCCTCATGAATTGATTCTTGTTTTGTCAAGTGAAAGATGGATAGATTACTCCCAAAGTGAGTCTATCTAAGCTTACCCAAGAATCAATCTTGTTCTTCACGTTTTTGAGTTCTTGAGATTGCTTGAGGGAGAAGAAAGAAATTGGGGTTTTGTATTTGATATGATCGGAGGTTTGTTTCTTGAGGTTTGTTTGGTGGAATAGATTGCTAGGACGTGTGAGATGTTTATATATTGATTGAATATCAAAATCCCTCACAAGTCCTAAGAATCAATTGATTTGATTTCGTGCAAGTCTTTCCTCTCATTTGCTCTTGGACCAGCAGTTAGTAAATTGGGGTTTTCTCTCAGCACAGATGAGCTTTTGACATAATTCCAATTGGAACAGCTCCGTAGGTCTTTTGTCTACCTCTGTGCAAAATTTCATTCAATTCCGTTGGGTGGATCAAAATCTGCGAACGTTTTACCGAGCGACAGTCTGCTGTTTTTCCAAAACCGGAAGTTCCGATTTTCTTACTCCGGAAGTTCCGATCCAGATCGGAAGTTCCGATCCAGGAGTCGGAAGTTCCGATTTTTCCAGAGCGTTCAAAATTGGGGTGACTTCGGAACCTCCGGTAAGGTCGGAACTTCCGATATTTTACACCAGAACTTCCGATCTGACAGTGTTTTGCTGAACTTTTTTCAATCCATTTGTCAATTGCTTTTCCGCTGCATTACTTGACTTGAACACAATAGCTAATCAATAGTTTTATGTTCTCATCTTGAGAAGAAATTTTTAGTTCGACATTCACCCCCCCCCTCTGTCGGAAGCCACCGATCCAACAGTAACGGTACATGTATATCCTTGGACATAACCTTTTATTCTGCCTTTTAGTATATGTTTTTGTCGGGGACTCCCTACGGTTTCTTGACAACAAAGAGAGAAAAGAGGTGTTTCAAAATGGAATAGAAAATGAGGCTTATTGTTTTCCTTTTCTTTTTTTTTGGAAAAGGGCAGCCTAAACAAGGAGACCATGTGGAGAAGAGGCCCGACATATCCGGGCCCAGTGCATCACCAGATTTGCGGCCCGTCGGCCCGGCTGGGCCGCCAAACAAAAGCACCACCATCTCCCACCCCGTGTAGCCTCCGCCTCCCTAACCCCGACGAACCCTACCCTCTCAGGAGCACTACTACCCAACAGGTGGCGGCGCTGAGCTTCTTCTCCTCGCAACCATATCTCCTCTCTCTTTTCGCTCGCCGTCTCGCTAACCCTGGGATCTCTTCCTCCCTGTTACAGATCACCGCGCGCTCGGTTCGGTCTTCGGGGCGCGAGACATGGCGTAAGTTTCCATTCGAAATCTTGGATTTCTTCAGATCACGTGCTGTCTTTGGCTTCATTGCTTGTGTCGTTCGTTTATACCTTGATGTCTGTAGCCGTGGAATTCGACTGCAGCCCGACGTGTTTCATGGTTTGGCGAGTTGTTCTCAGATGGATATAGGGCATAGGCGCGGAATAGGCTCTGGATACAAGGCGTATGTTTGTTTAAACTTCTTGTTGCCTTGATCTTGGAAAATATGCTACTGTGATGGAGAACGGCATCGTTGACTTAGCAAGTAATGCTGGTGACTGTATCATGCCCTTGTTTGTTTGGTTATTTCTAATTGCGTAACTGCTTTAGGTTAATCTGCGTGTTGCCTAGTTCATGGAAACTGGAGAAATTCTTTGCAAACATGTTACCGGTGAATTTGCATGGGTTGAAAGGTGGTATGTGCCATGCAAAAGACCTGAGCAAGAGCAAAAGATGTTGACTACGAGGTTATTGTGCTTGCTTGTTTTCTGAAGTGAACTGAAATGGTGTCTGCAAATTGTAGTCTTGTAGATTGTATGTACCGATAATGCAGCTAATATAACACCTACTGTAGCAAGATAACAGTGGATAGATAATGCTGTGATTATAAACTAATTATTATGTTTTTTCCTGAGGTGGTCATTTGGTCATTATCTGATGCATTGCTCTCTGAGAGTTGTCAAGTCACTATGCGATAGAAATGCAAGTTGTGTCTATTTTTTCTGTTGATTGATACTTTCATTTATCTTATTCAGGGAAGAAACCCCAGTTGAGGTAGCTGCTCCGGCCCCAGCTCCGGCTCCGGTTCTTGGAGAGCCCATGGACTTGATGACTGCTCTGCAGCTTGTGATGAAGAAATCAAGTGCTCATGATGGCCTTGTCAAGGGGCTCCGTGAGGCTGCAAAAGCAATTGAGAAGCATGCTGCCCAGATTTGTGTGCTTGCTGAGGATTGTGACCAGCCTGATTACGTGAAGCTGGTCAAGGCACTTTGTGCTGAGCACAACGTTCACTTGGTCACTGTGCCTAGTGCCAAAACTCTCGGCGAGTGGGCTGGGGTCAGTACACAATATTTACTGCTATCCCAAAATTTTAATATTATTTATCAGTATAAACGCGAGGTTGGTTACAACCACACAAGCTTTCCACTTTAGGTAACAATACTTGGTTTATTACAGAGATTAATGGTCATGCTTATCTCTGTACATCTACTAACTGTTCTCAACTTTGTTCATCACGTAGCTTGTAGCTTAAATATCAGCATGCAGTCTGATTGTTCTTAGTTTGTAAGTCGCCCTTGTATGGAAGTTGAAATTGCTTGATTCTCACAATCATCCATGTGCTATATTCGATACAGCTTTGCAAAATTGACCCTGAGGGTAAGGCAAGGAAGGTGGTGGGCTGCTCATGTGTCGTTGTGAAGGTAAAGAATTGATTACATTGTAGTGAAAGAAGAATCTGGTTCCATTACAGTGCAAAGAAGAATCTAATTCCAATCTAACTTAACCAGGACTATGGCGAAGATACGGAGGGTCTCAACATAGTGCAGGAATATGTCAAGTCGCACTAAGGACAGCCTTCCAGTATCCGGATTCAAGATGCTATTAGCCTCGTTTAAAATTGTGTTCAGTTGTAGATTTTGGTAGGTTATGAAAATTTTCATGTGCAATTTTGTCAACTTGAGTTTTGTTTATGGTGCTAGGACATCACGGCCTAATTGCCAGAGATGCAGATTTATATAATTTTCTTTATTGGTGCATCTAAACATAATATATTTTTCACTTACATATGGAAGTAACAGATTGTTGGTGCTGAGTTTTCATGAGCTGTTGTGTTTATTTGGTCGTTATTTTCATTCAGTATATTGGTACCCAAAAAGAAGTGCTACACTGGTACCCAGAAAAGAATGCATCAGGTTGAGTCTGCATAAATCATTGCGTTTATTGTGTGCTGTTACGTTGATTCCTACTACCATGTTGGTGAATAAACGGTGCTATAACTCTATACCAGCAGCTGTTCCGCGTAGTAACTTCTGATGGTAGTTCATTGGAAGCAGGTTCGATCTCAAGTTACCGACATATATTTGTGTGTGAGAGATCTTAAACTTCAATGATGCCTGTGAAAATGAATTTCAATGTATGCTTTCGCTTATCTGCATTCTACATGGTAGAACATCTCGAGTGATCTAACATGAAGCAGCAAACGCTTGGAAGTGAACTCACACGAAGCACCAAATGCTGGAAATTTTCCAATCAGATGACACACATACGATATATCTCCCAATGTATGAGCCATACATGCAACTAGTTTCAGTTCCGTAAAGTGCGCATATGCTAACAGAAGTCTCTCATCCGCCCGTCAGGAATAACCTCCGCAGCTTATTGAATTTGTTACGCCGTGCAAACATTGAAACCAAGAACAGTTGTTTGGAGTCACAGCGCACACGGCACACCGTCTGATTGGATTAGTACACTGAAAGTGAGTATACGGGCTTTGTTCACCATTCTAGGCCTAAATTCCTTGAGGTAAACAGATCTTCAACGTAGAGGATTACTGGTCCAGATGATCTGACGAAATTCTGCATTTGAGCCCTTGCTGAATTTTCTGCATGGTTAAAAGACACATGGGCAAAACACCTGAGGTCAGAATTAAGTCGTACCATGATAAAGAACCTAAGATATCTTACTGTGATTTTGATAACCTGATCCCTATCATTATTTCTTTTATACGAGCTGATTAACTTGTGCATACCAGAGAACAATGTGTTTACTTGCATATTAGTTGCTCTCACGGTAGCTGACAGCTATGCAAACAAACGACTAAATTTGCTCTCCAAGGCAACAGAAAAGCAACGTGATGCGATCAAGTCAGCAAAATACATGAGTTGCTTGCCTGGCATGGAAGTTAACAAGTGTAAAGTACAGAAGAGGTAAACTTGTATCGTGAAGATCAGGAACTCACCATCTTCATTTAGTTTCTTCAAGAGCTGTGACTTCGAGGGAAGGGCATACATTCCAGCCCCAACTGCTTTCCTTATGGCCCAGCCATGGTGAGATGCAAGCACTCGAGCATAAGCCTTTGACGCTGCGTCCCTTAGGGAGTTCCCCCTGAAACAATAGAGAATACAAACATTTGATACATTCAGTCAACAGGCATCTAAGAATAGCAAAATTGGGGGTTGGCAACATAACGTAAGCGACATTCAGTTTGCAACTTGTACTTACTCTGTAACTAATATCTGCTCAAAAAGAACTTTGACCATATCAATCCCACGCTTAACAATCAGTAGATTCCTAGTATGGCTCCCTGCCTGCCTGACAGTGCCCTTCTGAATGTCTAGCTCAACCATCAAGGGCAATGTGGAAATTGACTTGGATGCCTCCAGCAAATCATCAACCTGCAACCAGTCCAGAGGAAGTAATCAGACAAGAACACCAAACAAAAGCTTAGAAAAGGGGAATTCCCGATTAGCCAGGTAACTAAGGGCACCTAGTCAGGAACCAAAGGGTGACCATCATCAAGCACACAGAAGTATACAAGGCTTTGATAACAATAGCACATGTAAACTGGCTGCACACTTCGTTTGCTAGGCAGTCGTACTAATGCAATTGCAGTAGTAGATATGATTCAAACACCTTAAGCATCCATCGAAACAAACACAGGACAATATATGAATTAGATGGTCCGATCCTGACATGCGCACAATACGTGTTGGCATGATCTAATTGAGAATTCAACATCGTTTCGGCCTAACCTCCTAGCCTTAAACAACTAAAGTTCGGGGGATCACCACAATTATCTTATCACGGATGTATGGTTATGCAGTTTACCCATCAAAATTAACTCATAAAGTACTTCTCGACTCGATCCAGTGGAATTTGAGATCATTTCGCCCTCAACCTCGTAGGTTTAAACAACTAAGTTCAGGGAATCACCTCAATTGCCTTACCGCACAGAAGTACAGCTAAGCAGCGCACCAAACAAACCCTAAGCAGCCTTGAGCTCAATCTAGAAGCGCGAGGAACTGAAAGCTAGGGCAGAGAAGGGGGAGGAGGGAGGGGAGTGGCGCGGGGCCTTGCCTTGGCGACGTAGTCCATCTCGGCGAACTTGAAGGCGATGCCCAGGCAGCCGAAGAGGACGGAGACGTGGGAGCACGCGCGCGAGAAGTCCCCCACCTCCATCGCCCCCGCCACCGCACCCGCCAGCGCGGGCTGCTGCTGCCGCTTGGCGACGGCCGCGAGCTCCTCGAACGACGCGCCGATCCGCCGCAGCGGCTTGTCCGCCTCGCTCGACCCCATCGCCTCCCGCTCGGTGGCCGCCGCGGCTCGCCGGCGGCGCAGGCAGGCGGTTGGCGTGGTGGTGGTGGTGGTGGTGAACTGGTGATGATGCCTTCAGCCTTTTGGTGGTTTTACGCGTTGTGTGCGAGGAGGGTGACGGCGATGATGGCGAGGTTCAGGTCGGTTTTGTAGCGGGCCGGAAACTGGGAAGCGTGTCGAGCTCCTCGGCCCATGGAACGAAACTACGTCAATTTTCTAGGAGCGCGCACAAGACGCAGGGAGTCGTATCGTATAATACCTGCCGTATACGTCACTTGTGTTGGATACGAATCTACGACGTATTTGGCGACACTGCGTCGAACCAAACTGATCGGTCTCGCGCCGGGTATGATTGTTTTCTTGTTCTGAAGATGATGCAGATTCACAGTAAGCTACTAATTTCTGACAAGGCGTTTGTTCAATCTTTTCTCGCCGATTATGAAGCTTGCTCAGGACAGGTGATTAATAAGGATAAATCATCGATCCTCTATAGCAAGAACACAAAACCAGGTCGGAAGGAGGAAGTAAAGCAGATCTTACACATTTCAGCAGAAGGATTGTCATCAAGATACTTAGGACTTCCAACCTACATTAGTAAATCAAGAGCAAAAACTTTTGAATTTATAAAGGAGAAGATGTGGAGGAGGATCCAGGGATGGAAGGAAAAGATGATGTCTAAGGCGGGAAAAGAAATTCTGACAAAAGCAGCAGCTCAGGCCATCCCAGTATACACAATGGCATGCTTTGACATTACAAAGTCCCTTTGCGATGATCTGAGTTCCATGATAAGACGATATGGGTGGAGCCAAATGGATAAACAGAATAAGATTCACTGGGTATCATGGGACAAACTCACGAAGCCAAAAATGAATGGTGGGATGGGATTCAGGGATCTATACTCTTTCAACCTAGCTATGCTAGCCAGACAGGCGTGGAGATTACTTCAGAACCCATCATCTCTTTGTGCACAAGTCTTATCTGCAAGGTATTACCCAGGTAAATCAATTTTGGAAGCCACTCCAACTATTGGTATCTCATATGCATGGCGCAGCATTCTAAAGGGTATTCAACTTCTCAAAAGAGGTATTATATGGAAGATCGGGAATGGGGAAAATATAAGAATATGGTCTGATCCTTGGATACCAAGAGGAAGTAGTAGGAAAGTGATCACCCAAAAAGGCGGTAATGTCATAACAAAGGTTGCCGACTTAATCGATCCCAGCACGAATTCGTGGGATGTCCAGCTGGTTTATCAAACTTTTATTCCAGAAGATGCAAACATTATTCTGCAGATCCCTATTCATGAACATGCTGAAGATGTTATTGCTTGGCATTTTGACAAAAAAGGTATTTTCTCTGTGAAATCAGCTTATATGATAGCTAATGATGTCAGAGGCCACGAGTCTCCTGTAGGCCTAACATCTTCTTCTAGTGCAGCGAATGAAAGAGGCACTTTTAACTGGAAAAGATTATGGGCGCTTCCTCTCCCCAACAAAATTCTGATTTTCCTGTGGCGGGTGACAACATATAGCTTGCCTCTACATACGAAACTCCAACACAGAGGTATGCAAGTTGATACTCGATGCCCTATGTGTTTTAGATTGGATGAAAATGGGGGACATTGTTTCTCAAATGCAAAAAGGTGAAAGTTATATGGAGGCAAGTTCAGCTTGAACATGTTAGACTCCAATTAGTAGCTTGCCCAGATTCTTTCCAATTTATGGACGAAGTGCTTAACTTAAAGGAAGAAGAAAAGTTAAAAGCTTGCCTGCTCCTTTGGTTGTGGTGGCATTAGAGAAACAAATGTATTGATGGGGATGGTTTGAAAACAAATAAGGAAATTTCTTACTCTATTAACCATCAATTCGATAATGTTATGAACTTCCTGCAGCGAAGCAAACCAAATAGACAAAGCCTTACTCTGAATTGGACCCCTCCTCCTGATGACACTGAAAATAAATATGGATGGAGCCTTTCGTGTGGAGTCTTTTACAGGTGGCTGGGGCTTTGCTGTGAGGAATAACAAGGGTGATCTTTTGGCAGCAGGAGCAGGGAATTTAGAACGTGTGTCTGATCCATTGCACTCAGAAGCATTAGCTCTACTTTATGCTGTAAATGTAGCTATTTAGATGGGGTGTAATCGAGTACTTTTTGAAACTGATTCACTGATGTTGAAGCAGGCTGTTACATCTGATGCTTATGATTTCTCCACTTTGGGTGCTTTGTTTAGGGAGATCAAATTTCAATTTCAAGTTGGTCTATCGTCTGTTAGTTTTAGTCAGTGTCCAAGGTCCTGTAATCAGGTGGCACATAACTTAGCTGCATATGGCATGAGTATGAATGCAAGCACTTTTGAATGCTGGCTTGGCCAGATCCCAGAATTTGTATCAAACTATGTCGCTGGCAATTTATCCAGCAAGCTTATGTAATGGAATGCTATGGTGTTCCTTTAAAAAAAAGAGGAAAAATCCGCTCATCGAGATGTAGCTTGGCCGGCAACCGTCCACATTTGACTTTTTATTCAGTTCAGAATATAGGATCACATATTGATATCCTATTCATATACTAGTTCGGTCCAGTTCATTCGACCGACTACTGCAGGTCTCATGCATTCTCAGAAAACGAAACAACGAATAAAAATTGATGCAACAGAGTACTCGATCAAGCGAAGGAAAAAAGGGTAACCAAAAATGCTCGCACGAAAAATGACCAAGAAGAAAATACTGACTCAACAGGAACACAAAAACACGTAAAATGTCAAAGCCAAATGCGCAAGATCGAAGATTTCACATACAGGAGTCAGATTCACAAGTAGTCAATCAGCACAGATCCTTTTAAGGATCCTAAGACTGGGGCGACAATATGAAATCATCATCCTCCGAACAGACTTCATGGAAACAATTCTGTTCAGACTGGAGCATCTTGTTACAATTCAAGAATGCACGTAGGTCTCGGCCAATGTTCAGCTCAACTACATCACCCTGAGATTTCACGCTTTTCTCATCGACCAGTAGCTTCGTGGCGCCGTCGCGTGCCGCCGGTGGTCCACTTCAAGGTGGCCAGCGCCTTCGTCGGGGACACCAACGAGACCATCTCGCTTCCTGATCAAACTAACAATGTATTCGTGTCTGCACATTTGGCTGTTTTTTCATTTGGTTCAGTTCGTAGGTTGTGAACACAGTTCTGTTCAGTTCATCTCCACATATTCCTGCTGAGACGAAACTTTAGTCTCTCCCCCGACTAAAAAGCCATAGAAGCTAAGTACTTTTGACGCAAAAAAGAGAGATTGACAAACAGATTATACAGATACAGAAGAGAAAAAAAATAAACACGCCCATAAAACTCGCATGAATATAAATCAAGAAAAAAAATGAATTCAGAGCAAGATGGAAGATTTCATCTGCAAAGAGTCAGATTCATAAATAGTCAATCAGCACAGATCCACCATAGCGGACCCTAAGACTGGGGCGACAATATGAAATCATCCTCCTCCCAACAAGGCTCAGCATTAAAACCTATCCAAGAAAACCGAGCAGAATAACAGAAGAAAATAAAATTCCACCAGAGCAAAGAAATATCATCCAAGGGGTGAATGTATTGACCGTGGAGTCAGGATAGATAACATGTCAATCAGCACAGGCCCGGCGAACCGGATCCTAAGACTGGGGCGACAAAATTCCTTGTCATCATGCTCCAACACAGTAGCCAAAGAACTCGAAATCGAAAGGAAACCCGAAAATACCACCTCCAAGATGCCAAGAAACCAATTTTAATGAAACTTGAACTGAAGAAAGGAAGGAAACGGAGGTGTAGAGAAAGATCGTAGGTGCTTGACCACGGAGAGGACGGCGGCGGCAGCCTCGTGCCGCTCGGCAGATGCTGTGTGAAGGCGCTGCGGCTGTATTTAAGGGGGGGGGAGTTGATGAGAACTAGGGTTTCCCAGACATGGGATGCGAGATTTGGTGGGCCTGTAGATAATGTGAGGCTGGAACGGGCCTGTGATGTGGGAACATAACGTATCAGGTCGATGGGCCATATATGATTTTATGGCCCTTTTGTAGGAGAATTTAAGAGGCTTTTCTAGTTCTTCTCTTCTTCTTTCGGTTACTAGTAATCATGCACGTGCGTTGCACGTTTTAACTAATATAAATTAAACGTGAAAAACATATGCATTCTACCGACAATAATGTAAAGTGGCTAAAAAAAACTTACAAATGTAAACGGTACAATTAGAAAGTAAACACCATCATTCCTATAGAACACTAAAGAATGATATATATATATATATATATATATATATATATATATTAATTAAAAAATAACATCGAATATAACAAATGATAGCCTTTTTGTTTCATCACCAAATAACACTTGAACCTCAAAAGAATAATCGGTCGCTGCCGAATCATTCCAAATCCAACTTAAAGACAGCTCAATACAATCTTGGTATAAATATCTTCACAAAAATAAACTTAGTATAAATATAAAATTAAATACATCTAAAATTAATGAATAAGGTAGCAAACCGAGAACTGTCATAATGAACAAGCCAAATTCAGTCACGCTCTTCTGCCACCAAAAATCTGAACCTCTCTTCCAGCATCAACCAAGGAAGTATTAAAAACAAGAAAAGTAACAGAAACTGCCCACTTCTTCACTCAGATTAACCACAACAGCAACAACCCAAGATTTTCATATGTAGCCGATGCCATGTCAAATTATCTCAACAAAGAATCAATCTACCTATCAAACTCAATCCAAAACGATCGAAACTAATACCACTCAAGTACTCAACGACAGGTCAAATTCGACAAATTTCTACCAGCTCACCTCTTTTCCCGGTTGCAGTGAATTTTGCATTGAACAACCAAAATATATTAATTAAGGAAGTTCTAGCTCTCCACATCGCTATAGCTGTTCTCCTTTTGCATCGCTGCTATCGAATATAGTACAACTCACCAAAGAGGCAAGACCCAGAACCGATGGAATTTAGAAACATGAATATAGGTTAAACATAGTTATGTTCATAAGAAAACATATGAGAAGTAAAGCCATAACATAACATTCGGTGTTTCTGGCTCTAATATTGAAAGAGTACTTGAGCTATTGATAGTTTGTACTACCAGAGTTGGTATCTTTGTCTATTATGTTGGCATCAAAAAATGACTCACAAATAGGATATTTCCAACTTTCAGCTTTGGCTTCTTTCGTTCTGCACAAAACTTGAATACAAGAAAAGAAACAAAGCTGTTCAAGGGACCACATCCAAAGTGAAGGATTTCTCCTTCAGCTTAACTTATTTGGCAAGGAAGGCAGACGCGAGTGCAGGAACACAGTTCCACACATGATTAAGTAACCCTTGGTGGAGAAAAAAATCAGATGAAGACATGCACCTACATAAATAGGCTATCTAAAATAATGCTATGAGTACAGCAAGTGCAACAATATATCTTCTTCTTTAGTTTTTTAGACATAATATTAATTTCTCAAAATTTGGCCACCACAGAAATTCACTCTCTGCAATTGCTAAATTGAGCTCTTCATCTACCCCTAAGGCTCCATGTTTTCGCTGATGAAATAACAGCACACAAAATTACATGATGATCAAAGTAGAACATTCCATATAGTAGCTTCAAAATGGTTGTCCACTATGGCATTTTAGAAAGAAGAAATTCTTCAGAGTTTAAGATTTTGCAATCTTGAGAATTGGTAGGAAGCATACAAAGAAAAAATTGGAAGGAAGCATGCCAAGAAATGTCACGAATGCAAAGTATTGCATTCTCTGAAGATGACTTGGTATCTCATTGGCAATATCATGGTGGATGAGTGGCAGAAAAGGAGGCCATTTTTTCTTCTTGATGACAGTACCAGCTACAAAATCATATCAAACTAATCAAGGAATAATAAATAAGGCAATGTGTAATGAGCCAAAGGACTCTTCAGAAGTAGCTATATGCATGCTATGCAGTTACTATGCAGTCCTTTCAAGCTTTTGTTTTGAACGAATCGGCAAGAGTAGAAAAACAGTCTTATAGAGAAACAGAGGAAAGCCAGAGTAGCCGATAATTATCCTATTTCAACCATTTCAACCCCTCAAGGTTTGTGCATTCAAAAGTTGAATGGAGGAAATAATTAATAGAAGAATGATCTACTTAGCGCTTTCTTTGTCCACATTGGCTTCCCCTTTCGTGACCAATAAAAATAGGTGACCCCGCTTAAAGTACATATTAAGAGATAGGTAGGTAGGTAGGCAGACGCCATGTCCGAGGTAGGTAGGCAGTGACTGACCTTATCAAACTCCACAAGTAGTATCAAATTCAACACATTGCAAATAATACGGCAAATAGTATGAAGTACTATAAAGTGGTATAAAGGACAACAACTGGCTGAAACCTACTGTCTACTGTTTCCAGAACATGTTTTATAGAAAGGAGTTCCTATTGTGAATTTTGACACACTCGCTTGCTAAGGGCATGGTGGGAGCAACAAACAACAATATGGAGATACAAGAAAAATGTGTATTAAAAATCATTACAAGCATTCTTCATGCAACATGAATAACTCCACACGCTACCAATTGGCAGACATGATCAGCAACTCACTTTTCAAATGCCAACTCTCCAATCAAAACATTAACTTCATAATCTAGTGAATCGAACAGACAAAAAGAACATAGCCCATATTGCACTGCTAGAAAATTAATGTTCAATATAATCGTTTCCCTAACACCGAAGCATCTACTCATTATTTACAAATTATTTGGGTCTCTGTTACTGTCATCTGGTGGATAGGTGTATTCTTTTGTTTCAATTATTGTTGCCCCTCAAATTGAATGAACAATACTAAAATTTAAAGATTCTTCTTCTTTTTCCTTGTTATATAACGGTATGAAGTAACAACACTTGACATTCTCAGCTCTGAGATACACAACAAAAGAATCATATGCTTAGCAGAGTAGATTAGCAGATACTACAAATGATAGAATGCAACTATCTATTATACTTAACATGGGGATTCGATTTTAAACTCCTCTCTTATTTTTTTATGAGAAAAAGAGCCTCTTGCAAATAAAAAAAATATATCAAGAATAAAAAAGATTATTGCTTGAGACTGGTCAATCCCTGTGGACTGTAGAAAGACATAGAAATGGCGAAGATGGAAAATCCTCTATTGATAATGTTCCTCCTGTCCCACCTCAATCAAACAAGATGGCAGAGAAGATATTTGAGCAGCTTAATATGCTCCGTCACAAAAGAGAAACAGTCTGAACAACAATCTGTTGCTGGGAATCCAAGTCAATCCATGTCAAAACAGCCTGTTTGGCAAGATAATGGGCCAAAGAGTGTAAGTGACCCCATTAGTTTCCTAAAATTTCAAGATTTGGATGGAATTAATCGCATCCATGATCCAGACCTGAATGGTTCCCCATGGAATAAAGACAAGCTGAGGAAAGATGGATCATCAAAAGTTCCTTCATATACGTTTCAGGATTCAGGCAACAAAGACACTAATTCTGATCGTGTTGTTATTTCTGATAAGCCTGCCATTTCGGGAAATTCAGTTTATGCTACTACATCACGAAAACCAGGCTTTAAAATGGCTGTTTTTGAAGTATGGAAAAAATATTAACTCTAGGATCTTCAATTGTAAACCAGTCTGTCGTAGATACAAGTCTAGACAGTGAATTTGTGGCACCCCCGGTCGGCTACAGCGACCTCCGGGCGTGCGAGGGGCAAACGAGCGGGAGCGCGAACGCTCGAGACGGTCGACGAAGTAATTCGGTGTTTGTATTAGGGCAAGAAAAGAGAGCTTACAAATGGGGGAAAATGAAAAAAGGATCCCCTTCTCTCCACCCCCTGGGGGGTATTTATAGGGTTTGAGAATAAAAAATAGAAGATTACAATTTTGCCCTCACATGAGAGGGAATTTACAAGGGCATTATGGTCATTTGCCCACTCCTAAGGAATCTTGAGAGAATATTCCCGGGCATCTTTTTAGGAGAATTTTCTTCGATGGCGAGATGGTCCCACGCGCGGGCTCGCCGAAGACAGCCCCGACGCGGAGCGTGGGCTCGTCGGAGTCAACCCTGTCGCGGGGCGCGGACTTGACGGAGACAGCCCCGACGCGGAGCGTGGGCTCGTCGGAGTCAACCCTGACGCGGGGCGCGGACTTGACGGAGACAGCCCTGACGCGGAGCGTGGGCTCGTCGGAGACAGTCCTGATGACGGAGAGCGTGATGGTCCCGCATGTGGGCGTGTCGGAGACAGCCCCGACGAGGAGCGTGGGCGCGTCGGAGTCAGCCCTGACGACGGAGCGTGGGCTCGTCGGAGACAGCCCAGGCGACGGAGGGTGGGCTCGTCGGAGACAGTCCTGATGGCGGAGAGCGTGTGGGCTCATCGGGGGCAGCCTTGACGCGAAGATCGTCGATGAAAACTTTAACAGTGTCGCAGTGATTCTGGACAGCGTCGATTCGGGGTAGCACGGGAACCCTCCTCCAACAGTAGCCCCTTGCCGGTTAGGGCGGTCGAACAGCGCCCGTCCGAGCCGGCACACTAATCCCGAGGGGTTGGTGCGCAGGCCGGATCGACGACAGGCCCCCTCCTATATCTTATTTTTTTCTTTTTCTCCTATTTTTCTTTCTTCTTCTCTAACCGAGCTGCACCTTGCCTTCTCCTCTTGGCCGTCGGCTAGCTCAGACGGAAGAGCGGCGGCTCATGGCTTGGCGGTGATGGCGACCGACAGCGGTGAAAAGCTAGGGCGGCGCTCCCTAGGGCTTAGGGCAGGTCATGCTTGCGCCTTTTTACCTTATTACTTTTACCTCTCTCCTTGCCTAGCTTAACCAACAAATATCTACTAACATTTCAGCAAACATGCATAGACCAACTAGCTCACGTGCCGATTGTCCAGAGGCAGGTCCTGGGTTCGAATCCCAGGCTGCGCATTTTAATTTTCTTGCTTCCCTGGCCTAATGGGCCGCGGCCCACTCGAATCAGGTCAACCGGGTATAAAAACGGGGGCCGGCCACCCTAATTTTTTTTCCTTGCCTTTTTATTTCTCCCCGCCGCCACACGCATCCTCTCTCTCTCCCCTGTTTCTTTCACACCGCCGCCGCCTCCTCGGTTGGCCTTACGCCGGTGACTCCCGGCTGTTCGCGCCGCCGCCTCCGCGGGGCCGAGCCGCCGCCGCCTCCGCGCTCCAAGGCGGGCCCGAGCGGGCGACGGGGAGCAGCCGCGGGCCCCGGCGGGTCTCCACGCCGCCGTCGCCGCCCCTGGGCCTTCGTGCCGCCGTCGGACGGCCTCCCGCCGCGGGGCCGAGCCGCCGCCGCCTCCGCACTCTAGGACGGGCCCGAGCGGGCGACGGGGAGCAGCCGCGTGCCTCGGCGGGTCTCCACGCCACCGCCGCCGCCCCCGGGCCTTCGTGCCGCTGCTGGACGGCCTCCCGCCGCGGGGCCGAGCCGCCGCCGCCACCGTGCTCCAGGACGGGCCCGAGTGGCCGACGGGGGAGCAGCAGCGGGCCCCGGCGGGTCTCCACGCCGCCGCCGGTGCCCCCGGACCTTCGCGCCGCCGCCGGACGGCCTCCCGCCGCGGGGCCGAGCCGCCGCCGCCTCCTTAGCGCGCCGCACCGGTCTCCTTCGGCCGCCACCGCCGCTGTGCCTCCTCGAGTCAGCACGGCCTTCCGCGGAGGCCGGGAGGGCCGAGCTTCGTCGGACCACGCCGCCGCCGCGACTTCACCCGTCGACGACCCCAGAGGAGCGAGCGGGCGCTCGGCTCTCGTGCGGGGCGAGGGCGTGTGGGCCAGTGTGGCCTTCCGCGGAGGCCGGCGGGGCTCAGCGGGGCTCAGCGGGCCAATGAGGCAGCGGGCCTGCTCGAGCTAGCTCGGGCCTCGCGCGGGTGACAGCGCGGGATGGCCCGACCGGCCAAGGAGCAACGCGCGGCCTCGACGGGCTCCAGCAGGCTAGCGCGGGCCAGCGTTGGCGAGGGTGGTCGCGGGCACGCGCGGGCGCGCACGCGCGCTCCGGCGGGCGTGGGCGCGGGTGCACAGGCTCCGATGGACGAGCACGGCGACGAGCGAACGAAGACGAGTGGACGCACGCGAATGCAAGCGAGTGCGGCGATGTGTGGACGAACGCGAACGCGAACGACGCGCGGATGAACGTGGTGACGTGCGAACGAACGCGAGCGCGGACGACGCGCGGACGAGCACGGCGAGCGACGCGTGGGCGAGCGCGGCGACGTGCGAACGAACACGAAGGCAAACGACGCGCGGGCGAGCGCGGCGACGTGCGAACGAACGCGAACGCGAACGACGCGCGGGCGAGCGCGGCGATGTGCGAACGAACGCGAACGCGAACGACGCGCGGGCGAGCGCGGCGACGTGCGAACGAACGCGAACGACGCGCGGGCGAGCGCGGCGACGCGCGGGCGACGTGCCGGCGAGCGCGGCGACGCGCGGGCGACGTGCGGATGACGTGCTGACGACGCATGGCGGGCGACGTGTCGACAACGTGCTGGCGACGCGCGGGCGATGTGCCGACGAGCGCGGCGACGCGCGGACGACGTGCTGACAAGCGCGACGAGCCAACGAAGCGCTGGCGCGCGTGCCGACGAGGAGCTGGCGCGCGTGCCGACGACGCGCTAGCACGCGTGTCGACGACGTATGGATGAACGTGAATGATGCGCAGACATAGCCCTTTTCCTCGGGCTCCTTTCGACAGCGTCGAGATTCAGTCGAGGTGAACCCTGACGCGAACGCAGGGAACGTCGACCGGGAACTTGACGTGGAAGCGTCGAAGCCAACGAACACAGGCTGTGAACGAATGCAGGCAACATGCCGATGACGCGCTGGCGACGTGGACGACGCGCTGGCGCGCGTGCCGACGACGCGCTGGCGATGTGCGGGGCGCGCGTGCCGACGACGCGCTGGCGCGCGTGAAGACGACGCGCTGGCGCGCGTGCCGACGACGTGCTGGCGCGCGTGCCGACAACGCGCTGGTGACGTGACAATGACGCGCTGGCGACGTGGACGACGCGCTGGCGTGCGTGCCGACGACGCGCTGGCGACGTGCTGGCGACGCGCTGGCGAATGCGAGCAATGTGCGGGCGATGTGCGGGCGACGTGTTTGTCCTTGACGATGTCGACGTAGACGGGCGCTGAGGTTGCCCTTGACGACGTCGGCGTAGTCCTTGACGACGTCGATGTAGTCCTCGTCGGAGACGGACGCCGAGGTTGTCCTTGACGACGTTGACGTAGATGGGCGTTGAGGTTGCCCTTGACGTCGTTGACGTAATCCTTGACGACGTTGACGCAGTCCCCGACGGAGACAGACGTCGAGGTTGCCCTGACGGCGTCGACGTAGACGGGCGTCGAGATAGCCCTTGACGACGTCGGCGTAGACCTTGATGGCAACATTGTGTTGATGCGAATGTTGAGTACGTGCTTTTCAGTTATGGAACGGACCGGCGTGCGCCAACGCGGGCGACGCGCGGGCGGCGCTCCGCCGGTCGCTCGGTCTTCTTCTCCTCGGGCTCCCACAACCGCGTCGACACGAGCTCCCCAAACCCTCAACGGTGAGAGCGGAGCCAGGGAACGGGCATCGAGGTGGTCTTTGATGACGTCGACAGCGATGCTTGTGAAGCGTGGCGACATCATCATGCTGACAATGGGAGAGTGTTGGTGCGATGAGACATGTCCGCGTTGGCGGAGCATGTCGGTGCCGAGGAGCATGTCCACACCGGCAAAGCATGTCGACGCTGGACGGAACATGTGGATGCCGGGTGGAGCGTCGATGCCGGAGGAAACATGTCGACGCCGGGTGAGGCATGTCCGCGTCGGCGGGGTATGCTGGTGCCGAGGAGCGTGTCGACGCTGAGAAACATGTTGACTTCGGCGGAGCATGTTCGTGACGGCGGAGTGCGTCGGCGCCGAGGAGCACGTCCATGCTGGACGGAAGACGTCGATGCTGGGCAGAGTGTCGATGCCGCGCGAGGCGTGCCGACGCCGTGCAAGGCATGTCGACGCCGAGCGGAATGATGACGCCTAGCAGCTTGGCTTTGTTTCTGGTGGAGCCCCTTGTCCAGATGGTGCCGAGCGCGGAAGGTGTCGAGGTACACACGGATCGTGCCCGGGGAGGGCGTTGAGGCGCATGTGGTACTTTGCCCACGGATGGTGTTGGAGCGTGCTGCGGTAGCTTGCCGAGACGTCTGTGGTGTCACCTGCATTGATGCGAACACATCGCGGGACGATATTGGTGTGCGCATATGGCTGGCGCCGAGCGCGAAGTCCGGTACCTGCAAGGTGTGTGCCCTTTTTGCGTGAATTTTGACGCGGCGTGCTCCGGTGGGATTATCAGGCCGTCGTGTCGGAGGAGATAATGTGTTGCAAGGTGTGCAACACTCTGCCTCCCCACGAAAAAACCTAGGACGGAGGTGGCTCGACATTGCGGGGAGCTCTCGTCGTGCGACCCCGGAGGGAAGGGACACTCTATTCCGGACGGAGGTGGCTCGACATCGCGGGGAGCTCTCGTCGTGCGACCCCGGAGGGAAGGGACACTCTATCCCGGACGGAGATGGCTCGGACGTCGCGGGGAGCTTATCGTCGCACGACCCCGGAGGGAAGGGACACTCTATCCCGGACGGAGATGGCTCGGACGTCGCGGGGAGCTTATCGTCGCACGACCCCGGAGGGAAGGGACACTCTATCCCGGGCGGAGATGGCTCGGACGTCGCGGGGAGCTTATCGTCGCACGACCCGGATGGAAGGGACACTCTATCCGGACGGAGGTGGCTCGATATCGCGGGGAGCTCTCGTCGCGCGACCCCGGAGGGAAGGGAGCTCTCGTCGCGCGACCCCGGAGGGAAGGGACACTCTATCCCGGACGGAGGTGGCTCGACATCGCGGGGAGCTCTCGTCGCGCGACCCCGGAGGGAAGGGGACACTCTATCCCGGACGGAGGTGGCTCGACATCGCGGGGAGCTCTCGTCGCGCGACCCCGGAGGGAAGGGACACTCTATCCCGGACGGAGATGGCTCGACATCGCGGGGAGCTTTCGTCGCACGACCCCGGAGGGAAGGGACACTCTATCCCGGACGGAGATGGTTCGGACGTCGCGGGAAGCTTATCGTCGCACGACCCCGGAGGGAAGGGACACTCTATCCCGGACGGAGATGATTGAAAACTGTCACAGGGGGGCTTGATGCCATGTCGATGCGTTAAGCCCTTTGCTGAGGCAGGGTTGTCTACACTTGTGGATGAAGCGTGGTGACGCCAATATGAATGTCTGCTCCTGACATGCCTGGTCGAAGCGGTCCGGACGATGCGGACGTGTGCGTGAATGACGTAGATGATGATCCCGTGCGGTGTTGACCATAATAGGAGCAAAGGACGTAGTCCGAAGTGGCAGGCGCTTACCGGGACGATGAGGTCGTGTGATGTCACCGAGGGAGAGCGCGTGGGGCGTGGGTGATGTTGACGAGCCCTTGATGTCGCCGAGGGCGGGCGCGGAGGACGCCAAGCCCGAGAGCGTGGACGAGGGCGACGTCGATGGCGAGTGCGGCAAGGCGGACGCGTGTGGCACACGAGTGCGGTGCAGCGAACGAACGCGGCGGATGAGCACGGCGGAAGACCGCGTCGCGACAGACGCGAGCGGCGGATGGGCACGACGGAAGACCGCGTCGCGGCAGACGCGAGCGGCGGATGAGCACGGCGGAAGACCGCGTCGCCGTGGATGACCCCGTCGCGGCGGACAAGCGCGGCGTGGCGGACGAGCGCGGCGCGGCGGACGCGCGCGGCGGACGACCTCGTCGCGGCGGACGCATGCGGCGGACGAGCGCGGCACAGCAGACGCGCGTGGCGGACGAGCGCGGCACGACGGACGCACGTGGCGGGTGAGCGCGGCGGACGAGCGCAGCACGGCGGACGCGCACGGCGGATGACGTCGTCACGGCGGACGATGGCGATGCCAACGACAAGCCCCTGATGTCACCGAGGATGGGGCGCGGAGGATGCCAAATCCGAGAGCGTGGACGAGGGCGATGTCGATGGCAAGCCCCTGGTGTCGCCGTCACGCAACATTTGGCTTAATTACAGCACCTCCCTGAGCTCATTAGCTTCGCGCCCCAAGGTTTTGGCCTCCGTTTCGATGCGTGCTTCAGAGTTTGCCACGTTGATCACGGCCGCGGGGAGTCCAGCGGCCCGGACGTCGGCTGATGAGTCATCGGCTCGGAGGTTGGCGGCCGACGGGTCGTTGACGCAGGCGCCGTTAAGCTCCATGGTGATGACCATGTTGTTCGTCCTGGCTCGACGCGTCGGGTTTGGTGCGCGGGGGACGATCGTCCTCCGCGCTCTTTCTCTTCGGCGCCATGGCTTTTCGCTCGCGCCCCACGGTCGGCGCCAACTGTCGTAGATACAAGTCTAGACAGTGAATTTGTGGCACCCCGGTCGGCTACAGCGACCTCCGGGCGTGCGAGGGGCAAACGAGCGAGAGCGCGAACGCACGAGACGGTCGACGAAATAATTCGGTGTTTGTATTAGGGCAAGAAAAGAGAGCTTACAAATGGGGGGAAATGAAAAAAGGATCCCCTTCTCTCCACCCCCTGGGGGGTATTTATAGGGTTTGAGAATGAAAAATGGAAGATTACAATTTTGCCCTCACATGAGAGGGAATTTACAAGGGCATTATGGTCATTTGCCCACTCCTAAGGAATCTTGGGAGAATATTCCCGGGCATCTTTTTAGGAGAATTTTCTTCGATGGCGAGATGGTCCCACGCGCGGGCTCGCCGAAGACAGCCCCGACGCGGAGCGTGGGCTCGTCGGAGTCAACCCTGTCGCGGGGCGCGGACTTGACGGAGACAGCCCCGACGCGGAGCGTGGGCTCGTCGGAGTCAACCCTGACGCGGGGCGCGGACTTGACGGAGACAGCCCCGACGCGAAGCGTGGGCTCGTCGGAGACAATCCTGATGACGGAGAGCGTGATGGTCCCGCATGTGGGCGTGTCGGAGACAGCCCCGACGAGGAGCGTGGGCGCGTCGGAGTCAGCCCTGACGACGGAGCGTGGGCTCGTCGGAGACAGCCCAGGCGACGGAGGGTGGGCTCGTCGGAGACAGTCCTGATGGCGGAGAGCGTGTGGGCTCATCGGGGGCAGCCTTGACGCGAAGATCGTCGATGAAAACTTTAACAGTGTCGCAGTGATTCTGGACAGCGTCGATTCGGGGTAGCGCGGGGAACCCTCATCCAACACAGTCATATGTGCACTTATGACCTGACAGTATTATGGAGGCCCCTGTTCCATCAAAGAAATCATTGATGAGACAGAGGTGAAGACAATTGACCAAAAGTTTGATTCAAAGATAAAGGAGCAGAAAGTTCGATCAACCAGATATACTCGAGCAAAAGTTGAATCAAACTTATCGAAGGAGAAGGTTATAAGTTCTCCAGTTAGGGAACAGCCTATAACATCCACATCGAAAGACATAGTGCAACAAACTTTGCAAATATAACATTGCACATCACAAAATTGTTCACTCACTCCCTTTTCTTCTCTTCCTGTCTACACCTTCACTTCCTTTCCTTCACCTTGCACAGCCTTCTCCTTCCTTCACGTTGCAGCAGCGGTAGTGGAATGCACGGGAGTACCGGCTCGGCTTGGGGAGGTGGCGCGCCGCGTTTGCCAGCGGTGGGCAGCGGGCGGAGGCTCCAGTCAGCAATAGGCAGTGGTGGCGGCGCGCCGGACAGGGGAAGACGGGCGTGTGGCGGCGGAGACGGGGGGCACGTGCGGCGGGGCGTGCAGCGGCGGGGCATAGGGGCAGGCGGCGCGGGGCACACGGCTACGGAGCACAGGGGCAGGTGGGCGCCGGGCCGAGCAGGGAACAAGGGCGAGCGCCGAATCTACGGGAGGCCGGGGCGCGGGGCGGCGGAGGCTTGGGGGCGGAGACGCGCGGGGCGGGCGTAGGGGATGCACGTGGGTGGTGCGCGCGGCAGCGGGTTGGGGGGCGCGCGTGGAGGACGCCGAGGCATGGGGCGGCGGAGGCTTGCAGGCGGAGGCGCACGGGGCGCGCATGGTGACAGGTTGGGGGGCACGCGTGGAGGCAAGGCCACACGGCAACAGAGCAAGCGTGAAAGGAACAGGCGGGGGAGTGTGCGATCGGGAAAGGAGTAGGAGTGGGCCGGGGTAGCGCGCGATCGGCCAAACGGAGCGAGCGGAAAGAGGGGGGCGAAACACGGCACATATGTGGTCCGTTGGATCGGCGCTGAGCGAGCGTGATCGGACGGTACAGCATGTTTCTGTATACAGTAAACGGGGTGGTTGTAGAAAAGAAAAACTCATGCTTTTAATAGTAGTATAGATATAGATAAATTCTAAATAGGCTTCTTCTTCTTGGTTTTGTCTGTTGAAGGCCTTACAGGAGTCCAGTGCACGAACTTACTCTGTTCTACTGGCGCCGGCTCCACTCAAAAAAAAATCTAATGGCGCCTGCAGCGTTTTCTCTTCCTCCTGCTCTGTAAGGGGCGTTACAGGAGGCAGTTCGACGGGTTCTGTCTCGCCATGCTCGAAATACTACTGACTCTCTCCATCATCAGCGGTTGGCGTCGCGGTGAAGGTGGCGATTTCTCATGGTGCAGTCTTTTCATTCGCGGCAGCGGTTTCGTCAATCGGCTCATTTCCTTCGATGTGTGCCCTCGCACATGTCCCCTCTCAGTGTGATTTAGGGACACCTGTAGTAGGACAACGTTTGTATTTTTTGCCTATCTGTGGGGTATATGTATGCTCCAAAGTTAATATAACGCGGGAGTTTATTTAAAAAAAAGGTACAAAGGGCTTCGAGAACTCTGCTGTTTGCACCTGCGGTACATCCAAAGATTATCCGCCTACAAATTGAATTTCAATGGACCTATATAACAGAGTTCTCTTCCTTTTTTTTAAGAATGGCTATATAACCAGCAGTAAGACAATTCAGTGACCATGGTATCATCCAAGTTCATTGGAGTTCATGTCAATTGAACTTATTTCCATGATTTTATTTACAGGCCCATGTCCTGTGAACACTATACACATATAGCCGCATAGGCGCATACGACTACCTACAATTGTAGAAAGAGAGATCACCCGACAATACGAGTCACGACTCACGTACGAGCCATGGAACCAAATGTCAATGCTGCCTATGTACAAACTTGTCATAAAATCAGATGGTCATCGCCGTCGCCGTGAACCGTGGTTAAAGTAAACACACTCGGATCAGGGCACCTGTACATGATATATGATGCCGTAGCTCGGTGTGGGTGCACAGTTGCATGAGCATGGCGGATGCATGGCGCGCTCAGCGGGCGGTCACGCTGCCTGCTTCCGCTCCTTGTCGAGCATCTCCCTGAACTCGTCGTCGGTGGCCTTAAGCATGTCCGGAAGCGGCAGCGCTACGCCGGCCTCGGCGGCGGCGCGGTGTCGCGGCGCGATCCGCTTCTCGAGGCTGAAGGTGAAGTACTGCGGGAACGCCATCACATCCTCCACGCCGCCGCCCATCTCCGCCACCAGGTACTCAAACTTGGGCTTGTAGTTGCGCTCGATGTTGAAGGTGAAGAGCGCGGGGCACCGGAGCGCCATGGTCACGGCGTCGTCCCTCGACATGCCCAGCGCGGCCAGGAACTCCAGCTTGGGCGCCATGGTCCGCTCCACGCTGGAGACGAGGAGGATGGGGTCCTGGAAGGCGAGCGCGCGGTTGTCGCGGAACCCCAGGCGGCGGAGGTAGATGAGCGCGGGGCGGAGCTGGTCGCGGACGCTGCAGGCGAGGACGCGCGGGCACTTGACGACGACGCGGCGGTAGGCGGTGTCCGGGACGCCGAGGTCGTCGGTGAGGAAGGCGAAGACGGGGAGGAGGTCGGCGCGGACGCTGGCGGTGAGGACGGACGGGCACATGCCAAAGACGCGGCCGAGGTCCTTGAAGTGGAGCCCGCGCGACTGGAGGAAGGTCACCACCGCGTGGATGGACTCCGGCGGCGCGTCTCGGAGCGCCGGGTTCAGCGCCAGCGCGCGCCCGTAGTCCACCCCCATCAGCTCCAGGCTCAGGATCTTGTCCCTCATCTGCGACGGCAGCTCCGGCAGGTGCAGCGACAGCGCCTCAGCCGCCGCCGTGGATGCTGCGGTCGCGATCGTCGTCGGCACAGTGGTGGTCGCCGCGGAAGGCGTGGTCGCCGCCGTCGTTGGCACGGTGGCCGCCGCCGTGGCGGTGCAGGGGATCTTGGAGGAGGAGGGCAAGGAGTGGGGCTTAGCGACGGGGAGGGAGGTGGAGGCGTAGAAGCTGCAGAGCGGCATTGTTACCGAGCTTTTCTCCCTTGCCTTCTTGATTCGCCCTTTTTTGATTGAGGTTTGGAGATGGAGGGAAGGAGAGGAAGACGATGATGGAGCGCAGCGAAGTGGCATCTCATCCACTTCTCTATCTGGTCGTCGGTGATGACCTGGCACTCTGGGTGGTGCTCATTGGGTGGTCGGATTTTGAATCAGAAAGAGACCACTGATGACTAGCCAGGAATAGCGAAACCAGAAACAATAAGTGAATAATGTAATACTATTATCTTTCAACAATACATACGAGCAAAATAAAAGTTGAAAAAACCGAGATATTTTTTCGTCATTGAAAGTGAATTATAGCAATATCCAACAAAGCCCTAAAAGCTATACTCAAGGATGACGCAATCGATTTTGAAACTGTGTGCCAGGCTTTTCCCAAAAAAAGAGAAACACTAGCTTGCAAATGTTGCAAATATTCCTTCCTAATGGGGGATGAATGGATGACCACTTGAGTCAGCTCTTCCAGAGTAAATATAATCATTGGAACAGCATATCAAATTGCCAGTTTCTGGGCGACTATCGGTCACACGGTGACAACAATCTACACACTAACTAAAATCGATTGATTATTATTCGGTTTTCTTAAGTCTCCTGGGATGATGTCCGAGGCCAAACCTAATTTAGGAAAGGTACAGCAGCACTGCATGTAAATAAGCCCCTCTGCGCCAATCTGGAACTTGGACGAATGCTATTCATGTCTGAGAAGCAGAGAAACTAGCTGGGTATGAATGTATAGGTCTCGTAAAGGTATGTCCATGCGGAAGGAGCTCCGGTCAGCATTTCCCATGACTTCTGCTCACTGAAGCCTTTCTCACCGGCTTACGGTTAGGAGCTACTTGATCATCCTGCACCACACGAAGTACGGAGTTCCATAAGGATATTTTCGTGCACAAGGACACATACTATGTGAAAAGTTCCACAGTGCTTAGGGCCATCTAAATATCACAATGAAATATTGAGATATAAATTATTAATCAAGTTTTTTTTTCATCAGAAACAGTATGGAATGATTGGTCCAGGTTCTGAAATATGGACAACTACCACTTTCAATATTTCATGGTGAATTCAGAAGAGTGGCGAATAAGAAGAAACAAAGAGGATGAGAATGACAAGATTTTACCATATATAGCGAAGCTGCAGAATCAGATTGCATAGTTTGATTTTGAGATTGACCAAGAGATTGGAATGTATCAAGTGCATCTACTGTTAGCTGCCAGCCAGAAAGTGCTGAACTACTTGAGCTGGAACCAATATCATTACAGCAAGCTGCTGCAACAGTTCCATTAACCCATGGACAGTAACTGTTGTGATGCTTAACAGGATCAAAATCTGGAAGGCCTGGTTCATAGTCGTTTTCTCCATTCGTTGCTCCTGAGAAAAAAAATCTATATGAGCAAAGCACATATAATTGAGCAGAAGTGCAGAACAAAAATAGAGGTCTAACAAATGGCAAACGCATGTGTGTGGGCAGCAGTCAGCATACGACAACATCCATTTTTTTGGAATAGAGGATGCTAAAGCTGAACTACCATGAGGAATATCAATACCACCTGTGCTTTAGAGTCTAGCTTTCACCAAAGAATGGGTGTTCCTTCGTAACCAATCATGTTGAATAACTTACAACTTCACAGAGAGCATGGCTAACAAGTATCTCCAACAAATGAATAAACGTAGTTCAATAGAAAAAACCAAAACATGAAACCGCAGAAAATGATGCAAAATATACAGTACAGAAAAATCATTTAGGTTATGTGTACCAAGAAAAAAAGGCTTGATGATAATTACCTAATCCATTCTGCGGATCATAATGTAACCCCATTAACGCATCATCAGTAGCCTGTACTTTGCCTGCCTGTGTCACTTCCTCTTTAGATGCATCAAAACCTGTACACATCCCAGCATTGCAAGAAATAGAAGGATGCATGCTACTCCCATGACCAATGGCATGGCCTATCTTTTCTCCACTCTCAACAGAATCAGCTTTATTAGAACCATAAACTTTCGATCCACTGTCTGCTTGGCCTACTGAATGGGACACCATGCCTTGGCTGTCTCCATGAGGTTCCTCTGGATCAACTTCTTCAGGTACAAACTCATCCATTAATCCAGGTCCAGGAGCTGATTCACCAGTATGCCCCATTGTCTCAGTAAGCTCAGTAATAGGTTCTGCATCACGTACGACACTCTCAGCTCTTTGCAATGAAACATCAATTCCATGAATTTCAGCCTCATGACTAGCACCCATGCCAACACTCCCACCACTAACTCCCAAGCTAAGTTGATCTCTTGCAAAAGCAGGAGTCGTTTCTGCATTAAGGACTTCCTCCCCTTCATTTGTACTGCTCCCTCCTATTTCCCTTCCATCACTTCCAGCAACAGGTTGTGCACAAGCACTTTGCTGTGCTTGGTTGCTATCATTGAGGTCCAAGGCATCATTCATTTCGATACTCCTGTGTGCACTAGATGAAGGCATACTAATATCATTTCCTTCACCTGGATGGTACTCAACACTCTCCATGGAATCTTCATCGGCACTGCGAACATCCATTGCAATAACAGAAGATGCCCTCACAGAATCTCTAGCAGATGAATGCTCAACAGGAGCTAGACCAACATCCCTAGAGTGACCGAATCTACTGGAATCTACATCAGGGTCAAAGTATAAGTTTCTACTAGGACCAGCTCCAGAAGAAGATGGAAGACATGCATCAAAAAAGTTGAACCCACGAGGCCTTTTATTTGGGATGTCTGAATCTTGGACGACATCGTCAACTTCTGCACCATCACGATCGATGATAGTTCCTTCTATGCTGTCAGCATGTTGAGGCCTGTCTTGTGGCTTGTCAGCTGTGCTCCCCCCTTCCTCAAGGTTACGCTTCCGCGAGCTTGGACCCCGAGACTCATATGAGGTTGCACGATCACCAACTTCACTTCCAGTAGGCTGTCCAATCATCAGATCTCTTCCCATTCCTCCATTGAAATGCTCAGATGTAACAGCCGTTGCAGATTGAATAGGTGGTAATCCTCCAGCCATCGTTAGATTTAGGTCTACTCCAGCATTTGGTAGTGATTTTCCTTCATAAGTTGCTGCTTCATCACGCCCTTCAGCTTGATCTCTTTCCATACCATCAGTAACCCATTCATTGATCCCACTGGCAGCGCTAATTCCACGTGTTAGTGTTAGCTTTTCGCCTGTTTCTGGTGCATCAATGTTATTTGGACTTAAACGAGAAGGACGTGTCACAGATCTGAAGTCCCCGATCCTAACTGTAGCTCCACACAAGCTACAATCTAGCAAAGGTGACCTCATGCTGCATCCAGAATCTTTGAGGGGCCTTTTGCCTTTCCCCTTATCTTTCTTGGCTGATGCAGAGAAGGAACTTCTCTGATGTTCAACAAGATGGGGATAGAACGTTTCATGATTTTCATCTGGTTCAATTGAGGCTGCATTTTTAGCTGAGTGGGTTGATTTTCTTCACAGTCCTGAACATTCGGAAGCCACCTAGGCTCCCATCCACAAAGGCTTATAAGCGTCTGCGCCTAGAAAGTAAAACAGAAACATCTAAATTAAAGAAAGCCACAAGTTCCAAAGACCTTGCAAAATAATAGTGACACAAATAAAACGTCCTATATGAGAAAAACAGAAACATACTTGTGAGTAGCTACAAGAGGAATCTTGCTGGATGTCAACTCCTGGCATACTATCTGCTTTGTACCCAGCTCTCCAGAAAAAATGGTAATAAATTGGGATAATAGGCGGTCAATCTGACTGGCCCTGGTCAGCCTCATGTTCTCAATTGCAGATGGAGCAATCACAGGAAGAGAGAGAAACTGCAAAAGTCCATCACGGCGATCTTTAAAACCTCCGATAAGAGCTGATTGTGTAAGATGGAGCTGCACCAAGCTATCAGGACAGCTATTGCTTCTCCAGGGACAACTATTCTGGTGTGATGCATCAAGCTGCTCGGCAAAGGCTTCTCCAGCATTTGCAACTAATACATAACACACAAAGAAAGGTTTCACAGCTGAATAAAATTCAGTTTGCAAAGGGAGACATACAATAAATTTTCCAGCCTAGCACAATTGCGAGACATGGGTAACAACAGTCAGACTTGTGAAAATTATGGCACCGGACATAGATATTATCATTGATAATGTGTAATGTCGTCTCACTTCCTTTATCAGCAATACGTCAGGTTTAATCAACCAATAACCCATATTTCAAACTATTAATCAGTTGTAAAGTGAGAAGCGTGACTTATAAATAATACTTTGTATCACCAAGGTGCACAAACGTTCCATGGTCCATCTCAAAATTTCAACTATTATTGGTACCAAATTGAATCTATTTATAGACATGCAAGGTGACAACATTAACATCAGAAAATGCACAAATCAAAAATATGGCAAGCATAAGTGCATTGCTAGCCATTATATAGCCGAATGCGTAATTTAATGGTTAAACAAAATGTGAATAAATATAAGTTCACATCGGATGTACATTTAAAAAATACTTTCAAAGTATGAATATAAAAAGACCACAACTTTGTACGAACAGAAATAAAAATAACGTTACACTTTCTGACTAGATATGGGCATTTAAAATAGAATGTTGCATGCACTGGTCTTTACCATTAGAAGGTAGTGAAGGATGAAGAAATATGGTACACCAACACATAACACCACCAGCTACTTCTCAAATAATATAGTTACCACAAAAGTTTACCAACAGAGAATATACTTCAGCTAGGGACCAGGATGTCAACACACTGAATATAAGATGTGCACCACATGATCCACATTCAATTTTGTCCATGTCAACGTTCACCCAGCCTCTTCGAGCACAAGCCAACAAACTAGCAGCCTGCAAAAGTTAATTTAGGCTTAAGTTATGATAGCAGGAGTCAACATTTTATTAAATACTCCATTGCTATTTTATTTGAATCTAATAAACACCACCAAAATGTTACAAAGCAAAGGAAGGAACCGTGCCCTTGGCCAAATTTCAATATATCCAAGCAAGCAACAAGCATCATAACTGATATCACAGATGAAAGGTTTGATGGGTATAGGTTACCATTATTAATGATTATATTTAGGGCAGATTCAAATATAAAGTGCAAAACTAACACCTCCACAGCCCGTTGTGTCTTGAAATTCTTGTTACTTACAACAATGCTAATTCCTTATAAGCGAGGAAAAAAATACCTTCGGTTTAGAAGCCCAGTTGAAGGCTTAAATGTCGCCAGTCGACTAAGTAAGTCTCCACGCTCCCATGGTCTACAGATGGTGCAGAATCCAAAGCAGTTCCGGCAGCATCAAAACTATGGGAAGGCCCATAGGCATGTGGTGCAACGTGTGATGAGGAATCAACCCTGGAAGCTTGTCTGCTGCCCAACCAATCCATGCTGGCTACATTAATTTGCATAGCAGGTGATGAGGCACCAGCAGAACTGAAAAGGCAAAAGAGGCTCAGTGCACGAAAAAGAAAAATTATGAGTTTATGACAAGAATCTCAACAAAGTATTGCGGACAGAATCTAAATGCAAAAGGACCATATTGACATCAGCTTTTCCTCTAATCGAATCTAACAAAAAAAAGTCACAAACATTTCAGAATCTAGCAAGTAGGAATAGCGGCGCTGCAGACCCACATCTCAAAAACTGTTGTCCTCCAAACATAAGGTGAGCAACAAGCCATTGCAAGCTCCAATGGCATCATAAGGTTTGGAGTCATCAATTCCAATGGCGCAGCACATACATTTTCCCCACTCTACTGAGGCAACCACCAATTTTTGCCCTTTTTTTATAACCACCATTATAGCACACAAATCCTAGGGTTAGCAGCGGGGAAAAGTTCAAAAATTACACAGCAAACCCCTGCTTACACCTAAAACAAATTTATCCCGTCGGAGAGTCAGATCGTTACGGCTATAGCTCACCTTTCTGCCCAAGGGTTTAATCAACATTTTATACACACACCCTGTATACCTACGCTCCCCACGACCCTATCTCGATTCCTATCATAGGTCTCTATGCAATCATGCCCAAAACAAATCCAGCTTTCGTTCAAACACCAGCCGCCCCACGACCAACCCAAGCACACGAGAGCCCGACTCGCCGACCACCGACAAGGAGAGGGGACACGAGACGCGGACAGCGAGACCGTACCTGGCGACCGGGGTAGGCGGCGGCGACGACGACCGGGCCGGCGGCGACCGGCGGCTCGGCGGCCCGCCCCGACGAGCTCCTCACCTCCTCCCGCATTCTCCTTCCCTCCCCTCCCCTCCTCTCTCCGTGGCGCCTCTCGCTCCCTCCCTCTCCTGGGCGGAACGAGGAAAAAAAATTCCGCGACCGTGAGCGCAGCGCAGAGCGAATATAACGCGTGGTTCCGCCACCGGTCGTTTAATCCCCCGCCTCGCGCCGTCACTTCACGGCCTATCAAGCCTCACAAACCTAAAGCCCAACTTCATCGGGCCACAGAGTATTAGGCCCAGTTGGGCCCATGTTCTCCATCACTCTCTTCGTTTGGGCCATGGGCTCTTCAACGTGACGCCCAGAAAATATGGGCTGCGGTTAGGCCCACATGAAGCAAATAGGCCGCATAAGAGGCCCATGGACTCTGCACTGGTGATAGTCTCTCCTTCCGTGATCCGTCTCCTGCTTTCCTCGGTCTCCTCCTCCTCAGCCCTCGTCGCTCCATTCCCGTGTTGCTCTGTGGGCCTGCGAAGTACGGACTCCGGCGAGCCGACGGGGCTTGTTGTAGGCGAGATACGCGGGGCGGGATGGACGAGGTGGAGCACCTCGCGCGTCCGGAGCCGACGCGGCGCGCTGCGGGGCGCCTTCCCGCCGGCGAGATCGGGAGTGAGGCAAACTTCTTTTGTATCTGACGACTGGGCTCGCTTTGATCCGTCGCGGTTTAGCTCTGGCCGCTGACGAGCCGCGTGGTGCTCCGTCTGCGCGCGCGTGGGGAGTGTGCTCTGACATGCTAGGTTGGTAGCTCTGTGCGATCGTGAGCTTGCACAAGTGTTAGAATTTGGGCGAGAAACTGCTCTGCTGCTACTAGTTACTTTGCGTGTTACGGCAGTCGCTTTGCTTTGGTGGTATTTCTCTCTATTAGCTGTTCGTTGTTCGAACTTGATCAAAGTGTGGCATGCTATGTTAGGTGTTACACTCAGAGAGTTTCCCAACGAATGAATTTGCGAGCATCATCCATACCGTAGCGTTCATCTAGAGAGAAAATAAGCCATCCATCATATAAATCAAGTGAAATGCAACGTTGCTGCATATCAGCAGCTTTCTTGGGTCAACTTTACTTACTGAAGTAGATTATTCGGCAATGAGACAATGAAGTTTGTTCCCTCCTGATGCTATATAGGTTGATCATGTCGGTTTTGCAGTATTCTATAGGTTCACCCAGCAGGATCTTCCAGCTTGGAAACCAGCAATGACACCAGGATGTGTAAGCTGACCTGACCATGACTAGCTTTTGACAGATGGTATTATTATTGCTTAGCAACTTATACGGTAGTAGCTTGCACTATTTTTAGGTGATAACCATTTTCTTGATGATTGGAATTACTTTCGTACCTGTTGGACTTGTTTGTCTTCAAGCTTCAAACATTGTAATTGCTTTTCTTTCTGTCTGGTAATGCTGAATTGCCATTAGTTTCCATGTCATGCTAATGCGTAACAAGGTGCTCCCTATTCTCGATGTGCAGGTTGCAGAAATAGTTCACGGTTATGATAATGATTGTGTACCTAATGCTTACAGAAGAAATAAGCAGGTTTATATTAAGGACAGCTCGATTTCAAAGAAATGTATTCAAAAAGTGAAGGTGGTTTGTTATGAGATCTAATCATACCTTATTTTTCTTATTTGCTTGTCAGGGACTACAGCCTGGAATATATATATTACTCGCTATTTGTATAAGTGAAATTCCTGAGTTTAGTTTGGCACTTTGTGATTACCTCAGGCACATGTTACAGTTTTCTCGTGCTCTTTTCCTAATATTTCTACTACTTATTTGTTAGTTCTTCAAAGAAATGCTGACAGTGTATATTGCAGATTCATACCATATGAAAGCTCCAATTTCTGTGTATTATGAACTCAAAAACTTTTACCAGAACCATCGGAGGTAACGATGCAACTTTATTTAATTTCCTGGTCAATTTTATCAATGTATTTATCTTAGAAGAAGAATCTATGTGCGGTCTCATGCTGAACAAAGGGCTGTTCATGCTGAACAGGTATGTCAAGAGTAGAAGTGATAAGCACTACGCCATGGGCTGAAATACACGGATAGCTCATGCAGTCCTATAGAAAGGAACAATGGCCTTCCAATAGTTCCCTGTGGATTGATTGCTTGGAGCTTGTTCAATGATACTTATGATTTACACGTGGATCCATGGAAGTAAAGGTTGATAGGAAAATATTTCATGGAGAAGTGATCGGGAACATAAGTTTGGCAAGGATGTCTATCCTTTCACTTTCAGAATGGATCCTTAATTGGAGAGGAAAACTTGACCCTGATATACCAGTGAGTACTTCTGTATCTGAAGTGTTGTTGGTTGCTCATGCAATAGCTAAATCTACATTCTTCCATTAGGAGGTATGTTGTTAAAATGCTATTTTCTTTTATGTTAGCTAAATAATTATGTTCTTTTGCCAGCTGAGCAATCAAGAAGATCTTATTGTGTGGATGCGTACTGCTGCTCTTCCCCAATTTCGGAAGCTCTATGGTGTCATTGAAGAGGATCTAGAAGCTGATGAAACCATCACCATGCACATAGTTAATAATTATATACCTACAGCTTTGGTGGGAAGAAAAGTCTAGTTCTTACAACATCAACCTGGCTAGGTGGCAAGAATGACTTTCTTGGATATGCATATCTTGTCACGTTCCTTGAGCATTTTCTTGTCCATTCTCTTTGCTCTGTTCCATGTGAAAATTCCAAGGTAATCAATAAAGTGAATCTTTTGAATTTGTATGACCTTCTTCTACGTTATCCATGTTTCTCTTAGAGCACATTGTCCAAAATCGATAAATACTACTTCTCTTGATTTTTTTCATAACAACCTAACATCCCTGAGCACTGCACGTACCAATAAACAGAACTCCTTTTGGTTAATTGCAGGTTTTTCACGTTGATATATACTGTAGTTTGTTGGTCAGCTAGATTTGTTTTCTCATTATTTGACGAATTTACAGGCTACATGGTGATGCTAATTACCTATCTTGGAACAGGAAAAGCAGCAATAGCTAAGATTTATGCATGATTGTATGTTTAAGGTACACACTTGATGACCACTAGTCCCCTTGTAGAACCAAAACTATTGTTCTCTTTTCGTGTAACATCTTACAGTTCAGGTAATGTTCAGATCCTTTGTCATGGACCTAGAACTGAAGGCTAGACACCAGGAGGTATCCTATATTCCTATTGCATTCGTTCCAAAGAGAATTGGTAACACAGCCTCATATTCATCCACACACTTGGAGAAGGAATGCTTGATGACTGCTGAGGATCGTTGCCTTGATTGGCCAACTTGTTCGTGCAATTTGGGCTTGCGCTCTGATGTGTCCTAAAAGAAAATAGTCATAAAAAATGATATATAGAGTGCCTGCCATGTAATGATGATGTGTGTGAATGTCTTTAGTTCACACTGGAAGCAAAGCATGCATGTATAAGCTCCCTTTGCCACGCAGGATTTCTTCAGGAAGTATCGATTTGATAGACAACCCGTATCCAGTGAGAGTGCATGTTTCCTTTCCTACGACAAGTTCCTGTGAAACGCAAATGAACTTTGATCGTTATGTAACGCATCACCAGTCACAACTGCCGGCCTAGCAATTACGAAGACCGCGATGTAGATTCTAAGAGGGATATCTCCACTTTTAACAATCTGTGAAATACTAACAGAGCACGCACCTCATATAGCTTTTGTTGCTCATTCTTCTGTGCTTCTCCACACGAGAGAGGTCCCAGCCCAACTGATCCTACTCTGTCTCGTCAATTTGTTTTCCATGCTTCGCCATTCGTTAAGCGAGCAAAGCTTGAAGATCACATCTCACAGGTGCGTAATCGTCCATCAGTGACAACCAACGCTTCAGCTGGTACAATCATTGATGACATGCTCATGCCTTGGTTTCCAACCGACTTGTGGCCGCTCCCGGGTAGTCTCTGGCACTCTACGTCTCATTGGCTCAGATGGCAACCACATGTGAACAGATGGGTACTGCAGCTGCTTCCGAATCCCATCGGATGTGACACGCAACTTTGGCTTAGTCATGATAAGATAGAAAACCCACATCACATGCTCTATCAACATCCTTTTCAGTTGGCTGATTAGAACTGCAATCACTCCAATTGCTGCCTAAAGTTATTTCCATGTCTTTTCCTGTTTGGTTTGATCCCGTCTCTCCAGACAGGTTCGGGATCTCGTACTGTATCATTTTTTGTCTTTCAGCACAGCTGCACCACGTCATCTACTAGCTGGCTGTCTGTCTTACTCATCACCAGAAGAAAAGGAATTGTCCTTGCTTCTTCACCAGCTAGATGAACAGTGTATGGCCACCATATCAGACAAGCCTGTATCGCCTTATGGATGGTGCAAAAGTGGAGCTTTGTTCAGAGGCTGCTGCAACTTGTATCGGATATCTGTATCAGCGAGATGTATGCATGTCTCGACGTTCACAGGCAAGGACAAGTTTGGCACTGTTCGGACACCTTATCATGCATGTTGCATCGCTACTGCTGATGTTCATACAGCAGTAGTTCTGGCGAAGCACGCCGATCGATGGTCCGTAACGCATGGCAGTGTCAGTGTGGCACGATGCGCGCTCTCTGAAAAATCTGCGACTTTGTTTAGCATGTGTCACAGACGCCTGCCTGCAGAACGTGTAATGGAGAGTGTGCGACTTTGTCCTGTCGGCGTCGGCCCATGCCGTTCTTTTATCATCAGGCGGGAAGGGGACCGAACATATATTCTGTTCCTCCTGGGTGCTGCAATGTTTAGGAGGCGAGATTATTCGGGTGTAACCACCAACAGAATCAAGTCAACTTAAAATTGCTTTGTGATTTAGGACCCGAGTCCTTTTTTTTCTTTTTCTTTTTCTTTTTTCGATAGTTTTATGTCCATGGAATCAAATCCACCTAAAACTGAAGAAGTTTGAATTTGTTTTCCATGTGAAAATAATGGTTCTATTTGAGTTTGAAGAACTTCGAAGGCAGTAGTACTGTGGAGCTGAGCTGCCGGATGCTCTGCCTAGACCGAAACGTGTCCAACGGCAGTCAATGGCAACTGAACAAGTGGCAGTCAGTTACCCTAGCTTAGCACGATGCCAAATCCCCTTAAATATTGTAGCCTCGTAGGAGCAGACCATTTAGGGTTTGTCATCTGCCTGGCTGCGTATCATGGTCCCGTCGATAAAGTTTCTTGCAGATTCGAGGCACCGCATGGCACACTTTACAAGGTATAAGGTGTCGTGCCCCATGCATGGCAACCAACGCAAGAAAGCCTTTAAACAAATCTGGACCTCACCAAAGATTACGGGGGAAAGCCGATCGGATACGGTCGTGTTTAAACTCTATATATCATATTTTAGACTCCTTTCTTCCATAAATGTAAAGTGAACACAAAATTTTAAGTTTAATTTTAACTAAAAATTAAATTAATACTATTAAATTATATAATATAAAAGTACTACTATTTAAAAATATATTTAAATATGAATCTAATAATATCATTTTTATCATATAACTTAATATTATTGGTTTAATTCTTGGTCAAAGTTAAACCTTAAATTCCGTGCACATCTTACATTTGTGGACGGAGGGTTTTTATAAGATTTAGAGTGCAGTGGACAGTACTCAGATGTAGATATAAATACGGATTATTTTAGAGTCCACATGATAAAAACACATCGAACTCGAAGCGAAACGCATAAAGTTGATGACTAGCATGTGCATACAAAATCTTTTTTTTAGAACTACAAAAATATATATTTTAACAAACCAATAGGTGTAAATTAAGTATACAAGTGCTAGATTGTAGAAAGAATAGGTAAGCATGTGAGAAAGATTGGAGACACACAAAAACGATACAATCTTTTACACTAGCTTGTTTCAACAGATGTCTGCCATTTTTATCTATGAAAAGTCGCACACGACAAATTCCCTACTTACACTTGTTTCTTATTTTTTTAAATGAGATGCATTTTAACAAAATAATTGAAGTTTGAAACAACTGTTTGAGATACAAAATATTATCATTATCTTTTTTATATAAACAATTTAAAACATCGTCTGAGATAATATTTTTGAGTCGTCTATAGCGTGTTGTTTTGTAGTAATGGCAAGTCTTTCATGCAAAAAGAATAACTGTCGAGATTTTCAGTAGGAGTGGTGAATATGTAACCGTATTGTACAACATTGTACGTACCAGGAAGGACGTAGAGAGATCGAGAGATGCTCCTTTTGAGAAGTAGTATGGCTCGATCTTCTCCTCTTTTAAGACGTAGAAAAGAAAACGGGAGGGGGAAAACACAAGGGCATTATGGGATCGGTACATGTATCAATTTTAAGTGTATGGTGCTAGCTTGTGGAGAATAGATAAGCATATGAGAAAGATTGGAGAGATACACACATGCGATACAAGCTCTTGCACTAGCTTGTTTCAACAGGTGTCGTCAATCTTTACCTATGAAAAGTTGCACCCGACAAATTCCCTACTTACACTTGTTTCCAGTAACTTTTTTTAGGTAAGATGCATGCAAAAGTATATAGTGAAAGAGCAAGCTTAAACACTAGACAGTGTTAAATATCTATAATTAAACATTAGGAGGCAGTCGCACTAGCGCATACGCATAATAGGCATCTTATAAACAAAGATAACAAGCACGTATTGCAAATCCATAATGAAAATTCTACTAGAAAATTGGATGATCCTATCTACGAGTGTCAAATAATCTGGCTAAAAAACTTAGACAATTCTATCCCATCGGATATTAGTAATAATATATCTTACATCATATCCTATATAATGGATATATAATGGATTTGAAATAAAAGCGGATAGTGCCTGTCAAAAATCTATTAGTATATTCTATAACGTCAGATTAGAAAATGATTCGGTACTATAATTATTCTAACCGCTTTCACCCTCTACCAAAGAACATGATCACGTAGTCCACAATTCGATCACTCTTAGCCCGGTGAAACCGTGTATCATCTCAGTGGACATGAAAAAAGATATTTGGAGCGGTGTTCCATTAAGTTTTCTTTATTTCTTTGCGGTACTCTGGTACTCCTCGGAAGGTGTGGAAGTACAAACAAATCTGGCCCTTTATTAGTAAGGATAAACTTGTATTTTCATCCTTTTGGGACTAGGTATCAAAACCTAATTCCATTCCTCGTTCCACATGGATGTTGGCAACATCTGTCCATGACGCCGGCGGCCGGGCGTCATGCTCGTGGATGATTCCGGTACTCATATATTTGGATCCCAAATGGATTGACGACTACTTCGTCCATGCCGGCCGATGCAAGAATGACGAAACCGGCAGAACTCGCAGCCATCAAATCCTTCCGCCCAATTCAATAAGATAGACATCGATCGTCTCTTAACTGATTATATCAAACACGTTTCGTTAGTTGATTTTCTTAGCCAAGAATTGGAGCCCTAAACTGACATGGTGCCATCATCTTTATTTTAAACGACCCTTAGAGGAAAGCATGGCCGTGCCGGTCTCTCCTTAACGAGGACATGAATCGTGCACGCAGTGTACTTATCTCCTACGTTGCGAAGTCAGACTGGGTGACGACAGAGACGAGAACAAGATTCCTAGCGGCGGCCATGGCACGCGGGCGGCGGCGGCGTTCCATGAAACGGTACGACCGAAAAGCGGTGTTGTTACGAGGGAGAGTAGATGTGACCAATCTGGGTCGTTGGAGCCCAAGGCAGGGCATGCCTTTCAAACATGATCGGCAGAGGATGTGGTTCCGCTTCTGCTACCGTATTATCCCTCTCGATCACGATTTTACTCCTAAAATCAGGGTGCTCCTTAATACTTTGACGATGGTACTCTTTAATACTAGTGTTGGAGTACCAACAAATCTCGCCTATATATTAGATTAAAGGCAACGGAGGGTTTACGTTAATTCGAAGGTACCATAGGAAAGCTCTTGGTGATATTACTTGAAACGAACGGCGCAGTACTGCAGGAGAGAGCATCAATGCAGGGGGACAGGCTCTGTCTACCTGAAACAACATGTGCGGTTTCATTGGCGCTGCCATCTTTTCCCCGGTCCAGCGGCCAGGGCGTAGCCAGGGAGATGTCAGCTTAGTTTTTGGTGTGCAATTATTGGGATCTTTCGCCGGCTCCGACCACACCGTTAACGAGCACCGAAAAGGAAAAGTCGTTACTACTGCGTCGTTTTTTCGTTGGGGACTTTATTGGGCAGCGAGTTTCAGGTTAACTAACAGGAACAATCAATCAGATGGCCTATATACCTGGTTATGGCTGGTACCACACTTGCATGGAATGCTTTAAAAAGAAAAAGGAAAAACACTTGCATGGAAATGACACGTCCATTAATTTGGCCTTACCAAGTTACCATCACGAAGAAAATGTGCAGGAATCAGAATGGCACAGTATTTGGTAGTACTGTACTCACCCTGTGCTGGAGTTCTCCGTTTGGGTGGACAACTACTGTTTAGGGGCCAGCAGCCACACTGTCGCAGAGTTTACAGTGTCTCAGACAAGGGCTTTCTCATGATTAAAGGAGAGAGAGGGGAGCATCTGGGATCTGAACTTACACACCCTCAATCGCCTTCAATCCGCTGTTGCTGCCGGGCCCGTCCGGCCACCGTGATCACCATGCATGGCTTCTTCTTTTGTCTGCCGATCGACGCGAAAGCAGGCGTGCTCCGATCTCGCAAAAATGGCAACCTGGCTTGAAGGCGCTGTTATCAGCGACTGCGACTGGTCATTTGTGCTGTATATGATGGAATCTTGGAACGGTTAGTGGTTTAGCACGCGCCGATCCTGATCTATACTATATTTCTTAGATCAACATCTAGGGGGGATCCACGTTAATCTATTCATTTCCAGCAGAAACAAAGACGTATTTTCACGTTCTAAACGGGCCCTAGTTTGGGGCTTCGTCGAGAGGTGGTTTGTTTTTTTATAATTTCAAGTGGACAGCAGAGTACCGCTCATTCTATTAGCAGGAAAAAGAATTAAATAAAAGTTTTGTGTACAGGCACACCACTGGCCGAAAGCGGCAGGTGGTGATAGATAGTGGCTTGTCAAAGTTCTTTCTTTGGTATCTCACCCAGTGATCGACAATTCGAGTCACCGATGAATTTTTATAGGACATGCTGGGGAGCTCGACAATTTTTCGGTGATTGCAAAAGCAAAGATGCTTTGTTTTTCTCATCTCGAGCATATATGAGAGCGCGCACAAGGACATCTGATACTGAACAGTGAACTAGCCCAACCGTTTTGTCTGTAGTATATGCAGATGGCAAGAGAGAAGAGAAAAAAGATAACATGTGATTATTTCAGTCGACACACGTATTTCAAAATGTAAAGGATAATTGTTGTTGGCAGAATGTATTCTTAGAAGATCTCTAGTGCCCACCTCATAGACGGACACGTGGCATGCCACGTGGATTGTAAATCAAAGAGGATATAAGCTCATAGAAGACATGTTACGGACTTCAGCTAGCCCCTCTCCAACGCGAGGCGTGAAAGGAATGAGTAAAGAAGCCATACCACATTGCGCACAATTAATGGTTCATCTCCTGTAAGTATGGTGACACTTGGCTTCAACATAGAGCTGGCACAAACGTGACAACACATGAGGGCGGAAGCAACAAATAAGTTTATGCATTGGAGGAAAGCTTAGATCATATATATATCTTTTCCGTGCCTACAAACTGATACAAGAAAAATCTCCACGATTACCATTTTGCCATGCGTGTAAGGGAAGATGCATGCACCTCTGTCGTCATAGGCCAACTCACGAATCGCATAAACAACTGTTTCCGTGTTTTAGCTCTCCTATCTGTCGTTCATATAATCTCTTTTCAGTGCCTCTAACTCGTGTAAGAGAAATCTCCACTGCACATAGCATGTTATGTGATGCATCCAGCTCTCCCCATCGTGGCCGACTCACTGAATTGCAAAGACAAACCGTTCAAATCTTTCAGCTCTCGTCTGATGCATAGCATATCTATCTGCGCCTCCAACTCGATAATTCTAGTAGAAATCCCCACGGTTGCCAGTTTTTGCGGTGCCTCCAACTCATCTGGTAGAAAATAATAATTGTGCACACCTCCCTGCTGGTGTGACAACGAAGTCACACGCAGAAAGGACCGTTTCTACGTTTTAAATCTCTATCTCTTGTGCGTTGCATCTAAAATAGTTTTTGGCGTATCTACCCTCTCCAGACGCTAAATTATCACACATATTTTTTAGATAATGGAAGATACTACTCCCTTAGCATTTCTAATCGTCGTAGACACTCTTCTAAAACAAATGTCCAAATTAACCTAGAAACAATTATGAAATGCAGGCAGCGAGTAATATGCAGCATCGTCCACAGCCCTCGATCCTGGACTTAAGGGTGAGATCAAGGGGGAGCGCGAGAGAGCACAAGAGATGGCATCAGTGAAGGCTTGAGTCAGTCACTCAGGGTGTGTTTGGTTGGAGGGCGAGGTAGGATGGGATGAGCCCATCCAAGTTTTTATGGTTGGAGCGAGTCATTTTTTGTTTGGTTGAGTGGTTGGGGTGGATCGAATTTTTGTTTGGCTAAAACTGGATGGGTTCTATTGGATGAGTCACTGACATACGGGACCCACATGTCAGTGACTCACTACTGCCCTCTCTCTCACTTTTCCCTAATACTCACTCTCTCCATCCTCTCTCTGACCAGCAGCGAAGCGATATCGGGCGGGCGCAGGGGAGCTCGAGCCGGGGGCGGCTGACCGAGCTCGGGCGGCGCGTGACAGCTGGAGCTCAGGCGGGGCGGAGCTCGAGGGGCGGCGGACTGAGCTCAGGCGGGGGGCGGCGGAGCTCGGGCGGGCGGGCGGCAGGCGGTGGACCGAGCTCGGGCTGGGCGGAGGCCGAGAAGGCGAGGCAGTGTGGATGGGACCGAGCTCGAGGGGCGGCGTGGCAGCCGGAGCTCGGGGGGCCGCGGACCGAGCTCAGGCGGGGGGCGGCAGAGCTCGGGCGGGCGATGCGGACCGAGCTCGGGCGGGGCGGAGGCCGGGGAGGCGAGGCGGCGCGGATGGACCGAGCTCGGCGGGAGGGCGGGAGGGCGGCGGACCGAGCTTGGGTGGGGGCCGGCGGCTGCAGCTCGGGCGGGGGGCGGGCGGAGTCTCGGCCGGGCGTGCGGCGGACCGAGCTTGGGCGGGGAGCGGGCGGAGCTCGGACAGACGGCCGGAGCTCGGGCAGATTAACATAAAATAAGCACGATTAGCAAAAAAATAACTGCGATTAGTAAGATTAAACATGATTAGGGGAAATTAGGCTTACTCTATCTGATGAAATTGGCCAAGTCTCTCCATCCAGCATCTTCAAAGTATATTCTCTTTTCTTGGTTGCCTCTATCTAGGTTATTCACACAACTAAACACCGGGATAGGCTGAAAAACAAGAATGGATCCATCCTATCTAGGCTTATTCAGGGAACCAAACACACCGTCAGTGACTCGTCGTGCCGTGCGGCGGCCGGAAAGCAACGCCGCCGCCGCAAGCGATCAACAAAGAGGCTAGGAAAAGAACCCCGTTCCTACCCGCTAGCTAGCCATCCGTTACGCACGCACAGCAGGCAAGGGCGCTAACGCCGTAGGGTCGGGGCATCGGGCGCCCCGAGCAAAGCCGGGTTAGGCTGCCGCTACCGGACAAGTGTGCGCAGCGCGGCGCGACGAGTACAGCACTGCTGCCGCCATAGGCAGGCAGACAGGCAGGCAGATCTGACTGACACCTCGCCGTGGCCCCTAAAAACTGCAGCCGCCGCTGTCTCCCCCGCTAGCCCCCTCTGCCGCCCGCTACTGCTGCCTGCAAGCAAGCACGGCAGCAGCCAGCGCTGCCGCCCGAGTGGCAGCTTCTGCGGCGCTCTGCGCACCGCGCGTGAGGAGAGAGAATCGCGTGCGAGTCGGCGAGAAAAAACATCGCGAAGAAAGGCGGCACGAACGATTAGCAGGGATAAGATCGTACTGATAAACACGCGCCGGGCGGGGCAGGCAGGGAGCGCGTGGCGCAAATCTGCCGGAGAAAGTCCGAGCCGTTTGCCGCTGTGCCTTGCCACCCTCTGACACAAAGCCGAAACCGCTGGCGGGCGCGCTCCGTAACAAGAAGGCCCCGCATTTCTCGATCGGTGTATGTGCGCTTGCGGCGGGGCGGGATGGAGGATGCAGCTGCGGGAGCGGGAGGAGGAGAGGGGGCGCCGGGCCGGTTGTCGCAGGGCGGGGCCAAGCGCGGCCGCGGCGTGAGGGAGAGGGAGAGCGGTGGCGGGGTGGAGGTGGCGGCATCCGCGCCCCCGTGGGGGCAGCCGCCGCCGCGGCAGCAGGGGGTGGTGTCGCGGATCTACCGTGTGAAGGCCACGGGGGGCAAGGACCGGCACAGCAAGGTGTACACGGCGAAGGGCATCCGCGACCGCCGGGTGCGGCTGTCGGTGCCCACCGCCATCCAGTTCTACGATCTGCAGGACCGCCTCGGGTACGACCAGCCCAGCAAGGCCATCGAGTGGCTCATCAACGCCGCGTCCGCCGCCATCGACAAGCTCCCGTCCCTCGACCCGGCCGCCTTCGCCGCCATCCCCGAGCAGGCCGGCAAGGTGAAGCAGCAGCAGCAGCAGGGCTGCAAGTCCTGGTGCAGCAGCACGTCGGAGACGAGCAAGGGGTCCGAGCTCTCGCTCTCGCGCTCCGACGGCCGCGTCGGCGGCTCCCGGGACAGGGAGGTCACCGTGGCCAGCACCTCGGCGCAGGCCGCGTCGTTCACCGAGCTGCTCACCGGGGTGGCGTCGGCCGGCGCCGCCGAGCACAGGCAGTCCTGGCAGCAGCAGCCGCCCGTCTCCGCCGTGGCCTCCGACTGCGTCGGCATCGCGCACCCAGGGAAAGGCGCGCTGGGGGTGTCGACGTACGGCGCCTTCTCAGCTCCAGTTTCGGCAATGCGCCTCCGATCGGCATGGCGCCGGCACAGCCGTTCAACTTCACCAGCTCCGCCGAGATGACGCACTTCTCGCACGTCCAGGACGCGTTGGCAGCGGCTTCGGCTCCGGCCGGAGACTACAGCCTCGACTTCTCCATGTCCTCCGGTTTCTTGGGTGCCAATAGGGGGACCCTTCAGTCCAATTCGCAGTCGCACTTCTCAGGCCACCACCACCAGCTCCAGGAGCTGGATGGTCCCAGCCCGCCGTTCTTGTATGATCACGCTGCCGCGGCCGCGCACCCCGCGTCGGAGAACCAACTCACCGCGTCCGCGGCGTTGCAGCTGTGGAACGGGTTCCGGCACTCCGGCATGAAGGAGAAGAGCAAGAACTGATCACACCGAAACATTCTCCAACGGGTAAGATGAAAAACTCCCGAAATGTGGAATCTTTCGCTATCCGTATCATCCTTAATTTAAGACTAGATGCCTGCGCAATTCGTCGTTTTGATATGATTACCATCTTTGTAGTAGCGCTCGAGGTGGCCTCGTGTCCTTCATTCCCGCAAAACACAATGCCTGATTTGTTCCAGTTGACGGGTGTCAAAACTTTCGGGGCGGCAGGCCTGCGTTTAGCTCAACTTTGCGTGTTTTGGCCAAACAGGTGTCAATTGCTCCTCATAGGGGAGGGATTTTCCTCTGTAGGAGACAGGTCGATCACATGGGTTCTGGTTGCCCTGCATTGCACTTTTAATGTATTAAATTGTAGTGAGCCATAGCTACGTACCGTTGCATGGAAAAGACCGGTAATCCAAGATGAATGAACATGGACTGGAAAGCTGAATATGCAACTAACACTGCAGCCAGTTACCAGTACTGTTCATATGGGAAGATTTTTATAAATACTAGTAATACACTTACCTGATTTGTACCTTTGCGCTTCAGATCGCCGTACAACCACCCCAAGTGACTTAGATTTTGATTTCTTAGCGGAGTTCACGAGTTGCTGGCACATTCATTAGTAGGCTAGTTCAGAGTTTAGATGGACTAGAAAGAGTGATAAACCACTATACTCGTGTTCGACAAATGAAGAACTAGGGTTAGAGCTTCAGAAATGCATTGTTTCGTGTGGAAATATATTTTTGAGATGACATTGTAAAGCAACCGCGTATATAAGAAGTTTTTTCAATCAAAAACCAGCTATATTCATTACTCCCTGATACGATATTAATTGTTAAAAGATTTCGATTACTAAAGAGATAGAAGATTTGAATGTCACAGAAGCTTTAAACTGTGAACTGTTATGCTGAGATAGCCAGAATCAGATGAGTACACATAGACTCTACGCATACAATTATGAATTAAGATGTATTGTCGTCATTTAAAATCATCTTAGCTTGACATGATTCATGCACCCTATAGCTGGTGGCGAGCGCACGGTGGGTGGTGTGCACGGGGGCTAGACCGCTCCCTTTTTGCGCGTCTTGGTATTCTCCTTGCCACAATCACGTTTTTTGGTGTCGATCAGAGCTAGAGCACCCTTTTATGGGTATTCAAGGTGTCTCAGTGATTAGCAATCTAACATGAGCACCCCCTATATTTTTTTTTCTCCGCTCGCCACTGCCTGTAGCCAATAAGATGTAATTGGTACTTGGGTCAGTATGCAATGTTGTTTTAAATTTTTGTGAACACTGAACAGTAAGAAGCTCACGCACCACAAAGCACTTCACTTGTGTATGATAAGTTTGTACTAGTTCTCCTATCACAAGAAAACATGGACTTAGCACTGCTCCACAGGAATCGAATTTTAGCTAGTGTATAGTTAAGGAAAGAAAAAATCTTCTCTGGATATGTCATAATAGTATGATGATCATGATGGTACCATTTTTAAGGCCCTAATTCCCAAATTTGTGCATAAGCTTTCTGTCAAGCATTTCTTAACTTCACCTTGATGTGAATCATAATGGGTCCATATATCTTTGCTGTGGCATTAAAGTCTGTTGAATTGTGCTACTCTTACAAATGGATTTCAATCTTTTTTCTTCTGAGAACGGATGGTTCCCATGTATCTCATGTTTTTCCTTCAATTATGCCATCCAAAGCGACCTAGACATTTGCAGTTCTATTGATCGAACGTAGCTTTCTGTTAGATGTTGGCAAAGTGCTTCTTCGTGGGAGGCATAGTCTACATGTGCAAACTTGAGCATTATAAACCATCCTTCCTAAAAGAACCTCTGAGTTTTATATGCTTTCTAACCGCATAAATTTGCTGTTTTGTGTGCTAACTTGTTTAGACGATCTGAGTCTTGATTTTCAAGCCAAGACTAGCTGTCATCGAGTGTGTGTAGGCTTTGGATGATCTCAGGAATAACATAGTTTTAGTACATTTTCTAAAGTGTGATGCGCATCAATAGGTAGAGAAGTTTGTATAAAAAACAGGTAGAGTAGTGCTGTTTTTAGTGCATTTTGATTTGATGCTTCATTGCTAACTATTTACTTGAACTTGTTACAACGAACTTCCATACCTAAAGGATTGTACCCAAATATCGACAATGCATGCATTTTCCCCACACATTATTGGTTGTTTATGTTCATTTTGCCTAGTGTAAGTTTTGCATGCAAGGCATAGTACTGACTTAATAAAAGGTTTAAGTATCAGATGTCAATACTGTCAGTCTCCCCATCTCTTCAATATTCCGATCTCAGTGTATAAAACTGCGCCCCTAAAGGAATCATAGTTTCTGGTTCCCTAATGTTTGGTAATTGCTTTACAGTTAGCTATATCATTACATGTGTTGACGTCTGCAAGTGACATCTTGAATACAAATTTTCTTACCATTCGTAGTACACATTTAGTAACTTACTATCTTGCATCTCAATCTTCATTTGTCAACTTGCAGGAACCGAAGAGATCGATTTTTTTGTTCTGGAGAGCTGCTATAAACTTATATCGCGATAACTGCCCGTGTTCCTGGAACCGGATCATCGTCGAGTCTGCTTTTGGGTCGCCATGAACCCTGCTGCTATTATTCAGACGATCTTGTGCCTTTTCTCTTCTTAGATAAATTTGTTGTACAAATTTTGTGGGAGCCCGAGAGTTTCGACCAAGACTTGCAAGCGCGCTCGTTGTGGGGGTTGTAATCCTTTCCTTTACAAACTCTGTCGAGTGAATTCATGTGCCCCTGGCCAGACTATTCTGAAGTTTGGAGAAACAGCTCGATTGGACAAGCATCGCCCTCTGTCTCACGGGTTCTCGTTATGAGGTTGGGAGGTGAGTCAAGTCTCCTCGAGAAATCACAAGACACAGCTTTTTACTACTTGAAATGAATTTAGGCTTGATCTGAAATGATAGTATTTATATCGGCACTTGACTTCTCGTGCCAAGGAAGCCGCCATGTCCTTGGCTCGGCGCGTTCGTGGGCCATGTCCTGCTCAGCTAGCGCAGTTGCGGAGGCGCCGCGGGAACGGGCACCCTAAACCACAAATCCAGGAGCAACAGATCGCCACTGTCAACCGTGCGCGCTGCTGGGCTCCGGCCGTGTAGATATCTATGTGGCTGCTTCGTGGTGGTGTTACGGTGTGGGACTATAACATGGAGGGAGAGAGGCCCGTGTTTGCTGTACAGGTGATGTCGCTCTTATTCCGCGGCGAGACCGGAGACGCCGAGGCCCGAGGGGGCAGGCTGGCTGCGTAAAACGTCATCATCGTTCGAACTTTTCGTCGAAACTGTGCGCCTTGACTACCTGCGGCTCAGCTCACCGTAGCAATGACAAAAAAAAGTTAATGATGAGTTAACAAAAAAAGTTAAACGAGTAATTCTTTTTACCAATAATCAAAATATATGGTATGAATCTTAATTTTTGTTAGTCAGATAACACCCGATAGTACCTAAATAAATCATGGCTATTAAATTTTTATAAGTGCACCTTAACAAATTATAGCCAATAGATCATTATAATTGTACTTAACACATCACAGCCAGTAGATCTTTATAATTCCACCTAAATAGCCGATGGATCTTCATAATTACACCTAAACAGATCATAATCGATAACTTTTCATGATAGCACTTAGACAAAGACAGTACAACGAGTCAAAAAAAACCAAAATGTATACAAGCAACGGAGCCCCTTGATAAAGACAAAAGTTACATCAAAATCATCCGAAGTCATCTCCCGGTTTGTCATTGCGTCTTAATGTTTCTCGATGCCTCCAATAAAGAAATAATAGAATACCAAGTCTACACAAGTTGGAGTAACCTCAAAAGTTTTGAAGAGCCGTATGAGCCCTGCACCCCAAGAGGTAGGAATCTAACACCATTGAATGCATTGTGGCCGGGGAGACCCCTCGCAAAGAAGGTTGTCAAAACGTTGCTTCATCGTGGGATTGCCAGGAAGAAGATCAAGAGTATGAAAATACAGAACAATGCCCAGGTATTTGTACGGTAGCGGGGCGAAAACTCAGGTCAGCTTGGTAATTCGACACCGATATACCCAGGTTCAGGCCCCCCCGAGTTGGGTAATAGCCCTATGTTCTGCTTTGACTTGATTGATATGCGGTATGGAATACCGATGATTACAAGGGAAACTCGGCGAGATCTAGCTTACAGAGAGAACTCAACGGGTAGGGAACCCGGCGAGAGTCGGTTTTGGGGCTCAAGGACCTTAAGGTGGCTAGTCGACTAATGCTATGAGATCAAGCGTTGCTTCTAGCTCTCCATCTAACTGGGCTTGTCCCCTCCTGGGGGGGTGCTGGTGCTCCTTATATAGACGGAATAAGGCGAGTCCTCGTAGTACACGAGTCGGACTCCTTCTTAATGACATATCTTGAGTCCTCATAGTACACGAGTTGGACTCCTTCCAAAAGGCGTGTCGAGAGTTGTTCTCCGATTCTAGTTAGGACACTCCGACTTGGGCACGAATATACGGTTGTAGTACTACCCATCATCAGAACCAATGATCAAAAGAAACGTGATACCACCATCGCTGCCACCACCACCAAGTCAGACCGTGGCGCTAGATGATAATCTACCGGATCAAAACTCATCGATCCATGGAACCAAAACACCACTAGTTCTCTAGCGTCGACCGTGACAATCACACCAGGATGAGGATAGAGCTAGGAAACTTTTATTCTGTACAATACCGTCTCTACCAACAGAACGCCGCCGTCATGGACACACAAAACCTAACATACTAGGAACCTAATCTACACACCAAACATTGATTCGGGATTTCTTTGCCTCCTGGCACCGGATCGACTACTGGCAAAAAAAACGGTGATCCTCTATTTTCTTTCCTCTCTCCAAGGATTTATCTATCACTTTTCTACTCATATAAATTATATCTGTTTCCGCGTAATTACGCTTTTTTTGACACGTTCTTCTCTTAAAGTACACCGCATCAAAAGATGAAATTCTTCTTCTTTTAAATCTGTTGAGAAGGCCCATGCAAAGATGTGGGCTGATTTCATCTACCTGGGCATCGAATTCCTTATGAGCAAACTCAGAGTCCGTCGATCAACTGCCGAATGTACATAAATGTACATAAGCCCATCACTGATCAGTACCCCAGTACTATAGTGAAAAATGCAACACAGTAGCCGCACAGTACTCACCAAAACTCCCTGCCTTTATTTATTCCGCACATGAAATCGCATCGCACGATGCAACTCGGTGCTTCCCACACACACACACACACGTGACACACAACCAAACAACTACCAACCACTCGAACACTCACTCCACGAATACAACAAATCCAACCCTACGGCACGGAGTAACCAACCGATCGATCCTATCTTATTGCTTCGCCGGCGAGCGCGCGCGCGCGCATCTCCGGCGTCCGGCGTCGCGGCATGCACTACTCGACGCCGTATTTCTTCTTGAGCACGCCGATGAAGTCGTAGACCTTCTCGGGCGCGTGCAGACTCTTGGCCACGCTCTCCTGCTCGCCGCACCGCCGCGCCCACGCCGCCAGCTTCGGCGCCACCTCCTCCACGCTGAACTCCCCGTACCTCTCGTAGCTGTGGAACCACGCCGTGAAGGGCGCGAGCACTGCGTCCACGAACCCGAACGCCTCGCCGCCGAAGAAGGCCTTGTCCCCGAGCTCGCCCTCCAGGGTCCTCATGATCTCCACCATCTCGGCGCGCGCCTGCAGCTGCGGCTCCCCCTTGAGCTTCCAGAGCCTGGTTCCGCAGTCGTAGACCTTCTTGTCGACGTAGTCGGCCCAGAACCTGGCCCGCGCGCGCGCGTAGGGGTCGCCGGCGGGGAGGAGTGGCTTGGTGTCCGGGAAGGCCTCGTCGAGGTACTCGAGGACGATGAGGGACTCGGAGACGGGGCGGCCGTCGTGGAGGAGGACCGGGATCTTCTTGTGGACCGGGTTGGAGCGGAGGAGGAGGTCGCTCTTGCCGGCCATCAGGTCCTCCTCCACGTACTCGTACGGCAGGCCCTTCTCCGCCAAGGCGATGCGGCAGCGCTGCCCGAACGGGCTCACCCAAAAGTCCAGCAGCACCAGGCCCTTCTTCTCACCCGCCATTGTTAGCTCGATTTCTCACTCAGTCTCGCTGCGTGTGTGTTTTGTGTTTGTGTATGTGCGTGTTGATGTATGAGGACGAGGGATCGGCTTTATAGCGGAGAGGAGTTTGTGTGTGCCCGTTCCAGAAGAGTCTGGTAGTGAGGAGTTCTGGATGGGAATTCGTTGGTGTGCTCGAGCTCGACACCACGAGAACCAGAGAATTCCGGGGCTTCCTCCGGTGGTAGGTGTCACGGCTTGCGTCACGGTGGGCTCGCGGGGTTTTCAGATACTTGAAGTACTCATGTTTGTGCGCGAGTGGTACGAGTGGCTGGCATGGAAGGCAACACGGAGGGATAGCGGCTACGTTGGGTATAGAAGATCACGGGTGGCATATCAGGGATGTGATATGGGGTGACGACATCGAAAGCAGATGCTCTCCTGTAGTGGCGTAATACTAGTCCATCTGTTTTCTTCAAAGCAAAGAGAGAGGAAGGTGAAAAGGAGGAGAAGCAAACGTGCGTGCAGTAACATGGCCGCCGGCTACATTATTTTTCTAAAATACCGTCCATTGAAATAAATTGGGGCTATATGACCCGCGAATACAGAAAACCCACTACAAGAACGCGGACACGTGGTTGCAGCCTATAGTCGTCGAAAGGAGTCGAAACCAGACGTTGTCGCCGGAGAAGAGAAACCGCCGCTACAAGAACGCGACCGAGCGCCGGAGCTTGATGAGCCACCGAACAAGGACACCCGAGCTAGAGCTAGAAGCCTCCCTTTGATCATGGAGATCGGGTGGACAGAGGATAGCTCGCGGAAGCAGGAAATGATAGACATGCCCTGCGCCTAAAATCCTGGAGTAAATCACGTGCTGCCCAAAAGGGCCACTTACCGGCCAAACTAAGGCCCTGTTTGGTTAAGCTATGGCTGTTGGAAAAGCGGCTGTTGGCTGGCTGTATGGAATATCGGCTGTGGTTGTTGGCATGGAGTCTGTGAACGCGGATGTTTGGTTGGGCTGTGGCTGTTGGCTGTTGTAGGATGAAATGTTCAAAATGCCCCTAAGATCAACCGTAGGCCAAAATTTTAAAATCAAAAATAAAAAATACAAATACAAAAAAAAAGAAAATAAAAATGGCCTCGGGGGCATCGGCCACCACAGCCTCCTCCTTACACCGCCGCCTCCTACTCCTTGACACCGTCGCCTCCTCCTTGACATCGCCGCCGGTCCCTCCTCGTTGCTGTCGGTCCCTCCCCGCCGCCGTCGCCTCGCTTCCCATCGGCGTCAACTACGGCGCCACGTTGGCGCCAACCTCTCCGCCGGTGCCTTCTCCCTCCCCTAGATCCGCTTCTCACCCCCCGAGCTCCCTCCCCCGCTGGCGGCAACCCCCTCCCCCCCCGGCCGCTTATCCCTCCGCCCCGACCGCTTCTCCCCTCCGGCCGCTTCTCCCCTCCGGTCGCTTCCCCCTCCCCCCGGCCGCCTTCTCTCCTCCCCCCACGAGCAGCTTCTCCCTCCCCGTCTGGATCCACCGGCGGCCTTCTCCCTCCCCTAGATCCGCTTCTCACTCCCCCCGAGCTCCCTCCCCCGCCGGCGGCAACCCCCTCCCCCCCGGCCGCTTCTCCCCTCCCCCCGGCCACCTTCTCCCTCCCCCCGAGCAGCAGCTCCCTCCCCGTCCGGATCCGCAGCCCTCTGCCCACCGCCGCCGCTGGGCCAGCACCGGCCGCGCGACCCCCTCCTCCGGCGTCGCGGCAGCTCCACCCCTCGGCAACCCCATGCCCTGGCCACCGGCGCCACGCCCAGCTCCCCCTGGTCCCGGCGGAGAGGTGAAGGGGCTGTGCTATGCGTTCGTTCAGAAGGGGATTGGGAAAGGGCATTCTGTGTAATTTCTGGTCAACTCGGAGGGCAGTTAGCTGGTGCGTTAAGTGCACAGTGCCAGGGGATGCGGGAAGCTGGTCCAACGGAGCTTCTCCTCCCAGCCCGTTTAACACACAAACGCAGAAGCTGATATTGGCAACAGCCGGACCAAAGCCGCCCCTTTGGTTGGGCTTCGGCTTTTTCCAATGGGAAGCCGGCCAGAAGCCCAACCAAACAGCCACTAAGCCTAAGGCTGAAGAGGTGGAAAAAAAAGGTTAAAGAAAATAACTCATATCTTACATTCATTGGGATTCAAGAGAGGAAACTTATCTACTATATACTAAAAATATAATACAATAAAAAAGAATAAGGCTAATTTTTTTTTAAAAAAGTAAAACATCCGATCGTTAATTTGGTGGACCCTTTTTTTATATTACCAGACCACAACAGATAGATTTTCATAACTATACCTAAATAGATCACAGCCAATAGATCTTCATAATTGCATCTAAACAGATCACAGCCGGTAGATCTTCATAACTGCACCTAAATAAATCACAGACAATAGATCTTCATAACTGCGCTTAAACAGATCACAGCCGTTAGATCTTCATAATTGCACCTAAATAGCTCACAGCCGTTAGATCTTCATAACTGCACATAAACAGTCATAGTCGATAGATCTTCATAACTACACCTAAATAGATCACGACTGATAGAGTTCATAACTATACGTAAACATATCACAACCGATATATCTTTATAACTGTACCTAAACAGATCACATCCGATATGTCATCATAATTATACCTAAATAGACGGTTTGGTACAACGACTAGCAGGCCGACTCGCGATTTGAACTTTTATTTCTCGTACTGATCTAAAATATCACGCGTACAGGTAAAAAATGATAATTAATAACGTTTCCCGCGCAATTAGTATTGATTAATATCATGCGTACAGGTAAAACAATAAATATAGTTAAACAGATTACATCTGATAGATCATCATAACTGTACGTAAATAGATGGCTCAGTGCAACGACTAGCAGGCCAGCTCACGATTTGAACTTTTATTTCCGTACTGATCTAATATCACACGTATAGATAAAAAGAATAAAGATAAGTTTCCCCTGCAATTTCGCGGGATACCTTGCTAGTTATAATTTAAAGTGAAAACATATTAGGATTTAAAGTTCATCTTACCTTAGAAAAAAACTATGTGAAATCTATATAGGCCTCCTTCTAGACTTCTTCGGCTTGTGCATAAGCCAGCTAAAGCTTAACTGTATCCAGTGGCGGACCCAAAATTTGGAACAAGAGTGGGCCAATTTAATATAATTTTTTTTATACCGTAAATATGACATACCAACATACAAGTATACAATTTACCAAAAACACAATACAAATAGATTATTAAGATCTTACGAACATATTTAAAATCAACAAATAAAGTCTGAAATTTGTATAAAAGAAGATTACACTACTACTTATTGGTCTTACGTCTTCTCATGGTTATAAAAGTCTCGATTATATCATCTTTATTCACCTTGAAGAAATATTTCGCTCAATGAATGTGACTAGACAATCATCCAAAAGACTATCACCCATCCTATTTCTCAATATATTCTCATGCACTAGTTAGATGATAACCTGACCTTGTAAAAATTACTAATCTTTAATTATTATTAGCACTAGCTAGTAGCCGAACAGAGATGTGAATATATATATATACACACACACGTGTGCCCCAGTATATACTGATCTCATGCCTTGAGACATTGCCATAATGAATGCCTATTATATATATTGACAGTATATATATTATGCATTGAGAATGAGAAGCATCATCATTTTTCATGAGTGCACAAGAAATACTAGTTTGATCTGTTGATTAGTGACCTAGCAGTGGCTTGAATACTCAGAGTACTAATATTGATTAATGCGGGGGCTTGAATGCTTGATTAAATGATTAGCATTGTTGATTAGTGCTACAGAGTACTAGTAGGATATATACACTGATTGGATATATACCTCTGTTGATTCAGAGTTCGATCTGTTGCAAACTTGCAATGACGTCGCCGGTCGCCGTCCGATCGTTGCCTGCGGGCTGCCGAGCGCGCCGCGGCGCCGTCCCAGTGCAAGCCCCACTGGCCGCTGTCGCAGTCCGCCGTCGGGACTCGACGGGATCACGGGAAGCCGAGGCGCCGCATGGCCGCAGCCGACGATCGGTTGTTTTTTGCGTTTCTTTTTGATCGGGAAATTAGAAACTGGGGAGATTAACTGATTAAGAGAACGTGGGCTGTGCCTATGCTTTGGGCTTTTTAAAATTTTTTGAGCTATGAAATATGGGCTGTTTAGAAATTTTAGGGTGGGCCACGCTCCACCCGTGCCACCCTCTAGGCTGTATCTAGAAGCTTCAACGTGGGAAAACCCTAATAAGTTCTCATCCTCTTCTAAACAGTTTCTGAAATTTGAGCTTATGGCCAAAAGTGAATTGTAAAAAGTCTGTAATACTCTTTCACTTATTTATTTGCTGTTTGAATGATAATAACTCTATTTTTATCTAGTTTTACGTAGTTTGCGTGTTGATCAGATACTTAAACTGCTCCGCTGCTTGTACAATTTGATGTTTGATTCTCTGATATATTTTTTCAGATTATTTGATTCTCTGATCTACTCTCCTTTGTGGATTGATATGTGATTTTTAGGCAGGACCTGTGATAACTGCTAGCGTCATAAATGAATTTAGAGTTTCATCATCGTGGATGATAGTGGCACACACCATGTCGTTGGTAATTGCATAGCATAGCTCTGCTTATGCTAGTACTGCTTTCTTCTAATTTCTCTGAATACCGACAAATGCTTAATTTCCCTTGTCTGCTATTAGTTCTCAAAATACCACTCTTTGTTTGGGTTTGAGGAAATCCAAATGGGGTTTGTTTCTTGTTACTAGAGCAGCATCATTGTAGCACTCGGGCTTAATCATTGTAGAGCCTCTATTTTATCCTCAAGTGAGGTTCTGGTCAAGCAAGATATGGGTTCAAGCCTTTCAAGGCTCAATTGTCATACAATCGACGGTATTTTACTGAAATCACAGAACTTTGAGGTAGCATCGAACTAAAAATAAAATTGTCATGTATATTCAACATATCACTTCGAATGTCAGGTCCCTTTAATTTAAAAGCATGAACAGATGACAGTACCAGTAAAATTTCTGATACTATGTTAACTGGCAGGAAAACACAGGACTGCTTGATTCACTTGTTTCCGTTAACTGGGAGATAAACGTCCTCTGCTGCCGACCAAATATTCTCAGTTCGCTTCTCTCGAACACCACATACCTGCATAAAGATGCTTTAACTCAGCAAACATTCTTTAACTAATAATTCAAAACATCAAGCAGGCAATTTTCCTTTTTTTCAATGATGAACAATAGATAAGATAGCAAATTACTGAAAGCTTATGCCTATTCTTCACTCTTCAGACAAAAATATAACTAGTTTGGAAAATCAGAAAACATAGACTAACAGTATTGCAATAGTCACCATATCTTCACCTTATGCGGCAGCCAGCAGCAGCAGGATCCATTGGCGGCGGCGGCGGCGGCGGCGACAACGACCGAAGATGGTGGATGCGAGGCGGCGAGGGCGACACGGCACCGGTGGAAGCTGGCGGGCAGAGAGGTGGCCGAGGGTGGCGCAGCGAGGACGGAGAGGCCGCCTTCGGTCCACCAGCAGTGACGGCGGACCCGCGAAGCGGTGGAACAGGAGCGATGGCAGCGTCTAGTGAAGGAAGGCGGCGTCCGGTGGAAGCGTACAACGGAGGGGCTGTAGCGAATGGGGCCTTCGGGCCCGGCGAGAGGAGGAGACGAGGGCCGGAGGGGCGGCGGGGCTTCGGGCCGGCTGGAACAAGGGGCGGAGGGGCGGCTTGGGTTGGCGAGAGGAGGGGAGGAGGAGCTTCGGGACGACGGGGAGAAGGGGAGGAGGGGTGGTGGGGCGGAGGGGCGACGGGGAGGAGGGATGGAGGGGCAGAGGGCCAGCGGGGAGGTGGCGCCGCTCTCGGGTGGGGTGAGGAGAATCGGGGGAGGTGGGGAGGGGGGCTCGAGCTGGCGGGGAGAAGGGGAGGAGGAGCTTCGGGACGGCGGGGGAGAAGGGGAGGAGGAGCGGAGGCGTGGAGGAGGCGCCTCTTTCGGGTGGGTGAGGTGGGAGAGAGCAGGGAAGGTAGGGAGGGAAAAAAGGGTAATGGATTTTTTATATATACTAGTGGCATATGCGGGTAAATAGTTGTAACTAGTGGGGATAGTGTTGTAATTTTTGAGGTGGGGCTGGGGGAAGGCTAGAAAGCCTCTTTTTTTAGACTTTCTTTCACCAACAACAAAAATAAAAGTTTATAATTCCATAAACTCTCTAGAAGGAGCTATAAACCCATGAGGAAGTTACCATAAGGAACACAACCCAAAGAATCGAGCGATCCAAGAGTAATGTATAAACAAGAGAGGATTAGAGGCTAGATTTTTTAGTACTAGATTCTTGTATAGGATAAGAATCCAAGGTTCCTAAAAGATATGAGAGGGTTGTGAGAGAGCGATAATTTCTTGTACTCTTTTGAGGTCGTGCTTAAAGAATTCGTGGTCGGCTTCCAAAATCTTTTCTTTTTTGTCATGATTTTTTACCGTCATTATTTTGGTACTCTTTATGGGGTTCATCTATTTCTTTTTGATACTATGCACGCTTGTGACATATCTCAAAAACTCTGATCGGATCCAAGGGTTGCTATGCATAACAAAGGATATCAGAGCATAGCAAAGAATATGACCCATCTTGAGCGGTGAGAGCAGCGACGATGAGATCGCTATCTACCCTCCAAAACCAAGAACCGGTAACTAGGCCTGTGAAACTAGAGGTTGAGATGGTTTTGAAAGGAGGCATAGCTCGGTAGTCAGCAGCATCCAACCAAATCTTGAGAACCAGATCAAACCTCTGACAAAGCTGTCGACGTGTTAAACTATTTATGAGAGTAGTCATCGGCCGAACTCAACTGGACCCTAAGCTGGCCATATCTGGCCTTGAGGATAATGATGATGAAGCGCGGGGGAATTAGGACACACGGGATTTTATTAGTACTATAATGGGGAAACAAAGTATAGTGGCCCTACATGAAGCAACCACCATGGCCACGCCCTCGGAGATTGACAAAAACGACATGGGAAAGGGTAATGATGCTCACAGGTCCAAATTTGGGAGCACCGAATTATTGGAGCACCCCTGGCAACGGAGGACGGTGGTAAGGCAACACCTTCCTATGACGATGATGAGTTGGTGAAGCACCAGGATGAAGTGGCAGAGGCGGCAGTAGAGATTGATCGATGAGGTGGAGTATAATGTCCGGTCCCCTCTCTTCAGTTTAGTTATGAAGTTTTTGAGTGAACTAGTTACTTACGTACAACTGACAAAAACTTGCAATCGAGAGATTTTAGATTTAAAACCCTATTAGCATAAAAATTAATTGTGGCCTGTCTTCACTTCCGCTGTTTCAGGAGCATAGATGTGGGGATGAGTGTTGGAGCATAATGTCCGGTCCTCTCCCTTCAGTTTAGGCTTTTGTATAAACTAATTGGTGCATGTAACTTAATACGGTATGTGAGCAAAGACGTTTTTAGTTTAAAACTTGGCTGGTGCCATCTAAAATAAAAGTTACAGGACACTTTCAGTCTATGTTTAGGGTCAAGGAGGCTATAAGTGAAGGAAGCATTTTTCTCTATCAATTCGAATTTTTAATTAAAGTGATTGGTGCATGCAACTTAGTATAAAACGATATATATGCAACTCAATAAGGAGAACGAGATGTGAGAAATGAGCATGTGTGCTGGCTAGTTTAGTAGACATTCGCTATCTCTTCTCTCTCTCGTTCTTCTCTCTCTGCGAGGACATGACCTATGTTCTCATGCCTCATTGATGCAAGTTTGCAACTAATGGCTAATCTCGCAGCCCAGTCGCAATCGCCGGATACGAACACCTGTTTGTCTTTGTGGATGAGATCGCAGAGATGCCTCCGGAGGAGTATATGCCAAGTCTACTTTGGTTGCATATATCGCCTCGTCTGTCCACACGGGAACGTCGCGACCGAATCTAGCTTCGAATAGTCGATGGGAATTGGATCCAATCCGTGTTCAATTATGTGGGGAGTACAGTGTCGCGTACATGTCCCGTGCTTTTGCTTTGGATGCACTTACCACTTATATATTACCGTACTTATTATGGGCCTTTTCTTTCTTGATCGATTGGTTCACCTGCTCTTTGACATCAAACTCGAGTGACATGTTGGACATGCTTGCTGCCAAATAGTTCTTTCCTTCTTTATTTTCTTTTGGAGAGGATCCAAATAGTTCTTTCAGATGTGACCAAACTGCTAGGCAAGATCAGGTGGACAACTTTTTATGTTTTTTGAGAGGAGATCAGGTGGAAAATTGATTGGGCAATCAAGCTCAGATTTCACCTATGGGCCAAAATAGCCCAAGATGGGGAGTCCTTGGGCCAAATGCCTAGTGGACTAGCCCATACAAGTGAGCCATACAAGCGGTCAAGCCCGAACGCCACACCTGACCGACCGTACGCGCCGTCATGACCTGAGGCCGATCCCCCACCCCCGACGCCCACGCGCAGGAGCCCAGAACCGGAACCGGGGCGGCACGCATATAGCTATCTCGACGGCGACGATGAAACGAGCAAGGACAATTCACGGCGCGGCGGACCACCGCCCACCGGAACGCGCCGGCGGTAGAGGTGAGGACCACCCGCACCGCACGCCATGGCAGGTTCGTCGCCTCCCCTCGAGATTATTTGTCTGTTAGTTGACTCGATCAGGCCATGATGGAGGAAGAGAGGAATCGATCAATTTTTTGTGTGCGATTTTGGTCTGGGTGGTTGGTTTTTGGACCGCTTCGTTTATGTTTCGGGGAAGTCAGCTTTGGTTCGCGATTGATCGAGAATTGTGCTTCAGGAAGTTGTAGTTTGGGGACGACAGGGAGATGTCTCTCGGCATTTGTCTTGAGTCTGTAAATCTTATGCCAAGATTTCGTGCAGGTCTTAGTTGACTTAGTTCCGGTGAAACTTCTTCATGGCTCAGATGTAAGGTCTCAGGATTTAAGAACTTATCTACAGTGGACTATAGAAAGACTTGCAAATGCATTGTGTAAAGGCCCATTAGTAGTTTTAGTTACTCACTATTTGTACCTTATCCGTGGAGACTGATCCTGACCAACATATAGGGGGTAGGGCGGCCATTCAATTGTACACACTAGAAATATCAATAAAGAGAGAAGGCTCTGAGTCTACATATGCGTGTCTCTTTGTTCTTGTTCTCGAGAGTTTAGATATCTCAGGAACATGACAAGTTCACTATAATCGTGTTGTCAGAGATTCCCCCTGGCAATTCTTTTTGTGTTTAGGGTTACATGGAAATATGTAATTAAGGTGCAAACCTATTGAATTGAGCTGTAAATATTGCCCTGTCATTGTTGTTCTTGCTTATACAAATTTTCACAAATGGTAGTTCCTGGAGGTGCCATTATTGCATTTGTCAGTTCCTGGAGGTTTGATGTTACTTCCTAAATGTGTCATGGATTTTTTTTTAATGAAGTCATGGCTGGTTGGAATTTGTGCCTTTTAGTATAGTGGTTTGTCCATAAGCATCCAGCTCAGATTGCTTTCCAATGTGCAAGTAAAACCATGGTTTTGGTGGTTAGAGCAGTTCCTTCATTCAGTCATGAATGCGATTTGCAGGAAATAATCCATCACCAAAGCCATGGGAACGTGTTGGGACTTCGTCTGGCCCAGCGCCTTTCAAGCCCCCATCTGGAGGTACCACTAGTGACATTGTTGAGGCTTCTGGGACAGCAAAACCTGGGGAAGTTGTTTCTGCTACAGAGAGCAATGCTGCTTGCAATGTAAACAATGCCGTTTCAAGGCCTGTGCCCCCACGTCCTTGGCAGCGGCAAGGATATGGAAATTCTTATGGGGGTAATCAAAGTTTGTGCACACTCTAACAATTCCGTGCTCTTTGTAGCTTAGAATATTAACGTTTCAATCAAAATGCAGGTTATGGATCCAGCACATATAATTCATATGGTGGATTTGGTGGGCCTTATAGTAATGGTAGCCTTTATGGAAATAATATGTATTCAGGTTATGGAGGAGATTATGGGGGTTCCTACGGAGGTTCTGGGATGTATGGTGGGTCGATGTATAATAGTGGGATGGGAAATCCCTACGGTGGTATGGGCATGGGTCCTTACAATCAGGCTCCAAATTCATTTGGCCCTCCAGCACCACCATCAGGTTTCTGGGTGTCCTTCCTACGAGTGGTAATGCATGTTCTGCTAACTGACAAATGAATTAGATATATTGATTAAGTTCCAGTTGATCCTCCGTACAGTTGGAGCATGATTCAGGTTTGAATAATGCGATTTCATGTGGTGATGCTGCTGTGTCTAAATTCTTTGTGGAACTAAGTTTGCATCTTTAGCCTGTATGTGCTGCCATCTCATGATTGTTTGATCTGGGTGAAGTTCATGACTTTTTTCTGTACATATATATAAGTTAGTGGAACAGATTGGCTAGTAATTAAACATCAAAATATATGCTGTGGCTATTGTCCAACATATAGCTTGTTCTTTGCATCTTGTGCATCCAAAAAATCAATCTTGGTATGCTTTAATGGTTTAACCTGTGGATTGTATGCCGTGGCACAACATTCTATTAACTTTGTTTCTCATTGACTGCAGATGCATGGAATTGTGAATTTCTCGGGGCGAGTTGCTTTCCTTATCAGCCAGAACACTCAGGCATTCCACATGTTCATCATGGCTCTTTTGCAGGTAAACTTTTGATGAGTACTTTTCCGCTTGAACTTGATGCAAGCATGTTTCTTGCGTTCCTCTTGAATCCTGATCCAACGCTATTATTGCCACAGCTATGTGATAAGTCCGAACTGCTTTATAATGAGCTTGCGAGATTCATTTTACGTTTGCTGGGGATCAGAACAAAACCAAAGAAGGGCAGAGTTCAGGGTGCAGAAGCTCCATCACTCGGGGGGACAGGCCAGCAGTTCGTTGAGGCACCAAAAGCTATCAAGAACTCATGGGACAACGTCTGGAGCGGGAATGTTAGCGGAAAGTAAGGTGCTATCTGTGTGCAGTTGCAGTGAGACAGTTTTTTGGAGGATGATGATGAGTTTGCTTATGGGAAGAAAAATCTGTTGACTTCTGTTCAGATGCATTTGGCATTTGAACTGAGGGGGAAACCAAGTAATCCCTAATGCTCTTTGTATTTATCATGATTTCTTCCCTAGCATATCTGTATCTCTGTTACAACGAGTTTGCAAATATGAGATATGTGAGCTGGTAAAGTACCGCTTTCCCGAGAACACAGTTAATTTTACCTTTGCTCGTTGTGTTCCATTTTATCTTATCAATTAATAAAAGTTTGTTTTTATTTAGTTACAAACGTATGCTTGGTGCCCCTCATGAGACGAAGCATGGAATTATTTTCTATTGTCACGGTTGTTTTTGCAAACAGAAGAACGTCATCAGTTTGCAGCTCTCCCAGGAATAGTTGCCCGGAAAGATGAATTCTACGGCGGGCTGGGCGTACCGGATCTACACAGGTTCGATATAGCACTACGCTTGCGATGGTACTGATATCACTGGACAGATGAGTCAAGACCATGGCATGGCTCGGTGTTGCCCTGCAACAGTTCAGGCAAAGAGCTCTTCAATGCACGCACAACCGTTGTGAAGGTTGGGAACGAGGAAAAAAGATCTCTTTTTGGCATGATGGTTGGATGGACGGGGTTGCACTCAAACATCGGGTACCGAGCCTCTACAAGTTTGTAACTAGAAAAAATAGGACAGTTCAGAAGGAATTAGATGGCGGGAATTGGATTCAAGCCCTACAACACATCTCTACTATGGAGCTCACGAATTCATCAATCTCTGGACTTGGCTTCGAAAGAATACACTAGACCCAGCTATGGAGGATACGATCACATGGAAATGGACACCTTGGGGAATATACTCAGCGAAATTAGCATATTCAGCACAATTCAATGGGACGGCGCCACCTTTCTTGGCCGACAAGATTTGGAAGGCCAATGCGGAGCCAAAATGTAAATTCTTTGCTTGGATTGCACTCCATAACCGCATACTGACCGCTAACAACCTCGCCATTCAAGGATGGCCAAACAATCCAACTTGTTTGCTTTGCCGACCATACCTGGAAACCATGACCCACTTGTGCTGGAAGTGCACTTTCACTCAGGACGTTTGGAAGACCATCTGCTCTTGGATGACATTGCATGCAATATATCGGTCAAGGCACACCAAAACAACACGGATTAGTGGGATGCGAACCTCACAACCACAGACACGACTCACCGTCGACACTTCAGCGGCACTTTCGTCTGTCATGTGGGGAGATGTTTTCTAAAATAAAGCTCTTTGCTCTTGGGACGTGGTCATTCTGGTGCATGAGGAAATTTTGCCAGTGCCGCATGCCTATCCGACGTAGCCTACCTCGGGGGGCCAGACCCACCAAATGGTGTACATATATCTGTGAGATCATTGCTATAAGAAAAATCTGAAAACATCTTGTAGATATTTTTCAAACTCCTATCTATATGAAATTGGCAGTGTTCCTGCCTTTTTTCAAAAAAAGAAAGAAAGATGAATTCTTCGGTTCTTACCAAAGGTAGTGATGTGTGTAATTGTAAGCTGCGTGATGGCTACAAGTTTGAAACTGAGCTGAAGTTGAAATTTCCTGCGAGCTCTGAAGGTGAAGCGTGTATTTCTTTTTCCTACATGGGTATTGGAAGGATTATAAAGATGTCAATTGGTGGCGGTGGTCTGTTCACCTTCGTGCAAACCACCATTTAGACCCGATAGAAACGGTTGAGATGAGAGGGGGTGTGAATGATCTTATAGCATAATGGTAGTATAATCTTCTTAGACATATAGTATATTTTCTTTAATCCGTAGCAAGGCACGGGCATTGCGCTAAGTGGATATTGGAAGGACAACATGGTAGGCTTCTCCGGTGGTGTCACCCGTCGGATTTAACAGTGGCCGACTATCTTCTATGTTGCGCATGGTTCATCGAAGAGGCTGAACTTTTGCCTTTTGAAATTGGATAATATGAATTTTTTGTAAAGCCTAACATCTTATAGGACTGTGATGTATACCCTATTTCGAATATAGATAGTGTTTTTTTTTGGGGCATCCTCCTGTGATGGCCTTCTAGTTGAATCAGGTGCACTGAAAGCCCTCAAGTGAGCATGATCCCGTATCTACGCTACTATCTTGCACCACGCTATCATGAAACAAGCTAATTAAGCAACCAAACAGGCAACAAGAGAATCTTAACAAGCCCCAAATCAATCTCTTATCCCCTATCAGGCAACCACCACAAACCTGATATTCTGTTCTGCCTCACCCCGCCGAAATACTTAAAAAAAAGGAGAAAACAATTACTGTTTTTGTGACGGGGAGGAGATAATCCGCTCCAATTCAACACCAAAAAGATTTTTTAAAAATCCTTTATTGTGTTTCTCCGTTTGCTGAATGGAATTAGGATGGGGAGTGGTGATGTCAAGTGGATGAGGAAGTAGTGTAGGAGGAGCCACCCTTCATCCCAACCTCCAATAGCTCATCCGTAACCTCCCCCTCCCTTTCTCACGCTTCTCTCAGCAACCTCCACGTCTCCCCCATCTTTGTCTCCATGCGCATGCAGAAACCTCTCCTATCTCCTAGCTATATATCAGTTGCACTTGCACCCCACCACTCCCTCCTGTTCGTCCTCCCGGTGTCCCTGCATCCTTCTCCAAGGTACGATCGATTGATCATCAGAAGAAACGCCATGTTCTCGATGTAGTTGTTGTATATATATATACATATATATCTGCCGCAGTTTCTTGTTTCGTCGTCTGTGTTTCTGGTGAACTCTGTCGCATGCACGCTTCGTGTGAAGACTAACAGGATTATTTTGCATCTCGTCTTTGTTTTCGATCGCTTTGTTAGTTCTCTATATGAAGAACGTAATTACTGCCCGTCTGCAAAGGCTACTACTTAACTTTCTTTTATCATTTCTGCCCAAATAAGCTGCATGTCTGTTTTATCGGGTTCGTTTTTGCGACATAATTTTTGTTTTATCTTTTCTCCAATTATAAACCACATGTCTGTTTGGAACACGAGAAATTTTACCGATTTCTACAAAAATTGCACTGTTTCTTAGGAACTTTCTGCGTTTCAAACGGGTCTTATTGTTTCTGCTAAAAGAGCACCATATCTTCTATGCAGAAAGAAAATGGGTATCTGCGTGCACTCTACAAGAAGGGTGCCCCATTTTGTTTCTCGATATAGTGATGGAACGTCTCTTTCTTTTTTCGTTACCTTGGCTTATTGCTTTAAGGGAATTGCATAGCTGCACGCTTGCATGCATCTCGCCCCTGTGAATTTTTTGCTTGTAAAACGTTGGCCGTTTTCGGAAGGAAATCAAGCTCTACCATCTAACACTGCTCTTGGTCGTCGAGTGGTGCAGGTTTACTACAGCTAGGCAAGAGAACATGGGGGAGATCACCAATGTCACGGAGTACCAGGCCATCGCGAAGCAGAAGCTCCCAAGATGGCCTACGACTACTACGCCTCGGGGGCGGAGGACGAGTGGACTCTCAAGGAGAACAGGGAGGCGTTCGCCAGGATCCTGTAAGCTAAACTATATAAGCCATCCTCATCACTTGATTTCTGAACTATAGATTGCATCACTACCTTCATGACGTGTACGATGTCCATATATCGATATTTCATTTGTGTAGCTGCATCGATCATTGTAAGAGCACATCGCAACCGGTTAACGTTGGGGCATCTTCCACATCAAAATGCCTTCTTACGCTGGAGTTGAATCACAATTCAGCACCCTGCACGCCATAACATTCGAATTAGAAATTTCTAAGAGGTGTTTGAACGGACATTTCCTGAGAGACGGTATATAGAGTCTATTGAACTGCACATGCTTTTAGAAATTGTAAATAGTCCAAGAGTCTTTTTTCATACATACACAACGATATAAAAAGGAAAGCATCATTCAATAAACCCTCAACAAAACATGGTCGATACTTCTAGTTAGCTTCTTGTCGTAATAGGCATGCCTGTGTTTGAGTTTGGATGCTACTTCCTTGCAGGGAATAGCACTTTGGTGTCGAGTCCTGGTAGGACTTTGTGCTCACATTGGTAGTGTAAATAAAGTACAGAGGGGTAGAGCGTCCAAAATTCCAGTATCAATTGAGTTATTGGTCCCTTAGGCTGCTCCCAATGCTCCAACTTGGACAGGTGCTAAGAATGCCACATAGGCGAAAAACTGACGTGGCAAAGCAATTAAGGAGGAGAGAGATAGTTTTGGTGTCTCTAGAAAGAAACCGATGCTAAGCGCGCGGACCTATGCAAAAACACATATGTGGCATCTATGTATTGGGAGTTTAGTTGCTAAACAATTAAATGAAGGAAGCTTAGCTACAAAAAGCTAAGCACCTATGCATTGGGGAGTTTAGTTGCTAAGTCTTCTCATGCACTAAGCACCTGCTCTAAGCACCTATGCATTGGGAGTGGCCTTAGAACCTCTCCAATGCACGAGACGCGTCGATAAATGCTCAAAGAGCAAACAATGCTACATAAAAACATGCCACATCATGAAACGTCCATACAAGAGCCACAACCTTGAACCGATCTTCCTTTTTCTTTTGTAAATGTTAGATAGTTTACAACCTGCTGCAACAGCATCTAGGCACCAGCCTCTTCCTGAAGTAGCGACGCAAACGTAACAGTCCCGTGACGCAATCCACAGTGGCAAAGCGTTCACTATATATTCCCCCAACTGGCCAATCAAGCGTCGCGTTGTACATGGCCGTATGCGTGTGAACTTCTCTGAGAGCTAACAGTCACATATAGCTAGGCGGCATCACGCTGGTTTTTAGTGCCCTGACAATCTAATACAAGTTTCCCGATATAGCCTAATCCCGATGGGAATGTGTTTTATAATACTTATTATTAACTTTCAATGGCTTCTAGCCATTGGATCTAAACCTGACCATCAATATATCATCCAACATCACCACCTTGCACCCCTAATCCACCTCCCACCCACCTCATCGCCGCCTCGCCCTCTCTACCCTGCATGCTACTCTCCACCTCGAAGCTGGCGCATGCCTCCTCCTCCATCCTCATCCACCTTCGCCACGGCCATTTTTCCTGTTCGTTGGCGATTTCTGCACTGCCACCCTTCCTCCTCTTATTTGGCGGTTCTTATTGTTGCCACGCCTTTGGCATGTAAGGAAAAATGAATGTGGTGGGGTGGATTTCAGAGAGGGGGCATTCAGTGGCGACAAGAAGGAGGTGAGGTCACCATGCATTAGCAAAATCGAGTTAAAAGTTAAAGCAAGTTTTAGTCTATTGTGCATTGCAAATCCAAATCTCAAAGCTGATCCGACGACTCTGCAGCCATGAGCCGTACCCTGCCAGACGAGTTGTACCCATCCTCAAGCACCTCCCGCCACATCCCCAGACCCTCATTCGTGCCTTCACTGTCTGTAGGCAGTGGCGGCGCATCGTGGATGATCCTGATTTCCTCCTCCAATACCGTGCACGCCCCTTACCATGGGCTTCTTCCACAACTCCATCAACGTTCTCCGCCCATTCGTGCACACCGGTGACACCGCTAGCTTCTCCTTTGAGTGATCCAGCAATGGCCAAAGCACCTAGAGATTCATGGACTGCTGCGATGGCCGCATGCTCCTCCTCTAGGTGCCAGTTCCTCGTGTGGCACCCCATGACCGGCAACTGCCAACTTATTGATGACAAAATGGTTTACTCCATGAGGTCCTCCGGCAGCAACAACTACTCTGCTAATCCTCACGCTGTGTGAGATTTGAAAAGAGCGCAATCGTCGTACCTTCGATTAAAAAAAAAGCTCTCCAGGTTGGAGGAATCCTGGCACTTATTCAACATGAACTTTGAGCAATAGTTGGCAGCCTAGGCCTTGACGAGCTCACTCTAGTTCCGACGATGTTCCATAATTATTTTCTTTTTCGTTTCTTTCCTTCTCTTTTTTCTTTTTTTTTCTATTCTCCACTTTTGTTCCCCCTTTCTTTGTACTACCCTAGGTTGACCTCTTCTCGACCCTAATCTTTGACAATAAATAGCTCGTTGTGGCTGTTGACTGCCAGCAGGGCCGGTCCTGAGATTTTGGGGGCCCGGGGCGAAATCCTAAGATTTTGGGGGGCTCTGGATGAAACTAAAACTCGGGCCCCTTAATATAAATATCATAAACAACAATAATAATCAATATACGCATATATATATATATATATGAAATTTTACTAATAAACACTTAAATACATCCAAAAGCACTAATATTCATACAAATAATTTATACATACTAACTTAAAAATTTATTAACCCTAGGATTTGGGTGGCCCCTGGGATTTGGGGGCCCGGGGCGGCCGCCCCCCCCCTGCCCCTCCCCAGGGCCGGCCCTGCTGCCAGGAGACGAGCCCCTTTCGCGTGGCCCTCGTGCTCAACAGCTACGAGGGACGCATGTCCGCCGGCATCTACTGCTCGCTCACCGGTCCGTGGAGCCCCGAGGTCACACCAGTTGGTCTGCCGCCGAGATGTGACATCCGCCAGGAGCCCTGTGTCATCGTCCGCAGCACCTTATACCAGCCGCTCTACGATTACCGTGTTCTGGCCTATGACATGGACTAAGGAACCCTCACCACGTTTCAAAAGAATAATCTATCTCAGACATTTAATATCATCAGTTGCTCTTACGAAGTCATTAGCACCAATCTGACCATAATTTTGTCAATTGCTCGTTATGTGGACATTTGGAGATCTGTCAAACCTCAATCTGAGTGTCATCTTTTCTGGCTAGGTTTCGCCCTCGCATACTGATCGATGTCTCGAAGATTGACATGACGACAAGTGTACTTGGATTCAATATATCCATGCCCATAATGATTGCTCCCAGTGCCATGCAGAAGATGGCTCACCCAGAAGGTACGTCGTTAATCTCTAACATCTCTTGTCAGTTTCGCAATTAGTTTGCTTAATTGAATTATGTCTTTTCAGCCAGTCCAAATCATAGATTACGTTCAATCATAAACAACAGAATCATACTGCAGTAACCATAGTGATGTACTAAGAGTTAACTGAAGCTGTAACTACTGCATAGTCGTAAATCAAGGTTGATTTTTGCAACTCACGTTAAGTTTCCTGAGCTATCTGAGACCCTGTGTGGCTGTGTGTCTTCAGGAGAGTATGCAACAGCACGGGCATCAGCAGCAGCAGGAACTATAATGGTAATTTTATCCGATCATTATCTATAAAAAAATTGTCCAAAGGCACGCAATATTTCTTCCAAGGGATCATTTTTACCAAAGCGAAGAACAGTAATTAACGCGCAAATACATGCCACGTTCGCAAGACCCTGAATTAACACACCTCGATCGATGCTGCCCTGTTTCTGCAGACGCTGTCATCATGGGCTACTTCAAGTGTCGAGGAGGTGGCCTCAACCGGACCGGGAATTCGCTTCTTCCAGCTCTACGTAAGCACATTTTCACTGCTCGTGTCAGACACTTCGCATCTGTAGCTAATCATCCTTGTTTCCCGCGCATCTTCATGGATGTGATGCTTGCAGGTCTACAAGGACAGGAAGGTCGTCGAGCAGCTCGTCAGAAGAGCCGAGAGGGCTGGATTCAAGGCGATAGCGCTCACCGTGGACACTCCGCGGCTCGGCCGCCGTGAAGCCGACATCAAGAACAGGTCGGAGTTCCTGGCCACCTTCCTCGTTTGGCTTCGGATCACAAAACGCATTTCGTGGCGAGAACACCAGTAACTTTCGCTATGTTTGTAGGTTCGTGCTGCCGCCGTACCTGACGCTGAAGAACTTCGAGGGTCTGGACCTCGGCAAGATGGACAAGGTTCGCGTCCGTCGGCTTAAAATCCACCGCGCGTTCTGAAGACCGTACAGAGCTCTTCCGTTATTTTTTTTTCTCACTGTGTTCGGCGTCTGCAGAGCAATGATTCCGGGCTGGCGTCGTACGTTGCTGGGCAGATCGACCGCACTCTGAGCTGGAAGGTACGTAGCGTCGTCGATGCCACGTTGATCTCTCGTGTAATCTTGTCGAATGAATGACCGTGAGCTAATTTTTTTTCTGGGCTTGTGTAACGCAGGATGTGAAGTGGCTGCAGAGCATCACCTCGCTGCCGATCCTTGTCAAGGGAGTGATCACTGCAGAAGACGGTAATTAATCTCGCGATCTTCTCTGAACCCACAAACCGAACAAAGATATACGTTGATGTGAGTTGTAAGTTGTAACTAAGACTGATATTGCGGGATCCCTGAACTGCAGCGAGGCTCGCCGTCCACTCCGGGGCCGCCGGCATCATCGTGTCCAACCACGGCGCTCGCCAGCTCGACTACGTCCCAGCCACCATTAGCGCCCTCGAGGAGGTACGTACTACGTCCGTACGTCCAGCTGATGTGACGCACGCATACAAACGTATATATCATCGATCGCCGGGTTCTAACGGAGAGGTCGTGGCACGTCGTCGTCGCAGGTGGTGACGGCCGCCCAGGGACGCATCCCGGTGTACCTCGATGGAGGCGTCCGCCGCGGCACCGACGTCTTCAAGGCGCTCGCCCTCGGCGCCTCCGGTGTCTTCGTACGTATCCGAGAGCTAGCTACCACCACAGCACGCACGTATGCGTGATCTGGACGCATGCTTACTCGCTCGCGTCTCCTCTTCTGCAGATCGGGCGGCCGGTGGTGTTCGCACTGGCGGCGGAGGGCGAGGCCGGGGTTCGGAACGTGCTGCGGATGTTGCGGGAGGAGTTCGAGCTCACCATGGCGCTTGGCGGCTGCACCAAGCTCAGCGACATCACCCGCAGCCACATCTACACCGAAGGCGACCGGCTCGGCCGCCCGCTGCCCAGGTTGTAAGCAGCCAACGACGGCCGCGCGCGCCGGCCGCCCGCTCCTCGGCTACCAACGCCGTCTCGGCGTACGTACGGCCGGGCAAAGCTAGCTAGCTATCTAGCCATGCACGCACGCAATAATCCGAACTCTATAAGCAGCGATGTTAGTGCCAAGATGCTAGCTGTGACGGCCTGGGGACGGTGAGTAGTAGATAATTTTCCGTCTTGCCGATCGACACGTCTCATATTTCGATCGTATTTTCCATCGTCTGCGGACAATACAATCTTGTATTGGATCATATTGGGTCTGTAACTCTATATATGATTTCTGTATTCAACATATATACGTTGTCATTGATGGATCGCGATCGGTCGAAGGTTATAAGTTGTTGGACATGCACGTGGGCTTGTTTTCGACTGAAGGTCTTTCGACCTAGCCTTATAGAAAGCTAAAATAAGCGGTACTGCTGGCTTACAATACTAAACCAGTTCAACAAAGAGAAGGCAAAAGATAAAAGCAGAGGAAAACTTCCCGATAGTTTACCAGCAGCACAAAACCTAAACCATACTTAACACGCATGACCGATAATAAGAACACAAATCCCTAGCCTACTCCTTGTCGCGCAGGGGCCTCCTTGATGGATCTCGAACACGCACGTACGTAGGCTTTAGCAGAGGCCTATTTTACAGGAATTTCACAGGAAGACAGTTCAATCCCGCACGATTCGGCCGAAAATTCGTGGCTGCAAAACTCTATCATATCAAATCTTGCTAGTGTCGTGTAACGACCCACTAAGCGCGGTAGAGATTGGGCCAAGTGCAAAGTGGCATACACGAGCACATATGGAAGAATAACCTTGCTTTGCCTACAGAACTAGAACATCGCCAAAATATAAATCGTAATGTCCCAGGACAATTAACTATGAGTTGACCATTCTGTATATGTGGAGTTAGAAAAATATTAATCTGTTAATTGTTCAAAGTGTGTCTATCTAATATGCCGATAAACCTAGGCCAGCTTGAAACCCTAGAATAGACACAAAGAGTGATATATGCTAGCACGGACACAGCGACATGTGCCGAGAAGGAAAGATCTTAGTCAATTGCACCGACGAGCACCACCAATATTTTCAAGACAGTAAATGGAGATGTTTATTTGCGTAGGTATATTACTGGCTATTATAAAAAGCTTTTTGGGCAGCCAAAGGATAACCATGTCCAGTTAGAAGATATGACTTATGATATGCCTCATGTCTCTCATGAAGAGAATGCATTTCTAACTACTCCGTTCACAGAAAAGGAAGTCTATGCGGCGATCTGTGATATGAAGCACAATAAAGCTCTTGGTCCTGATGGTTTCCCCGCTGAATTTTTTTAATTTTTCTGGGAAACAATCAAACATGATCTTTTGGCGCTCTTTCATGATTTTCATGCTGGGATTTTACCTTTATATTCTCTCAATTTTGGAACAATCACGCTTTTGCCAAAAAAAGAAGAAGATGCGAAACAGATTCAACAATATTGTCCAATTTGCCTTCTCAATGTTAGCTTCAAATTTTTACCAAAGTCGCGACAAACAGGTTAGCCTCAGTTGTGGACAAGGTTATCCGACCTAGCCAAATGGCATTTTTATCCAGTCGTAATATTCTTGTAGGGGTCGTTATTGTTCATGAGACTCTTCACGAGATCCATAGGACTAAAAGTGATGGGATAATCCTGAAATTAGATTTCGAGAAGGCCTACAATAAGGTTAAATGGCCTTTCTCAATCCAAACCTTATAGTTGAAAGGCTTATTGGCTATTTGGCAGGATTGGGTAATCCATTTCACCCAAGGGGAAAGTGTCAATATCAAAGTCAATGACGATGTTGGTCCCTTCTTTCAAACCAGGAAAGGACATGCTCGCTATTTTACTCAAGCGAGCAAACGATGCTGGACTTATTGAGGGTCTTGTTTCACACCTTGTGAAGGATGGGTTGTCCATTCTTCAATACGCCGACAACACATTGATTTTCCTCAAACATGATTTGGAATTTGCTAAAAACCTCAAAATTATTTTATGTCTTTTTGTGCAGCTAGTGGGGTTAAAAATCAATTTTCTCAAGAGCGACATTTTTTGTTTTGGTGTGGCCAAACAGTTCGAAGCCCAATACACGCAGCTGTTTGGATGTGGCCTGGGGTCTTTTCCTTTCCGGTATCTAGCCATCCCGATGCACTTTAGACGTCTTCGTAACTCTGATTGGAAACACATTGAGGACCGATTTGAGACTCGGTTAAGCTCATAGAAGGAGAAAGATTTATCGGTTGGAGGTAGATTGGTTTTAATTAATTCTGTCCTTTCTAGTAATGTTTATGCTCTCTTTCTTTGAGATCCCGGTCGGAATTCGAAAGCGCCTTGACTTTTATCGCTCGAGATTTTATTGGCAGAGCGATGAGCAAAAAGAAAATAGAGACTAACTAAATGGAGCTGTTGTTGCTGTCCTAAGGACCAAGGTGGTTTGAGTATTCTTAATTTAAAGCAACAAAATAGAGCTTTGCTTTGTAAATGTCTCTTTCACCTCTCAAATGAGGATGGTATGTGGCAAAGTCTTCTCAGAAAAAAATATTTTAGATCCAAACCGTTATCCCAAGTCGTCTCTAAGCCGAGGGATTCCCATTTCTGGATTGGTCTTATGGGAGTTAAGAACATATTCTTCCCTCTTTGTCGCTCCCAAATTGGCAATGGTTGTCAAACGAGATTTTGGGAGATGTTTGATTTGGGTTTACCCCTTTGAAAGATAAGTATTCGCGGTTATTTTACGTGGCCCAAAATAAACATGTGACGGTGGCATTAGTTTTCTAGATCAAACCGCTAAATTTATCTTTTCGACGAGCGATTGTTGGGCCTAAGTTGGTGGAGTGGAATAACGTAATGATAAATATTGCAGAACTCAGGTTGCTGGGAACTGGAATAGACTCATTTGGGGTTTAAATTCTAACGGGAAGTTTTCTATTAAGTCTATGTGTCATTTCTTGATGAACTCTAATGCTCAGTTTTGCCATAAACACTTTTGGAAATTAAGACTACTTCTCAAAACCAGGATTTTTCTTTGGTACCTAGGCAGAGGGGTCATATTCACAAAAGATAACTTGATTAAACGAAACTGGAATGGTTGCCCCAAATGTTATTTTTGTTCTCGAACGAAACTATCCAACATCTGTTTTTTGACTGTCATGTCGCTCAAATTTGTTGGCGGGTGGTAGAACTAGCTTTTAATTTGATACCCCTTCGTTCTATCGCTCATATGGTGGAGAATTGGTACTGTAATATCAATGATAATATCAGAGATCGAGTTTTCATTGACGTCTTTGCTTTATGTTCGGCTATTTGGCTTTGCCGTAATGATGTAATTTTTGATCGAAAGTTCTTTTGTCATCCAAATCAGGTAGTGTTCATATGCGTACATCTTCTGCGTTCATGGATTCCACTGCAGCAAGAGGATTAGTGATCACCTTTGGAGACTGGGAGCAACCTATTGAGACAGGTGGTGCTTCACTTATTCTCGTCTAGTGCTTGACGGCAGTTGCCCAGAATTGGTGCTGCTAGCACTCCACATGGTACCTTGTTTAGTTATATTGTGTGCTACTTTGGGATGTTTGTCGTACGGTCCATTGTGTTTTCTTGTTCTTTTGTGCTAGACTGTTTATGTGACTGGTGACTCTGTTCGTTAGCTGTGTGCATCTTGATATGTAGAGGTCGGAAGTAATATAATTCTTCCTTTATCTAAAAAATAGAGCAGGACCTCATCTCCGTTTTATATGGGATGGAGACTGAGATTTAACGGGCGTCTCAGGGTTCGAGTCGACAGGTCAGGGATGAGGGTCACGTGTGCATCCCGCTGCCTTGTGCATGCGCCCACCGCTGCACCGTGCGTCGGTCTCTTGTGGAGTGCAACATTTCGGCAAAAAGCCACATCTAGCGCCCGCTACAGTATCAATAGCAGAACTAACCCCTCCAAAAAAACAAAGCCGAAAACGTCCCCAAGACGCGGTAGCGAGCCGACGCGTGGCACGTGGTGCAGGTCGGACTTGCAACAGTCACCTAGTGAGCGTCTAACCAACGAACCGCGTGTGGGAACCGCGTGGCGCACCTGCCAGCCGTCAGATGCATGAGGAGGACGTGCAACACTTGGGGCACGCGGCAAGACGATCTGTAGCAGATTGGACCCACGCCAGGTGCCTCTCACCCAATCGTGAGTCCCACGCGTGTGTTGCACCTCTAACCCATTGTAGGTGCCAGTCACACATCCCACCCATCGCAGGAGGACGTTTTTGTCTTTATTCTTTCGAGAGGGCCAGTTTTAGAATTAATGGAGACCAAAAGTGGCTTTTGTCCCGATATTTCCTCCTCCACACACACACACCCCCACCTAACGAGCGTAGGCAGCATGCAATAGCAGCGGCTAGCGGTCGCTAACAAGCCTTGATGGCGGAGACCTTAGTCGACATACAGTGTTTCAAGACAATTAACATGGGTTAACCATTCTGCATATGCGAAATTACGGACATACAAACGGGTTAATCATTTAATGTGTGATCTATTCAATAACGCGAATAAGACTAGGCCGGTTTGAAATACGAGCGTTACATATTACCAACATCGCGGTGTTACAACCTGGGCGATCTATGAAGAAAGGGGAAGAAATTAACAATGTCAGCGTCATACACCGCAGCACCGGGCAGGGAATGTGCCGCGCGCTGTTCAAGATTCCGGCGCCTGAGCAGGTCGGTGGACACCGTACGGCCACGCGTCGGCGGCGGCGGGCGCCCTCACCTTGCGCTTCTCGAGGAACCGCTGCAGCGAACGCTTCATTGACAGCCCCGCCTCCCGCCCTCAGGAGACGGCGGCGTCGTCGCCTCGTGAGCCCACGACGTCGCCATTCCCTTGCCTCGCTGATCATGCTGCGCGATGCTGCCGTCCCGTTCTTCGACCTGCCCCGTTAATTCCCGGTTCGCCATGGATATGATTGCCCTTGCCTACAGCAGTCACGTAGCCAATCGGACCTAGTCAGTTAGGGGTGCGTTTGGTTGCCCGGCTGAAATTGGATGGGATATGGCCGTCTAGGATATTAGGGATGAAACTATCCATGTAAGTGTTTGGTTGCCTGGATGGGATGAGCCAGTTTTTTTGTTTGGTTGGTTGGATGAGCCGGGACAGGACGAAGCAATGTTTCGTTTGGTTGGATGGATGAGCAATGACAGGATGGACCAATTTTTTGTTTGGTTGGATGGATGAGCAAGGATAGGATAAACTCTAACGTAATGTATAAACAAGTTATCCGGTGCATGCTAGAAAATTACTGATAATTTAAATAGTGCGCAGCTCGTTACAGGCATATGCATATGTCGATTGCCGTGTACCTGTGCTCTCCCCTGCTATTCGAAAAGGAATACAATCCCCCAAACATCCAAGGCATTATGGTGACTACAGTTGTGCTGAATATAGCTCAGTTTCTTCTTTAAGGAAAAAACTATGTTTTCAATGTAGCAAAATAAGCGTCACACAAATGCAGCAAAATATACATCTGTTTGTGCATTGTGCGTCCTCTGCACTATCAAATATTTTCCTGATTGTGCATTCTGCATGATATTCGCAAGGCTGAGAAGTACAAAGAGGCAGGAATACTCGGAAGACTGAAGTGCAGATTATTTACCTTCACATCAGTATACACAAGTTCAGCATCCAGATACATGGATGCTACAAAGCTCCATATTTTACAGCAAAACTTAGCTCACTGGAGCACTATAAACCATCATGTAGTATGTAACAATAAGAAGAGTTCAGCGATGGTGCTGCCTGATAAGAAGTAATGTGTCAGAATTACAACGAGCTAAGATAAACATGAACATAATGCCCTGTCCAGTGAAGATAGATTGAAACTGAAAGTACCGTATCTGACTTGAATTGCTTGCATGTTATCTGGTCCTGAACCTTGAACCCGGAAAAGTGCCACCCCATTTTCTGAATATGTATCATCCTCAATGCCATTTTCTGAGACAAATTTCTTATACCCAGTACTAGCACCACCCTGTATTATTGAAATTTTCTTAAAATGTACACGTGCACCAACCATATTGCCACAGTAAAGAGATATGTTTGTCAAAAAATAGGACAACGGAGCATGATCACGAGAATTAGTGAAAGGCCAACCTTGAATATAACCAAGTTCTGAAATATTGGGAAAAACTCAATGGGCTCCTTTCCTTCATAAAGTTGAACCTGTGATAACCAGAGAATTTTCAGATTTAGTCAACGAAGATTTTACACATCTTTCAGTCTGAGACAAAGCTGGAAAGTTTACCAGAACTGCCTGAAATTTTAGAGACTCAACCATCTTATTAGCAAGTGAAGTGGCTGCAGTCCTCTCCTCCTGTCCTCAATGAAACAACCACGTGATTAGGTAATTATTCTCCAGCTTGAGAGCATTCAACGTACAAATGAAAGTTTTGAAATGGTAGTTAATGAATAGGCCTCAGAACAATGTGATTAATTTGCGCCCCACAAATGTCAGTAGAATACAGAAAAAATGGAATCAATGCCAAGAAGCTAGATAATCGCATACTCATTAAGACCATCAAGTATGACTAGAAATGTGGCACACTCATATTCTCATTAACTAAAGCTTTTCTCCATAAGGGAAAAAGAATGATAAATATATTCCCACTTATCACATACAGAAGGCATAGTTGATACAGTACAGGTTTGCACAACATGAAGAAAATATATCCAAATTACAAGAGAACATAGTGATTGCCTTCATGAATCTCATAGATTACTGTACAGGGAGAAAACAGAAAACTCAGCTACTCTACATGCACAAGTATCAATCCTAGAGGAAGCATTCTCAGCTCTTAACTGGGTAACCTAGATGATATTGCAGTAATTAGCATGATCATCTTAATTTCAGTTAAGAGTTTAACTTAAGCATCATGGGCACAATTTGAGACCTGTGATTCAATGTCGTTCTGGTGTGCTTGCTTCCTTTTCCTTGACCTCCTGGCTGATTCTCGATTTGACAGCATCCTGAGCACAAAATTAAAAACAAAAGCAAAACAGTAAATATAAACCTCAAAAGCATCAAGTCCAGTGAGCTCTGTTCCACCAGAAATCCTTCTGCCAACATAAACCTGTCCAAAACCATCTCATGATGCTTATCAAAGTTAAGTCAATTGATCTCAATATGAAGTAACAAACAGCATAATATATCTGTTTACCTCAGTTCACCACTCCACATGGGCTGCCAAAGCAGACATCAAAGTCTAGCAAGACAAAGCAATATTACATGAATAGTTAATGTCTTAATGGTACAGAAACGTCACATCTCAAAATGCAACAAACTAATTTCAGCTAGTACCAAACGTCACTCACACAACATGGCACTTGGCATGGTGGCAACGTCATCAAGTCCAAATAACTTACATCAAGTTCACTGCTAATAAGTTTCTTTGCTTTGGTCGATGCCAAAAGCACATACAAAACAAACTCAACCACAGTTTTGTGTCCTTGGTTGGAACCAAAAGAAGTCGTACAACAACCATATTACCATCATGGAAAGTGCTTGCTAACATATCTAGTCACCCACACGTACTTATCCGCAACATCTAATGTGGAGAATGCCTTAGCAATGGACGGGTTCTCGACCAAATACGCATAGTAGTGAGCAAGGTGTGCACCATCAAAACCCGGTAGTTTTTTAGGTCATGCCAAAGATCTTTCGGAAGCTCCTCCTTGTCCTTCTGTTCAGCAAACTTCTCTACAGCAGCGGCAAGCCTATCAAGGCTGGTTTTGATTGCTCCTTGCAGCCCCGTTTCATCATCATTCGAAACTGACTTGGCTCTCTTTGGTTTTGGGGCCGAAGACTCACCTACGTCTTGAGTTTGTGAAGCATTATCAGCAGTGCCAGCAGAAACATTTGCATTCTGGAGGTCATCTTCAATTTCAACGGCTTCTGTAGCTAGAGGGTCGCTTGATCCTTTTGCGTACTTCCCCGTAGCCGAAGTGTTCCCTAAGATTGTGGCCATCTCTCGATAGTGCTCAATAGGCTTGTTCAGAAATTCAGCATCTCCTTTGTGTGCCTACAACAACACATGCAATTATGATACAAAGCAATAATGCATCATGCGTTAAGATAGTAATACCTCCACATATGACGTGTAATGGTCATGATGTAGTGTGATGACGCAGTTGTCTTCATCCCACCCAGCTCCACTCATCTTCTTGAGCTTTATAATCTTTGCCCACTTCCTCTTCCATGTTCTAACATGGTTAGAAATCTGATCTCCAGTGAGCCTAAGTTTGAAATGCTCGTTCAATGCTCTAGCACATGCGTTAAGATGAACTTTTTTGAACCCGGTTGATGTCTTGGTGCCACTAGCCACTAGGTTGCATAAGTGGGTAAGCATGTACGCAGACATTGCTGACGTCCATGTCACATGACCACCACCATCAAAGTTGTCAACAAATTCTGTAAGATTCATGTCCTACCATATAGCAAAGTTTAACATAATAGATATTTCAGCCCGTATAATGACAATGCAACATATATTTCAGCAAGTATAATGGCGATGTAACACTCAACTGCAAGTACAAGGACAGTAAAATAGACATTGCATCAACATAATAGAAGTTTCAACAACATAACTCCATAATATACAAGCTCTAGCCGAAACACTAATTCCCATAGTAGTTCTGCCGGTTTTCCCACATTTGGTCGGCAATGCCTTGCCTAAAATCAGCCATGTAACTATGGTCACTTGCTTGCTCACTATATGATGCAGCGGGAGGGGGATTAGATGGCCATTCGGTCTCCGGTATAATGTATTCATCAAGTTCGTCATCTATGACCCAGTTATGAATAACGCAACAAGCTATGACAATGTCGACTTGAGTTGAGAAGGGAAAGAATGGAGTGGCATCGTCAAGTATCTTGAACCGCCTCTTGAGTGACGCAAATGCATGCTCTACAGTGACCCGAAGAGATGAGTGCCTAAGATTGAACAGCTCCTTCTCATCTTGTACTGGATTGTTCCCCCACTCATTCAAGTGGTACCTCACACCGCGGAAAGGAGGCAAGAACCCAGGTTTGGCGCCGTATCCAGCATCAACTAGGTAGAATTTTCCTAGCATATGAGGCATAAGTGGGTGACATTGCTTTTAAAAAAAATTGATATGGACGAACGAAGCTACATGAATAATCTATTACCTTGTGGGACAAATAATCCATTGTCACGCTCTAAAGCATCAGCTAAAACTACGGCATCATGGGCTGTCCCCTCCCAACCAGCCAAGACATATGTGAAACGAAGATCGAAATCTACGGCTGCCATCACATTTTGTGAACAAAATGTCTTTCTACCACGAAAGGAAGACTCCATGCTCTTAGGAACAGAGGCCCTTATATGTGTACCATCGATAGCTCCAATACAATCCTATATGATGAAGAATGCACGCCAAAATATTAGGAACCATACAATGTTAAGCCTAAAAATGAGTAATAATTAATAGGTCAATCTCATACCTTAAAGTATGGATCCCACCTGGGGTTGCCTGCTATTTTGGCTGGGGTCTCCAATGAGGGTGGCCTAATGAAGTCATGACGTAGCTCACCTATGGCGTGAAGCACTATTTTGAAGTATCGGCTAACTGTTTCAGTGGACCTGTCATAATTAGTGGCAACTAGCCTATTTCTGAGGTTGTGTCCAACTGTGTTCAAGAACATGGCAACTTGCTCCTCGACAGACATATTTGTTGTGTCTCTAAGCAATCCGCGATTCCTTAGAAGTGAACAGAACCGAAAGAAAGGTGCTTTTCGTAGTCTCAGCATGTTCACACATGTTGTATTATTCCTCCAAATTTTGTAGTTCAAGTACTCTAGTCTTATCTTGTCCCTTTCTTCCATTGGGCCGTATGTAATTCTGTCTCTCTTTCTTTTTCTAGACTCGGTACATAATGCAACTAACGCAACAGCAACATATGCGACAACACTCGTTATCAATATCTTCATTTTTCTCGTCTTGTCCATCTACAATTCAAAATTTTTGTACCATGAATAGCACGTACAACTTAGCTCAATTCGTGCAACCATTCTCAATAGAGAGGAGTAACATCCAATTCGATTGGCACCAACAGCATTTCAAGTATGACAAAGTTATGGCGGAGAAATAAGATTCACGCTTGGGTTTATACCATTTTTTGGTCGGAGGAAATTGATGTCGTGGTCGTGCCTTCTAGTTCCGACTGCCAACCACCAACACCGGGGCTCGCCTCGCAGCCTTCTTCTTCACACCTGTTTATTCGGAAGTTAGTACAAATTCCAAACGTGTTGTGTTATTACATCCATATTGACTTCGAAGACGAAGTCACCTTCATGTTGCAACTGCATGTACAGAACATAAATCAACAGCGAATTGAATAATGAACTCAAGTTGATTTGATCACATGAAATGGCAGCCAGTTGTATGTTCGAAAACATTACTACAGCAGCAGGGGGTTCAATTCATCCCACAGAATCATGAATTTACTATCTGTGGGAGCATATTTTAGGTTGTTGATTTCTCTGACCTGATAGCCTGTAAAGATTGACTCCGACTATTAAACACCTGTCATGGTCGATGCTTCCTTAGAAGCGTTCTATGTGAGCACTATTCTGTCTCTACTTATCAGGACGCATAATTCTAAAATCCCGTTTGAAACAAAGGGAGAACGCAGGAATTTTAGAGGGTTGAATTCCTGTAAGAAGAATTCCTATGATGCCATTGAAAAAGAAGCAAAGGAATAGCTCGTCAGAAATTCTTTGAAATTACTATTGGACGGGCTATTCTATAGGAACTTTGGAAAAAAAAACAAACATAGGTCATACCTCATATTTTCTTCTTTGTGTATCTACAATTTATGTGTTGCCATCCGAACAACAATTTTGAAGTTTTCTCGTACTTTTAGTTCCTGTAGAAATTCAAATACATGACACTACATGTCCTATGATTTCGCTATTAATTCCTATGTTTTTAAACTCATGTGTTTCAAATGGGGCCTAAAATCTTAAAACCCCGTTGGTGTGTGTCGATTGACCTATTCTTGGTCGATCAATTTCTCCTGTGTGCTTCTGAATTTTGACCAGCTATTTTCGCAGCCGGGGCTTTGGTCTCCAATAATTCGTTGAAGCAGTTTGGGGGTAAACAGAGATTAAGGTGGATGCATAGGACAGCTTCATGCTCCTAATCGTTGCTACTAGTGTCACTGATGAACATCCCTTTGATCAAAAAAATAAGACGCACAGAACTCTTCGAACTCAACAGCGAATGGAAGAATCCTTCAAAATCTCGAAGAACATACCCAAATGGACGCGCGCGACTCGCAGCGCCCCGCTCCTCCCACCCACACGCGTCGTGGCGGCCTTCAGATCCCAGCCGGCCCTCTCGCCGCCGCCCTCACCACCAGCCCGTGCGGGGCTCGCCGCGGCCCTTCTGTCCCAGCGGCGCGCGTCGCCGCGGCCCTGGCCTCCCCGCCGCGCGCGTCCCCCCCGCCCCTGGCCTCCCCGCCGCGCGCGTCGCCGCGCCCCTGGCCTCCCCGCCGCGCGCGTCGCTCAGCTACCTGCCGCTCGGGAGCTCGTCTCCATTCCGCGCGTGCAGGCCGTGAGAGGAGCGGCGGGTGGGAGAGGAGGAGATCTGTGGGGGAGCGCCGCCGTCACGGGAGTTAGAACCGAGGGAGCAGATGCTGGATAGGGTTTCGGGAGGAAACGGTCGCATGCGGCACGGGACGAGGATATCCGGCAAAATTTCCCAGCCAGGCTCATCCAGCATCTGTTGGGAATATTCCATATAGATGGATGGGGTGATCCAGACCAGCCGGGCAACCAAACACCTGGATGGGGAGATATCCAGGGATGGCCATCTCCCATCCGGCCGCTAGCCATATATATATAGCCATGCACGGCGTCGCGCTCGGGACAAGCGCGCTGACCCGTAGCTCAGCCACGTCGAAGGCGCACAGCACGCACCGGTCGTAGACAATGGTCAGGTTCCTCGGCTCCGGCGCAGGCGCCGGCGCCGCCGAGCGCCCAATTGGCAGAGGCTAAGCTCCAGGCCGTCGGCGCCGCTGGCACCAGTGCCGGCATCGTCGGCGGCCATCTCCTGCCTCCTTAATTCGTCCTTGAAGCCGACGATCGAGGGGCTCGGCACTTTGGCTGGTTGGTTATATGTATGGAACGGGAAGAGGAGGGTGTTTGTGCGGACGCGGCGATGCCGTGTGTTGGCGCCCGCGCCGTGGCAGTTGGGGCCGTTGCATGGGCACGTGAACAACTCGCAGTTTTGTTGTTTTCGATCTTGGCGGTGGCCGTACGTGCGCCATATCATTCCTAACACCGATCTCCTTTTTTTCTCCTTCCTCCAATTAACCTTTCCTTTCTCGGTAAGCTGTGCATTTAGCATGTGTGTCTGGCTCTATATATGACAACGAGCGGTGTTGGAAATAATGCAAGAGCTATCATTAATTTAATTTCGAAATCACGTGACAAATTAAATAATATTGCCACGTGTACACAAATTTGCCAGCTATTAACAGATAAATAATTACCTAAAGCTGCAACACATTATCATAGTATCGCACGAATGACATACTAAGTATTGGATGTTCTTACTACGAATGGATGGATCGCTGTCAAAGAGGAGGCGATGAAGATATATAAGCAACCATGCAATGCACTTCCCGGAAACTCGATCGACTGGCATCCGTGCAAGTCGTCGATTGCCGAGGAAAGCCGGAGACAACCGCACGGCAGGAAGATGGACGGCAAAACTCGGAGACCATGAACACAGTGGAAGTGGTAGGTCAGTGTGCCGTCTACCGATAGGGTTGTCTCACCACAACCACCTACTAACAACGCTCAGCACGATCTGCCTGCCTATATTCCAGGAATCGTCCCATGTGATATCCTCCAGGAATCGCTTCGTGTGATATCTCTATCACACCCAACACTAATTAAACACGAATAAATATGACGCCCAACAATAGTTAAACGCGAATAAATGTGAGTGACCTAGCGCGTGAATGGTGTACATATAGCATAGCTTCCTCTTGTCATCTCATCTAAGGGGTCATGTGAGAATTACTTATACGTTGGTCTTCATCTAGTTCCATTGGAAATGTGGGACTAAACTCTCACGTACCAACCAGCCACAACCCTTGAATTCTTCCATTAAATTAAGGGACAAGGCCCACTAAATCCAACAATCCCCACCAAGAAGTCAAGGTCTGCAATTTGTTCTCCCACTGGCTTTTATATATTAGTTTAATAGTATAGACCCGTCTCGGATTGAGTTATATCTAGCACTCCAAGATCCACTCCCTCACAACTAGGCAATGGACACAGCCTTCAATTGCTAGTCTTGTGTAAGTGAGATTCAGTTGAAGGCATCACTGATATTAGGCCGCCAAGAGCCAAGCCTACAGTTGGAGCTTTATGGTCATGCTCCCTAGTCTTTAATGAGCTCACTAGAGATCACCCAAATCTCATGGAATTTGACTCCACAATCAAGCTCACATATGTGCGTTCTTTTGAGAATACCCTCCAGGACAGTATCTCGTAAACAAATTTGACCTCAGAACACATTAAGACATAAATCAACGTCCCATGTAGTACTTAGAGTACTCATCTCATAGCAGGAAACGGTAAGTACAAATGTACTCTCTAGTCACTTCAACGGCTTGTTTTCCCTCTTCTAATACACGGGATCTCCGATCACACAAGTCGAGTTTCCACCGTCATTCAACTCAAATGGGTCTCAAACCCATTTCCCTTGATGCACCATCTACCACTGCACCCGACAACCCTTTCGTAAAGGGATCCGCCAAGTTCTTAGAAGTATTAACATAATCCATGACAATCACTCATGTATTTCTCAAATTCCTGACATATTCAATTTGTCGTTTCCCATGTCTTGATGATTTCAAATTATCTTTTGAACTCTTAACCTTAGTCATCACTATTTCATTATCGCAGTTCAAAAGAATAGCCGGTATGAGTTTCTCAACCATAGGCATATCCATCAAGAGCTCATGTAGCCACTCTATCTCTACAGTGTCTATGTCAAGTGCTACAAGTTCAGCCTCCATAGTTGACCTCGTTAAGATGATCTGCTTACGAGACCTTCATGAAACTGCAGCACCACAAAAAGTGAATATGTATCCATTAGTGGACTTGATCTCATACGCATCTAAGATCCAATCAGAATCACTATACCCTTCTAATATAGTTGGGTACTTAGTATAGTGTAGTCCATACATTGAAGTTCCCCTCAAGTATCTCATTACTTGCTCTAGTGCAGCCCAATGATCATTTCCCGGGTTTAAATTAAACCAGCTCAATTTGCTTACATCAAATGAAATGTCAAGTCTTGTTGCACCAGCTAGATACATGAGAGAGCCAATTATCTACGAATGTCTCAGCCGTTCAACCCTTTGTGCTCTGTTCTTTCTAAGCTTTAAACTAGGGTCATAAGGTGCTCGAGATAATTTAGAGTCTACATATCCATAAGAGACTCATAATTTTCTCCACATAATGAGATTGATTTAAGTTAATCCCATTCTCACCCTTGTTCAACTTTATGTTAAGAATAGCATATGCCTATCAAGATTTTGAGACAAAAATAATTTGACTCTTTTATCTCATCGATATTAGTCCCAAAAATCAATATATCATCAACTTATAGACACAAGATTTCACCCTCACCCCCATCAAGCTAATAGTAGACACATTTGTTGGCTTCGTTCACCACAAAGCCTGCTGAAGTAAGAATTGTATCAAACTTCTCATGCCACTGCATTGTTGCTTGCTCGAGGCCATACAAGGATTTCCTTAATCTACACACCATGTTCTCTTGTCTGGTTGCTACATGCCGCATATAAATTTCCTGATCTAGCTCTTCATCTAGGAATATTGTATTTACATCTATTTGATGAGCTAGGAGTTTATGAAGCAACTAGTGCAAGAAGCACTTGAATTGCAGTTAACCTTGCAACAGGTGAGCAGATGTCAAAGAAATCATCTCCTTCTTTTTGAGTAAATCTCTTGGCCACAAACCTAGCTTTATATTTTTTAGTTGTACCATCTGGTCTTAGCTTTTTATTAAATATCCATTTACATCCAACATGCCAGCTGGACGTTGACATACTTCCCATGTTCATCCATTTCGATTTGGACCGCCTTCTTCTAGTAATCTTCATCTAGATATGCATAAGCCTCTGAAAGAGTTTTGAGAGTGTCTTCTACGAGATACACAGTGAAGTGATTACCATATCATTATTTTTCAATCGTTTGTCCCTTGGTCCGTTTAGGAGCTACCTCACTATCATTCTCCTCATTGGAATATTCAGGAGCTACAAGAGGTTCAGGTTGTGAACTTATGTTTCATTGACTAGTAGCTGCTTCTTTATCCTTCATTGGAAAGATGGTCTTCAAGAAAGTTGTATCATGAGATTCAATCACGGTGTTTACATACACATCTGAAATCTTAGATTTAATTACTACAAAGTTATGATGCGCATATTCTTTAAAGACATGGTCCATAATTTTTTAACTCTAACTTACGCTTTTTACATGCTAGCACATTGACTTTCATCAAACAGCCAGAGGTATACGCGTAGGCGCCATCTTCATCGGCACCTCGGCCTTCTTGAGCACCTCCTGTTCCGGCAGGTTCTTCCGGCCGAGCTCGTGTAATCGTGTTCTTTCGTTCTTCATATCTCGTGGCGTCCAAGCTTGTGGCTCTGTCTGCATGATGGCTGTATGGTAGATAGTGATGTTCCTTTGTCTTCGGCGCAGTTGATTGTAAAAGAAGAAAGAGAAACTTCCGTGGTACGTACAAATTTGACAAGACCGATTCGAAACTCCCAATCAACCTCAGTATCAGCGTGCTGCGTGCCAGCCACAAAAGCTAGGAAGCACAGCTCCAAAGTCCGAAATTAAGAAACCAGATCAGGAGACATGAGACTAGCATGCAATGGGCCTAGGAAATTGGGAACAGACTTAGGACCTGTTTGGTTGGGCTATGGTTGTTGACAAAGCTGTTGTTGGCTGGCTGCTTGAAAAAGCTATTGTAGCTGTGGGAAAGTGAACATATGGCTTTTGGTTTATCCAAACCATCTATAGCATTTTGGAAAATGAGCACAGAAACTTCAACACATTGCAAAAAGCTGTCTTCTGACAGTTTTTTCCAGTGAAAAGCTGAATTTGCACTACAAAACCCACAGCTACCGTTAACAAAAGCTGCTGAAAAGCTGGTCGTTTGGTTGGACTGCAACTTTTTCCAGTGAAAAGCTGCTAAAAAGCCCAACCAAACACCCCCTTATAGGCCCTATCCCTGCATCCGTGATTGATTTGAAGAGACTTCACTCCATCTAAGCCCAACAATACTATACTTGTCTGGAGATGACAGGGACCAACAGTGAAATCTTGATGTGACATTTTGCCAAGCAAAAATCTTTATTTAACAGGTTCAATGGGCTGATTGGCATCCTCATTTGTTACATGCCTACCTTGCTATAGCTAGGATTATGTACTACTCTTCACCCTTTTTTTCCTCTTTGCCTTATCCGTTATGCTCTTCTTTTCATCTGTCTGGGCCCCCAAACATTTCTACTTGGACTTTTAGTTGTCACTACAATGAAATGAAAAGAGATCAGGAGGGAGAGAGAAGAGAGAAGAGAGAAGAGAGAAAGCTGGTACTCCAGTTATAGAAGTACTAAAAGAAAGGATTGGATTGGATTCGAAATCAAAGTTTGGTGATTGGGTGGTTGGACCAAATCTAAGTGAAAAATCCGGTGGCCCATTTGACATGAGAATAAAATAGTAATCTGGACCACGCCGGTCACAGCAAACAGGAATGTTCTGTTCTGCGCAACTTGGAAGATGAAGTATTCAGAAAACATATATTCCTGGGGCAAATACGACATGAGAGATGCGTCTGCGTCAAGTCTTTCTCTCACACACACTTCTTTTTTCCATTTTCATTTGTACTGTATAAGTCTGTTCCTCTTCTAATTGTCGCTCAAACATTATTCTCGATGGGTTTCTAATTAAGCCATCGTGCCGCACCACGGCACCAGCAACAGCCGGGCGTGCAGTTCCACTGCTTATCGATGGATGGATGCGGCAGCTAGCTGATCAGTCCACGAACAGCTCACTGCCACCACCGGTCCATGATCCGCGCGTCCGCGTAGCGCTAGCTGAAATGAAATTGAAGCGACCAAAGAGACAAATAACATGTGGTACAGCTGGTGAAGTGAATCGCGCGCAAGTACGCACAAACTCGGGAGACGAATACATGGCAACGGCGTCCTGCCATTGCCAACTCAGTGCTGCGCGCTCGCTCGGGACCGGGGAAGAAGTTACCGGGCAGTGCGCGCTCGCTGGCGCTGCTGATCAGTACTTGGCGCCAATCTAGAAACCAACAAGATCGAACAACGTGGATGGATGGATCGATCGGAGTACGGAACTCCGCCGTCTACGATTTTGAAATCCTAAACAATCTACAAGCACTTCTTACTAGTTCCATCTGCTTTGTGGCTTTGTGTCCAAGCAAGTGGAGTTGAAGAATCGAAGTGCATTTGACTTGGCAGTGGGAAGTCACACACTGTTCTTGAGAAGTAACGAGAAAAGGAAAATATTTGCCCCTAAGTTCTTGTCGTGGCGTGCATGAGGGAAGATCGGGAGAACGATCTTTTGACTGCTCACGTCTTGTGGGGAGCAGTCCGTCGTCGGGAGGATGTCGCGCCGGCTCACGTTGGCGCCCCGCATTCCGCCATCGCTGAAGGATGGCTCTCGCTTTGGCTGCCTCTCGGTGGAAACTGGTGAAGTGGCGGCTAGAACCTGCACGAGTCTTGCTTCACGTAGCACATATGGATTTTTGCCTGGCCTATTTATGTACGATATGCACGGCAATGGAGACTCCAAACACCGCGATCATTTTGCAATTATCCGAGGCATCGATCGATTGATCGGGACCAACAAGATCGATTAGTAGCTAAGTTTTAGCTATATATTCTTATCCTTCTTTATTGTTAGACAGCTTGATCAAGAAAATATTGATTCATGCCCTTTCTTTATTACTTTGTTAGATATGTAGATCAAGATAATACTGTCGCGTGTTGCCGTGTTCTCGTCGCTGTCTCGCTGATTGCCTGAGCTGCTGCTCGCGCCGGCCAGAACATCAACGCTGCAGCAGACCGCAGACGTGGGACGCGGACGGATCGGCGGATTGTCCACCGCACACAAAGGTATGTCATCCAAAAAGCATGCATCCGGCAGTGAGAAAAGGAGAAAAAGGAAATGGGTAAATGAGTTGATACAATCACAGAGCGGATCCATTCATAATTTTTTTAAGAGCAATACAAGCACTTCAAGAAATCCAGACGAGTTGGCGATGGTTGTTGTGGAGGAACAAAGTAATGTTAATAAAGATGGGGGCCCTACAGAAGGCGATGTTGACACCAACACAGATGATAACAATGTGAGTGATCATGAGCATATATTTAATTCAACTGCTACCGAATCTGCTAGTCTTGATGAGGAACCAATTTTTAGTATGAATATTTATGATCCAAGTAATTGGAATAATCTTGATAACAAAACAAGGGACATGTTAGTGGAGAAGGGGCCTAAAAGAGAAGAAAAGTTTACATATCCTGTGGATGGGAATTCAAGGTATTTTTCGTATATTCATTACTCTAGAAAGATGAGCAATGGAGAGGTACGTGACAGAAAATGGTTAGTTTATTCAAAACATGCTAACAGAGTGTTCTGCTTTTACTGTAAGCTTTTCAATTCCAACATATGCAAGAGTTCATTGGGGCATGATGGGTTTAGAGATTGGAGGCATACTAGTGAGAGACTGAAAGAACATGAAGCTAGTGTCGAGCATATTACTAACATGGACTCTTGGAATGAACTGAGGGCTAGACTGAACAAACATGAAACAGTTGACAAAGAGTTACAACAGCAGATCACAAAGGAGAAAGAACGCATAAGACAAGTTTTATTAAGGATAGTTGCCATTGTGAAATTTCTTGGTAAACGCAATTTGGCTTTTAGAGGATCCAGCGAGCAACTTTACAATGACTCTAATGGTAATTTCTTAGCTTGTGTGGAGATGGTTGCTGAATTTGACTTGGTAATGCAAGACCATCTCAGGCGTATTCAAAACAAAGAGCTTCATTATCATTATCTTAGCCATAAAATTCAAAATGAGTTGATTTCTCTTATGGCTTCTGATATTACAAATTCCATCATCAAGATCGTTAAAGAGGCAAAATATTTCTCTGTTATCCTTGATGGTACCCCAGATGTGAGTCACCAAGAACAAATGAGTTTGTTGGTTCGATGTGTTCATATGTTTGACAGCAAAATAAAAATTGAGGAGTACTTTCTTGGTTTCTTTATAGTGGATGACACATCTGGTTCCGGACTTTTCAATGTATTGGTTGATTCTATCAAGTCCTTTGATCTTAATATTGATGACATTAGGGGTCAAGGTTATGATAATGGTTCCAATATGAAAGGAAAATAGAAGGGGGTGCAAAGTCGGTTGCTTGGCATAAACCCAAGAGCTTTGTATATGCCATGTGCTTGCCATAGTCTTAATCTCACTCTTTGTGATATGGCTAAATCTTGTGGTAAAGCTATTTCTTTTTTTGAATTGTGCAACGTATATATGTATTGTTTGCTGGTTCCACCAAAAGATGGAAAGTTTTGCTTGACCATGTAGAAGGTTTAACTGTTAAATCTTTGTGCAATACTCGCTGGGAGAGTCGGATCAAGAGTGTCAAAGCAATCAGATTTCAAGCTCCTTAGTTAAGATCAGCTTTGCTTGAGTTAAGTGAAGATAGTGGCACCGAACCCAAGGATAGAAGTGATGCAAAAAATTTATTTGAAGTTATTGGCAGCTTTGAGTTTATACTTGGTATGGTTATTTGGCATGACATTTTATTTGCTGTAAATACTGTGAGTAAGAAGTTGCAATCACCATCCATGTGCATTGAATCTACCTTAACACAGATAGAAGGCATAAAGAATTACTTTAACACCTATAGAAATGAAGGGTTTGCTTCTAGTGTGGTCATTGCCAGAGAAATTGCATCTGAATTGGGTGTAGAACCATCATTTCCAGTAAAGCGACGTGCTCCTAGGAAGAAGCAGTTTGATGAAATTGAATGCGATGAAGCAATCCTTCAAGCTGAGAAGGCTTTTGAAGTTTAATATTTTTTGTTTATGGTTGATACGGCAAGCACTTCATTGGAAAGTAGATTCCAAGAACTCCAAGCATTCAAAAATATATTTGGGTTTTTAATGAGTTCGACAGCCTTGAAGTCATTGGATGGTTCTGAACTAAAGGACAGTTGCACTAAATTTGCAAAAACTTTCTCTTCACATGGTTCATATGATGTTGAGTTAAATGATCTAATTTCTGAGTTAACTGTTATGCAGTTTACTTTGCCAGATAGACCAATGTCTGCTATGGAGATATTTGATTTTGTTAGAGAAACGGATTGTTATCCTAATATTTCTATTGCGTATCGGATCTTATTTACTATGCCTGTGACTGTGGCATCAGCTGAAAGAAGCTTTTCAAAGTTGAAATTGTTGAAGAACTACTTGAGGTCTACAATGTCTCAAGAGAGGTTAAATGGTCTGGCAACTTTGTGCATCGAGAAGAAATTATTGGATGAGATTGATATTGATATCATCATCAGTGACTTTGCTTCTCGGAATGTTAGAAGAAAATTTTAAGGTTATATTATGTGATATGCTTTTGGACACACTTTTAATGTTTTAGTAACATTTCTTATAAAGAAATTGTTTGATATGATTATTACTTTGATTTTTATATTAAAGGGCCCCAGATTCTAGTTTCGCCCTGGGCCCCCGAAATCTCAGGACCGGCCCTGGGGGCACACTCCGCTTTTCCGGCGGCTTCCACGCCTTCGTCTTGCTCCATCTCGCCGCCTCTAGTGCGGTCACCGTCAGCTGCTCCCGTTCTGCCAGAGTGCCTGCCTAAGCTGCACAGTGCCACTCCAGCCTTGGAGTCTACGGTCGTGCAGTTCCGCTCTGCTGAGGAGCAACCGGTGGGGCTCAAGCCGGCTGGAGTGGCGTTCTCGTCTCAGCCATCTACTATTTTCAGTGGGCTTCGACGTAGTGTGCGCTGCAACAAGCCGCTGTCTACGGATGGCGTTGGGGCTGCGGACGAGGACGTCATGGCTCGTGCGATGAGGCGGCCAGCATCCAAGAATCTTGATGGTCCAGTGCAACCTAAGATGACAATGGGCAACAACAGCAATATTCACTCTCCTGTGTCTTCACCAAACACTCCTCTAGCACTCCTCCTCTTGCTTTTAATTCTACTGCATCTTTTTCTACTGCTCGTATTGTCTCAAATTCTGCTAATCTTGGTGTTAAGTTGGGTAATTGCCGGGCTGAAATTGATCTCTCTGTTAATGTTCTAAAACACATTGCGGTAGATAGATTCAAAGTAGTTCCTAAATCTGCTGGGGGCCATAGCTGTACTCCCAACAAAAATTCAGCTAATTTCAATGACACCAACTCTTTACATGTCGATGATGAGGATGAAGAGAACCAATATGATGGGACTCTACTCTCTCACTTGGTAAAAGATGTTTCGGAGGTTGACTTAACTGAGGGAGAGCTGGGTAGCATGATTTGCGACCTTTCGGCTACTCCTAGGAAATCCAAGTCAAAATCCTCTAATAAGAATGGCCGTGCAGGTTGGCCATCCAAAAAGGTTAAACAAAATCATAAAAAGAAAAATGGTCCATAATGAAAGGCATCTTTTGGAATAGCAGAGGTCTCCATGACTTGGCTAAACACTGTTATGTTGCCGATTGTGTTAGGGATCATCACTTAGATTTTGTTGCCCTCCTTGAGACTGGGAAACAGGAACTCAGGAGTGACTTTTGCACTCGCCTATCTGGCGGATCAGATTTTATATGGCATTGCCTTCCCCCTCATGGTCGATCGGGGGGCATTATCCTTGGGGTTCACATAGCCATGCTTGAGGTGATGGACATTTCGGACGGTGACTTTTTGATAAAGTTCCATCTTCGAAATAAGGACAATAAGTTCCAGTGGAGTCTCATGGCAGTCTATGGGCCGCCCAGGATAACTTGAAGTCCAGCTTTTTGGCTGAGCTTATGTGCGCTTGCCAAAACAATCCATATCCCATTCTAATTGGGGGAGATTTTAATATAATGCGGCATAAGAAAGACAAAAATAAACAAAATTTTGATAACCAGTGGCCTTTTAACTCTCTCACTTGGTAAAAGATGTTTCGGAGGTTGACTTAACTGAGGGAGAGCTGGGTAGCATGATTTGCGACCTTTCGGCTACTCCTAGGAAATCCAAGTCAAAATCCTCTAATAAGAATGGCCGTGCAGGTTGGCCATCCAAAAAGGTTAAACAAAATCATAAAAAGAAAAATGGTCCATAATGAAAGGCATCTTTTGGAATAGCAGAGGTCTCCATGACTTGGCTAAACACTATTATGTTGCCGATTGTGTTAGGGATCATCACTTAGATTTTGTTGCCCTCCTTGAGACTGGGAAACAGGAACTCAGGAGTGACTTTTGCACTCGCCTATCTGGCGGATCAGATTTTATATGGCATTGCCTTCCCCCTCATGGTCGATCGGGGGGCATTATCCTTGGGGTTCACATAGCCATGCTTGAGGTGATGGACATTTCGGACGGTGACTTTTTGATAAAGTTCCATCTTCGAAATAAGGACAATAAGTTCCAGTGGAGTCTCATGGCAGACTATGGGCCGCCCAGGATAACTTGAAGTCCAGCTTTTTGGCTGAGCTTATGTGCGCTTGCCAAAACAATCCATATCCCATTCTAATTGGGGGAGATTTTAATATAATGCGGCATAAGAAAGACAAAGATAAACAAAATTTTGATAACCAGTGGCCTTTTCTGTTCAATGCTGTCATTGATAGTCTTGATATTCGTGAAATAGCCTTATCTGGTCGTCAATTCACATGGGCTAACAGCCTGCATAACCCGACTTATGAAAAACTGGATCGGGTTCTTATGCCCACTGAATGGGAATTCCAATTCCCTTTGGTGACGGTCCATGCTCTTAATAGAACGGTGTCGGATCACACACCGCTTCTATTGGACACGGGTGCGGCAGCTTTCCATGTTCACCGTAGGCCTTTCAAGTTTGAATTAGGATGGCTTACTAGGAAAGATTTTGCTGATCGTATAATAGAGCTTTGGAACCGGCCAAGTAAAGGACGCTCTCTCTTGCAAAAATGGACCAACAAGTTGAGCTCCTTGAGGCAACATTTTAGAGGCTGGACAGCTCACACTAGTGGTACATATAAACAGGAAAAAACAAAGTTACAGACCATAATCGATGCCCTGAATATCGCAGCTGAGACCCGGGGTCTTACTGATTCTGAGATTGATTTAAAGAGTCAGTTGAATGCGCGGCTAGCGAAGCTCCTCCGAGAGGAGGAGTTGAAATGGTACCAAAGGGCCAAAGTCAGAAATGTCATCCATGGAGATAATAATACTAAGTATTTCCACATGATTGCCAATGGCAAACATCAGAAACAACGTATTCTTTCTCTTGAGCATGATGAGGGCATAATTGAAGGCATAGTGCCGCTCGAGACATACATCACAAATTATTATAAACAGTTGTTTGGCCCAGCTGAGGCGAACTTCTTTTCGATGATTGAGTCACAAAATGATGACATTGCTCAAGTCACGGCCAATGAAAATGATTTCCTTACGGCACCTTTTACTAAAAAGAAGTACGGGATGCTGTGTTCGCCATGGAACATAATAAAGCTCCTGGCCCTGATGGCTTTCCAGCAGAATTTTACCAGGCTTTCTGGGATATCATTAAGGCAGACTTGATGAACTTATTCCATGAATTGCACTCGGGTAGCTTGCCATTGTACAGTTTGAATTTTGGGATTATCTCACGTCTCCCAAAAGTTAAGGATGCCAACCGCATCCAACAATACCGGCCAATATGCTTACTAAATGTTTGCTTCAAAATATTCACTAAAGTGGCTACTAATCGTCTAAATAGTGTGGCGGATCATGTTATACATCCTACGCAGACGGCATTTATGCACGGGCGCAACATCTTGGATGGTGTCGTCGTTCTGCATGAAACGATTCATGAATTGCATTCAAAAAGCAAAAGTGGGATAATTTTCAAGATCGACTTTGAGAAAGCCTATGATAAAGTCCGGTGGCCTTTCTTATTATAGAGTTTACGGATGAAGGGTTTCTCGCCTAAGTGGATATCTTGGGTAGAGTCCTTTGTTTCAAGTGGTAGTGTGGCTATAAAAATCAACGATGATGTCGGTTCTTTCTTTCAAACGAAAAAGGGGCTTCGACAAGGGGATCCTTTATCACCGCTTCTTTTCAATACTGTCGCGGATATGTTAGCTATCCTTATAGAACGAGCCAAAGTGGATGGCCAAATTTGTGGACTGGTGCCTAATCTGATTGATGGTGGTTTATCCATTCTACAGTATACCGATGACACAATTCTTTTCATAGACCACAACCTAGAACATGCACATAACATGAAGCTTTTGCTATGCGTGTTTGAACAGCTCTTTGGTCTAAAAATAAATTTCCATAAAAGCGAATTGTTTTGTTTTGGGGCCGCTCAGGCTCATTCTCATCTCTATGCTGATTTGTTCGGCTGCGAGTTAGGCCAGCTCCCACTGTGTTATCTGGGCATCCCGGTTCACTATAGGAAGCTTCGGACCACAGATTAGAAAGGGGTTGAAGAATGTTTTGAAAAACGTCTTAGTAGTTGGAAAGGCAAGTACTTGTCTTCAAGGGGGCGGCTCGTGCTGATTAATTCAGTTTTGAGCAGTTTGCCCATGTACATGATGTCTTTCTTTATTATACCACGAGGGGTTCTTCGCCGACTTGATTACTTTCGCTCTAGATTTTACTGACAAAGTGATGATCAAAAGCGGAAGTACCGTCTTGCGAAATGGAGTATTCTGTGTCGTCCCAAAGATCAGGGTGGCTTAGGAATTCATGATCTCGAAGTCCAAAACATTTCTTTGTTGTGTAAATGGCTGTTTAAGTTACTCACAGAGGATGGTGTGTGGCAAGATCTGTTATGCCATAAATACTTAGGATCCAAGCCGCTTTCGCAAGCTTGCTGGAAGCCCGGGGATTCGCATTTTTGGAGTGGTTTAATGAAAGTCAAATGCCATCTTTTTCGGTTTGGTTCTTTCACCATCAAAGATGGTTCTCAAATAAGGTTTTGGGATGATTTGTGGCTGGGGAATGCCTCTCTTTGGGATCAGTACCCATGTCTATATAACATTGTCCGTAATAAGCAAGATATCGTGGTCGAGGTCCTGCGGTCCTTTCCTCCAAATATTATTTTCAGGAGGGATTTGATTGGACCTAAATTGACTGCATGGAATGCTTTGCTTTCTTGTGTGGCCAACATTGCTTTGCAAGATGCACGAGATGAGTTTCGCTGGACCTTAACTAAAAATGGGCGGTTCTCAGTTAAATCTCTTTATCTCGCCCTTGTGCACACTGATGTTCCTAATATTAATCGACTGATATGGGCTTTAAAAATGCCTCTTAAGATCAAGATCTTCCTTTGGTATCTTCGACGGGGGGTACTCTTGACCAAGGATAATTTGGTAAGGAGGAATTGACATGGCAGTCAAAAATGTTGTTTTTGTCACAAAGATGAGACAATTAAGCACCTCTTTTTTGAATGCCGTTTTGCTCGGTCTGTTTGGTCCATCATACAGGTAGCTTCTGGCCTTTCTCAGCCATGTGGTGGTGCTCATATGTTTGGTACCTGGCTTCGTGGCGTTCCTAAAGCTTGGAAACCGATATGTCTAATTGGCGCAGCCGCTACTTATTGGTCATTATGGCTTTGTAGAAATGATATAGCTTTTGACAAGAGACAAATATCTACTTCTTTGCAGGTTATCTACTTATGTACCCACTGGCTTCGTACTTGGGCTGTGTTCCAGAAGCCGGGATCTCGGGATATGGTCATGGTGGCATGTATGCATTTGGAGCAGATGGTCAGGACATGTTTTACCTGGCATGGATGGCAGTCTAGGCTCAGAATCGGTGCTTCACCACCGTAGTTATTTCATTCTCTTTGACATGGCTCTTGTCTTACCACTATTTTTTGTTTTCTGGATTTTGTGTTGGCTGTGTGTATTTTAGATATGCAGAGGCTGGAAGTAAACTCTTATGGTTGTATCATTTTGGTGTGACAATAAGAGTCAATAAAGTTTCGTTAATTAATCAGATTATAATGTGTGAATATTGCTCCTCCAACTGTGTTGGGCCGATCTCAATTGAACGTACAGTTGGAGAAGTATGGGAAATCTAGTGGTGGTTGCGAGAAAATGACAAACGCAACTCTTCGGTCGGCTTTTTATGTTGGTCGGGGTAGCGGATCTATAAGTCGACATATATAGGACAAAGCATAGCGGTTCACACGTTACTGACAACAGGCGCGCGTACATCCAGTTTCATCAATCAAAAGCAGAACAAATCAAACTGTTGCTTTAGTAAGACAAGAGCGATAAGACAAAGACTTAAATCGCTGGCACATTGTACAGCACCATACAAGCCGGACGGAGCACGGTAGAATACCCCCCTCGAGTGCTAGCTATTTACCCATCCGTATCCTTACGCAGTATTTGGTAATTTAATTCTTTCCTCGAGCTAATTGTTCCCTGCAAAAAATTTACAATAAGTTGCAGAAATTAGGTTCTTGTATTAAAAACACGCTGTGCATCTTATCTATGTCCTGGCAGGATTAGGTATGGATCTTGGCAAAAAAGATGCACCATTAGTCTGTGTATCTGGGAATTAAAAGCATGCTCTAACTTCTTATATTATCTCATAACCACGTGAGTTCGACAGCTAACCATTAGGATCTTTCCATGATAAGTTATTTCGAGAAAAAAACATAAGATTTCATTTTGGTAGTCATCCGTTTCTGTGACGCTAACATTTAATTGTACGGCATGAGAAGGACTAATTCAAGAACAATAGTCCTTTATGGACTTTTAGTCTTCGTCTGCGAGTGCGCATGTTAACCTACTAATAAATTACTTCCTTCATCCACAAATATAAATCGTGTATAGAATTTAAGATTTAACTTTAACCAGCAATTAAGCCAATAATAGTACTATTAGATTTAGATTTAAATATATTTTTAAATAATATTATTTTTGTATTATATAATATAATATTATTGATTTAATTATTAATTAAAGTTAAATCTTAAATTTCGTGCACACCTTACATTTGTGGACGAAGGGAGTAGCTAGCTAGAAAGATAGAAGTATAATACATACTTAACCTGCCAAACAGCCTATTGATCACCTCAGAGTTTAAGATCCACATATTAGGTCCAGCATACCAAGTAAAAACGAATCGGTTGCTCCAGTAGAAGAGACAAATTCCAGCTCCTTGCGAGCGCTATAGTTTATCCAGAAATGGTGGCAGCGAAGGTAATGTAAAGGCAGCGGTCCAGTTAGCTGCGCGGTGCTCCTAAAGCAACAAAGGCCAAAAACGGCACATCAACTCGAGCAACTGTCTATTCCTTGCCTTCCCGAGGAAATACTAATAAACGAGCTAGCGATGTTTGCAACTTGCAAGTGGGAGCGCGTGACTATAGATAGGAGTATCTAACCATCGATCCCTATCTTAATAATATTCAAAGGAAGAGAGAGAGAGATCGATCTCGTCGCAGCTTTGGCCACGCTAGACGATAGAAACTAATTACGCCATTGTTTTTCTTTTGTTCGCTCTAGGAGATCGCTTGTGCCACAGAGAATCAAACAACTGCTCAAACACAGAGATAGAGATAGAGAGAGAGAGCGCTCTGCGCATGCAAGGCCACAAGAGGCTGGCACTGGAGTGCCGGGACCAAGCTGCAGCTAGGCCCATCCGGCCATCCCCGTCAGATCTGCGTATCTGCGTCGTAACAGTTCGGAATAGGCAGCGGCACCAGGTCGGCCGTGTCGCTGGCGGGTGGGCGCGCGCGCGGAGCGAGCCGTACCGGCGTCTCCGCGCCGCTCACATGCCCGTGTACCGCGCTCTCCCGTTACGTCCACCCTGTCACCGCGCGTCTGCCAACTAGGCTGACCACGAGGGCAGGGTAGCCCAAGAGGCTCACGCAGCAATGGTTATCTGCACGTCCTCGCCGTCCACATTATTCGTTGAGAATACACGCACGCGCATATATATATTTTTTCCGTTTCACTGCAAATGTCTTTGGTTTTAGAATAGTCGTTCCAAAATATTTGTCTATTAAGATATTTAAAATATAGTTATTATAATATCCCCACTCCATACTCTATTTAAAATTTTTTAGAAATGGTTAAATGGTTGTGTTAGGGATATGTAATTATTTTTATTATTTTTTTAGATTTAGTGTTTATCTTATGTGTACTTAGTGGGTCCACGACACATATAATAAAATAAAGGGAGTATATATATTTTACGAGAATATTTTTCACTTACTTTGTGCAGGAGTATGTCCTGTGTGTCGACATACGTTGTACCATGCTCCTTTCGGGATGGCTGTGGGCTACTGCGCGTTGCTTTCACGTTGTCTTTTAGCCAAGTTCGAAAAAAGACGTCGTTATTTAACCGTCTGACCAGCTTAACAATGAACTGCTGGATCGGAACTGCGTCACCAGTGATTGACTCTTTCTATACGCAAGTGAGTGATTCCGATGAACTGCGTCATCGGTGGTGAACGGAGAATGACAAATTAACACAGGAATTTCCTGAGATGCACTCTTCAAAGTAGTAGTATTTCTTTGAAGAGTGGTAATAATAATTCATAAAAGAGAATCACGCTCTTCTTTTCTGGGGCAGGATAGAATGATAGATGCTGGCTGGTATCTATGGGGGAGCTAGATGGACAGTAGGGTAAGTGCTAAAAGCGACGGGCTGCACGCGATTGATGCGTGCGTGACGGCCAAAAAAGGTAGGCGTCGGGCTTCCCCGCCACTGTCGCTCTCCCCTGCACGTACGGACGGCCGCTCGATCCCCCCAAGCGTTGCTACTCCCCTGCAAATCTCATTGGCCATTCCACCTTTCTTTCTTCTTTTCGCCAGGAACTCGGCTACAATCGCAAAGAAAATCCGCCTAATCCCACGCTGCTGCTGCTCCTGTTGGTCCAGTTTCAGGTGGAGCCACTGCACACAGCGCGCGTCCGGCAACGAATCTCGCCGCGACCGCGATGCCATTGGACGGCATCGGTTTGTCCCGTGGTTACGTGCGTCACTCAACCGCCTGACTCGATCGGCCGGATCCCACTGGTATCCGTCCAAACTTTGGTGCTCTAAACGGGATCACCTAAAGCAAAACTCGAGCCAGGTCAGGTCAGATCAGGTCGGCCAGGTGTAACGGAGGAACTGGATGGGACGCCGACCTACCAATATACAGATCTGTTCAGTTGTTGATATAGTTTGCCACGTTTAATTTTTAGCGTGTCATAGTTTTTGAACTATGTGTTTAGCTTATTTTATTATTTATATGCCTCGCATATTATAAACTTAACTTTTTATCACGTTTTGTCATTCTTTTATGGTCCCAGTTTTGTAATACTTTGTCTAATCTCAATTGTGGCAAAGATAATCTTGAATCAAACATGCTCCCTATGCTCCCACCGAACCTGCATGTAGCCATCTGTTTGTGTGTAACAGATTTCGCATATGGGTGATGTTTGGCTGGATCTAAGTACAGCAGTATTGGCCGTTGATTCACATTGAGATTCGAACTTTGGTTAGCACGTGAAAGTCATTACCATAGCACTTGTTGGTTGTCGTGTAGCTAATACCTAGAAAGTTCTTCCCTAGGCTATATTACCGTTCACAAGTACTCCCTCCGTCCCAAATTATAAGGCGCGCACGCAATCCAAGAAGTACTATTAGACTTATAATATTTTGATTATGTGATACAAAAGTGATATTGTTGGATTCATTTTTGAAAGTACTTTCCAATGATATAATTTTTGTATCATATAACTAATATATTATAGACTTAATTGCGTTTATTGGGATGCGTGTGTGCCTTATAATTTGGGACGGAGGGAGTAACTAATTGTATCTCTTAGATATTAATTTGACCCAACCTCCGTAAAAACCATACTAGATCTAATGGCTTACACTGGCGCTCCTGCTGGACGTAGGTCCAGAAAAGCTCCTCTCATTTCCTCTACCATTGCAATGGTACGCTCGTGCTAATCGCTGGATGCACCATACAGTGTATGATGATGTGGAGGCGTAGGACACGAGTCCCATAGATGATAAGAACATCACCAACAATTAGTATCAGTTTTTTACTAAAATCTTGCCACATAAGTATTTTATTGATATGGAGGAGAGAGAGTATTTTTGTTAACAAATTAGGCTCATATACTAAGACATTAGTAACAATTTAATAACAAATAAAAGCTTGTTGAAGAAATTCTTATTACAAAAATATTTATTTGTAGGCTCCATCTTTTCACGTGGATATATTTTTTTTTGTTAGTAATAAATTTTAATAATAATCTTTTAATGGACTTGACACTACTAAGGGTCTGTTTGGTTGAGCTGTGGCTGTTAACAAAGTTGCTGTTGGCTGGCTGTCTAAAAAAGCTACTGTGGCTGTGGGAAAGTGAACATATAGCTTTTGGTTGATCCAAACAATCTACAGTATTTTAGAAAATGAGCACTAAAACTTCAGCATATTGTAAAAAGCTGGCAAAAGGCAGCTTTTCCAAACAGCTGAATTTGCACTGCAAAGCCCACAACTATCATTGACAAAAGCTGCTAAAAAGCTGGCCGTTTAGTTGGGCTGCAACTTTTTCCAATGAAAAACTATTGAAAAGCCCAACCAAACACCCCCTAATAAGTTAAAAAAATATTCTTTCTCCCAAAAAAATATTATTTATGCTTAATAATAAAGAAAACGAGGAGCATGCATCAAATCCTAGATAGATCGATTGGCGGATGCGGCTGCGCCACAAACGCGAGACATTAACACGGCCATGTCGAGTCGAGCCGAACGTGACCTGCACAGTGACGAACTGGCGACGCGGTGACGACATTGTTCTTCCACCACGTGCTTGGGCACCGGTTAATTCGTTCGTTCGTTCCGGTAGCCATCACGCTAAGCTACAGCAAATAGAAAAGCTGAAATAACAACCGCGAGGCAGCGACGAACAAACCCAACCACGAACTTGAGGTCAGGGCGAAGGATCGAGAAATGAAGAGAAAAAGATGAACGACGAACGAGCAGGGGGAAAAAATTAAGAGGAGATCGATTACAGCGAGTACCCACTAACATCAACATACAGGAGAGGAAGCCGGCGAGCAATTAATTAACATCCCTAAGAGCTAATTGATGCGTACGTACGTCGTCATAGGTGTAGCACACAGGAAGGACTAGGAGTAGGAGTAGAGCAGGGTACGTGGCGATGATTAATTAACCCTGTCTTGGGTTGGAGAAGGCAGCGGAAGTAGGTGGCGGCTAGAGGCTCAGGTTGAGGTCGAGCTCTTCCACGGCCTCGCCGTGGTTGCTGCCGTCGGGCGCGGAGGTGAGGGTGGTGGTGGTGCTGGCCGGAGAGGCGGTCGTGGCGGCCGCGGAGGCCGTGGGGCCGTGGGAGCCCCGCCTCCAGTTGAGCATGTCGATCAGCTCGTCGCGGCCGGCGCCGGGCTGGTCGGCCGCGCCCAGCATCTGGTGCGCGGCGAAGCGCGAGACCTGCGCGCCGGTGTACACGTCGCCCGCCGCCGACGCCGCCGCGGCACTCTCCTGCGGCGCGTAGTACTGCTGGTGCCGGAGCCGGTCGGACCCCACCATGTTGGAGCCGTGGGAGGCGATGGGGAACGACGACGGGAGGGCCGCGTAGCCACGGCTCGCGTACGCGTGCGCCGGCGGGCTGCCAACGCCGCCGCCGGCCCCGGCCGCCGGACCCACGCCGCCGTAGCTCCCGGATGCCGTGGCGCCCGACGAGTTGGCCGCCCCGGCGGCCGCCGTGGCATTGCTGTGCCCGTGCGACGCCGTGGACGGCATGTAGAAGTAGGGGTTCCAGCCGATGCTCCGCTCCTTCTTGTGCGCGTTCTGGTGGCCGCCCAGCGCCTGCGACTTCAAGAACTTCTTGTTGCAGAACAGGCACGGGAACAGCCGCACGTCCTTGTCGTCGATGCACGCCGACGCGCCCCCGTCTCCTACTCCTCCTACCCCGCCGATGCCGTCTACCGACGGCGCGGCCGGTGCCAACGTCAGCGACAGGTCGGTCGCCTTCGACGGCAGAGGTGTCGAGTCCATGTGGCCCGAGCCGGCGGCGATATTTGTAGCAAACGGAGACGCGATTATTAAACGTTGATTGGTATGATGATATCCGCGAGAGAGAGAGAGAGAGAGAGAGAGAGAGAGAGAGAGAGAGAGAGAGCAACACTGGACTAGAGTAGTATGATTTGGCTCAGGAGAAAGGGGAGGGTCAGTTTTCTATATATGGCAACGGAAAAGAAGTGTGGGACTACTATGAGTAGTAGTTTGGTTGCTGCGCTACAGTGAGTGAGTGAGCCGAAGAGCCAAACGCTACACGCTACAGTGAGAGTAGTAATTTTTCTCATGCATGCAAGTTTGTGAAGTCGAGTCGCAGAATCTCAACGCTGCCACTAAAAATGTACTCCTAGTGGGCTACTACTGGACCAGTAGTGTGCAATGACTTTGATAAAAAATAGAAAAGAGAGATTTTCGTTTACACTACACACGAGTGAGAGAAAAAGGGAGAGGGCTTAGAAAAGGATCGGAGGCAAAGCCACTCGCGCTCATACAGTGGTGTACGTCGAGTTTCGGTGGTGACGCGAATATATGCTGCGTCAGTGGGGGTGCGCAGAGCGCTGTCGTCGCGGCCTCTGACAGGCGGGGTCGCAGCGCGGCCGGGGACCGGGGGCCAGTCCGGTGTGATTTTCACGCTCGGCAACTGGGCCAGCGTCGAACTCAAACAGGAGCAGCGGTAGTAGCAACGGTTACGGCGGTAGCAGCACAAGTGTTGCTTATCGCTTGTTTTCCTGGGCGTCCGCGCGCGCATGCAATACGCCACTCGGTCTCCTTATTTTTAGCGTAGAGCGAGTCGAGGTGCTGGTGGTGTTATCCAGCTACAGGAGCTGTGCCCCTGTCGCAACAGGAGTATGCGACGGACATTAAAGTTAGAATCCGGGGAAAAGTCAGTGATGGGTGACTCCATCATGTTTTCCGGTTTCTACCAAAATTTAGAGTTGTGGACTGGTTAGGTAGAGCTGGGCATGTACTCTCCCGTTTATGAATAGGGAGTGTCTATTTCTAAGTCGACTTAGAAATAACTATTTCTAAGTCAATGATCCTAAGCGTTGATTTTTGATCTAATGGTTAATTAAGTAGTTGCATATTTTAGCAATCATGTGTAATTTCAGGTCTAGAAATGTGCAACTGAGGATAACTGAGCAGTTGCACATTTTCTATACTTAAGTTGCACATGTAACTTAGGTATAAAAAATGTGCAACTGGGTCGACTGAGAAATAAAAATTTCTCAGTCGACTGAGAAATAGCAATTCCGTTATGAATATTAGATATGTACACTTTTTAAAATTTATCTTTAACCAATAATTTATTCAATAATATGTGATTATATGATATAAAATAGATACTATTAAAAAAATTTCTTAATATAAATTCAACAATATCAATTTTGTATCATGTAATTCATATATTACTAAATAAATTCTTAGTTAAAGATAAATTTTAGAAAGCGTGCATGTCTTACATTTATGAATGGAGGGCGTAGGTATTAGTTAAAAATGAAAATTGAATTTAACTGGTTGACTAGTCTTGAGTCCTGCCTCAACTTAATTTAGGGAATACGTCTTAGTAAGCACATTAAAAATAGAGGAACTAGGATGATTGATCCCCCAGACAGACCCATACAACTAGTAGGTCGATAAAGTATACTGTATTGATCTCTGTTGCAGAACATGGCTGATAAAGTATAACTTACATCTGGTTGCAGAACATGTGCTACTTTCCAGTTCAAGAGAACAGCCAACATCTAGTTTAACTATTGATACTCCACTTTTGCCACCCTTAACAGTGATGGTCACATGTAAACCATTAAACTAATCTCTCCAACATGCAACGGGCGCTAAAAGCGAGCCCTCTAGTGACCTCTCTAGCTTCTGCGCCAATGGTGCGTGGACATGTGGCAATGTACTGTTCATTCGCAGGGTGCTCGCTATGAATAGATTTGTTTGCTCCATCCGGTTACCCTCTCTGCTGCACGTGGGCCCCGTTTTGTCCAGTGTTAATGGTTGTAGGTCCCTTTTTTTTGGTTTAGACTTGTGCATAAACTAGTTTGAGCTTAGCTGTCCACGGAAGCTCTGACGGGAAGAAGCTCTAATAAATTGTTACTCCCTTCTTTTTAGCTTATTTCATATGATGAGTTGTGTAATATCTATAATAGCCTTCTAATGGTTTGTGTTCTGATTATTCGCATACATGCAACCGAATTCTTTTACATACATGCACGGATTCGGTATTTTGAGAGTGCTAGCAAATGCAAAGGATGGCTTGTTCTAACTAGTTTTGCTCTCTCGTACAATCAGAAACACCAAGACAAACAAGCACAAACACTAGGACATCACACATAACAGATCCATTACAGAAGTACTGACCATTATGCACTAGCACAATCACTGAACATTGTGTTCAGAAATCACAACTAATATCTAAAAAAATGCACAAGAACACAACTGACATCTTAAAAAAATGCACAAGAACACAATTAATATCTAAAAAAATGCACAAGAACACAATGCAAAAAAGAAATTGCACTGCTCCGAATCGATGGCCGGGAACGACCTCGTCGGCGGCCACGGTGGATCTGGGAGGGCGGCGTTGGCGGCAGGGGAGGAGAGCTGGCGGCGTTGGCAAACGCGGGCTGATAGGGGAGGAGGACGGGGCCGGCGGGGGATGAGCTTGTCGTCGGCCAAGGCTGGGGAGCTCGGGTCCGGGGCAAGATCGAGGGGAGGTCGCCAGATCCGGGGCGAACCCTAGACCGGCGGCAGGATGGGCGGCGGCGTCCACGGGTTGTTGAGGCGGAGGAGAATGGCGGGAGCAGGGAGGTCGGAGGCGAGCCGGGGTTGCTGGCGGGGAAGGAGGGTGGTGCCAGGCTGGGAAGGACGGGAGCAGCGGGCGGGGGAGGAGGGCGGTAACGGGCCGGGGACGCCGGCGAAGAAGGAGGGCGGGGGCGAGATCTGGGCTGGATTGGGGACGGCGGGGGGAGCGCTACCGACAGCGGCGGCAGCGGCGGGGAGCTATCGACGGTAGCGGCGGCGGCAGCGGCGGGGCCGTGCTGCCGACGACTGGCGTCTCGGGAGAGAGAGGTGGGCAGGGAGCAGGCACGGGGTGCGGAGGCGGGCTCGGGACTGGGGAGGACGGGGGGTGTTGGGGTGGGGCACGCGGTGGCATTCTCGTGTAATTGTTAGACGAACTTGAAGGGCAGATCTAAAACGTGTTGAGTGAGAAGCTCGGGAAGCTACCTCTGCGTAGCTTCCTGCTAGCAACGGGAATTTGAGGGGGTCTTAACTTCATTGCATTGTCTTCTTTTTAGCTTGTACCTTGTCCAGGTCATAAACCCATGAAGAAGCCAAAAAGAAGAGGGCCATAGTTGCCTACTGCGAAGCTTCCGGTTTCCATCCAAAATAAAAAAAATTATATATTTCACCTCTCAACTATATATTTATTAAAATTATAAAATCAGGTAAATCTCAACCTTAACTATTAATTTTGGGTAAATGAATCCCCCTCCTCCTCCCCCGACATCGTCGGAAGGTAGGAAGATGATGACATGCAGGGTTCTGATGACATAGCTATGTAGTCTTCTAACTTATCCTGAAAATTCACTTGTGCAAAACCATTGCCACCGTGGCAAAACCGCCTTACAAAATTGCTCTAAACTGTTATATGCACCGGTTTTGAAAGTTGAGAATGTCGGATGTCTGATTTTATAGTTTAGAGGGTTAAGTGCATCCAACACTTTACTCAAGAGTGTAAATCAAACTTTTCTCTTTTTCGTTTATTACAGGATTTTGTTTTGGTGTTCCAAAGAGTCGATGTGGATATTATAACCGCACCCATATCTCACCCTCTCACCTCGCATCTAACTAGCTCAAGTGGCCTTTAAAACGTCATTTCCATAAGCGTGTAATTCACATCGCCTCCTTCGATATGCCCTGTTTGAACTGTACTGTTTTACAGTAAAGAAAATCTCAGTGGCTTATGTGGTCCTTAAGTTTGTTGTCCATAAGCTAGTTCGCATCGCCCTTATGCCACGTTCTTCAAAAAAATTGTTTGGAATACGTGAATGTGTACTGTTTTACGTATACTAGTAGAAAAAACTTGGAAAAAATTCCAACGCCCAGAATAGTCCACTTGCACAGAAACATCCTAAAGCAGTTGGGAGTCGTAAAGAAGCGAAGCTGGTGGAGATTGGAGAGCAGGGCAGTGAAAAGACCAACGATGTGACCTACAAACCAATCAGCACGGAGAGTTAAGACATCGTGGGAAATTAGTGAATTACCTCATTCGGATTGAAAAGAGATCGAAAGGCTGCCTCCCTCCCCAACATTGCGCTCCCAATACGAATGTAATCAGCATAGTCATAGCAACAATAATGGTAAAAGCCATACAACCACTAGTAGCAACGGCACATAATTGAGTGATTCAGCTACTGCTCGATCGCTATAGGTGTGTGGGGGCACAGGCAGAGGCCAGGCCAGGCCAGCACAGTAATGCCCCGAGCACTACCCCGAGCACTACGTAACTACTCTCTCCGTCTAGAAATATAAGGCGTATTTTGATTTGTTAAGACAAGACTTTGACTAATGATTACTCTATTAATATGCGGTTTATGTGATACAAAATCATAATCATAAGCAAGTACTTTTGAATATGAATCTAATGATAACAATTTTATATCACGTAAATCGTACATTAATAGAGTAATCATTGATTAAAGTGTTGTCTTAACGAATCAAAATACGCCTTACATTTCTGGATGGAGGGAGTAAAAGCAAGTAGAGGCAAGACAAAACAAGACGCGCAGCACAGTTGTCGACGTACAAACGCCGGCGTCGGTGGTCCGGAAGGACCCCCTTTGGGATTCGGCCGGGGAGGCGCAGGAACAGGAGCTACGTCGATCTTGAGTGACAGGGAGCTAGGAATGGGACAGTGATTTACCCAGGTTCGGGCCACCTTCCTGGTGTAAAACCCTACGTCCTGCTTTTCTGTGTATATATGAATATTTGGATGATTACAATCAACCTGGAAGCACAGGTGTTCTTCCTCTTTTCTATCTCTTAGGTCTCTTTTTTCTCGTCCTTCTTCTCCTTTTTTTCTCTTCCTTTCATGGCCTTGGTTCTCCCCTTATATACCCGGGGGTCACCACAACGGCCGAAAGGCAAATACACTGAAGTAGCACCGTTGCTGACGGATAGGGCATAGGCAACCCACGCCGACGGTTGAGGGTTGCTGTAGCGGAATAGTGCCTGTCACGCCGCGGTTGGAATCTGGGACATCATGACATGGTTGGGTCAGAAGGTGAAGACTTCCCGGACGCTCTCTGCCACGGACCATGCTGCAACTACCCCGGCCCTACTGACCAGGGACAGGAGGCATGCGCCTGGGCACGCGGCGGCGTGTCCTAAGGTCAAAAAGGTGTCAGACCGCTCCATCCCCTGACAGGACCGACAGCTGACGGGGCCCATCATATGGGAGGACGGAATTCGACCAGGACGCTGTCATCTTGTCCGCAAGGACTTGGAGTAGGTGGGCCCACACAGACATGCATTAAATGCGCCCGTCGGGCCACGTGTACTGGGAAAAGACCTACGAGGGGTGCTCGGGGTTCCCGCACGCTCGGGGACCCCTAAGCACGTGACTTAGGACATTCCATCGCTCATGGGAGGCAGTCGCTGTCCCGAGTGGGCCCCAAGTCGCCTTGGGTGCTCGGGGAGCATCTTTAAGGGACGACTCGGGGTTCCCCTTGTTGGCCAAGGGGACACAGTGCTCGGGGTGTTCCCCTGGGCACCTCCTCTTGACTCCCACGCCCTTGGCATCGTGACGTCAAGTTGGGCCTCTGCCAGTGGTCTAGGGGACCCCGTTCCCCGTATCGCCGACAACAATTCGCAGGAGGAACGAAACATGCGCCACACAATGCGAGATATTCTTACGAACTCATTCCACCAATACCGGAGTGGAGTATTTGGTCCGTCACTCGCACACCGAGTGAGTGATGTGTGGCGTACCCGGTTTTAAGGCCGGATACTCCCTTGTGATTACTGTACCGGTCCCTGAATCAGTAGCCGGTACACACAAGTTAACCTGTATATCATTGACATACATACGAATATCAGAGTATGCTATCTAAATAGACCGTCAAGGTCAATTGTCTGATACCTATAGCCCAACGGCTATAAACTTACAGCGGAAAATCAAGCGGTGGAGTAGCCCAGCAATATGCCTTACCCAACAGGCAACTGACTGGGGTTACGCCCTAACTGTCGTGATCGTAATCATATCTTCGGGATTGTTATCTCCTTCGTCTGGCCAAATCAACAAGCCAGGTGAGTACATTGAATGTACTCGCAAGCTATTCTCATAGGAGAATTATACTGCATTATTTCATGCAAAGTGTGATTCAAGGAATAGCTCTATCCTAAGTTGCGGTTGTGCGGAAATGTAAGTTTTCAATTTAAATACAAGAATAGTATATTCCAAAGCAGTTTTATAAACCAGAGCAATGCAAAGCAACAAAACTTCTCTTGAGGTAGACCCTGCTACCTCCTTTCCTCATCTCAAGTGATAGCTCAGTCCATACTACCCCGGGCAGTATGACTAGCCTCCTCGTTTCATTGCTCAGCTCGTACTATCCCGAATAGTACAGCTAGCCTCCACAACACAGTGCTCAGCTCGTGCTATCCCGGATAGCACGGCTAGCCTCCGCTTAACTCAATGCTCAGCCCGTACTATCCTGGATAGTATGGCTAGCCTCCTCCTTCTGCAATTCCTTGCTACCAGCCGTGTAGCGTAAATTGCACCCTGTGGACACATCATGCCCACGTCCTTAGTCCTTTTCCCCAGGTTTCGCAAATAAAACTCAGTCTAACCAATGTGTGGCCTTGCCAGTTCATGTCCATAACCGAGGACGCGGCTATTCGAATAGTTTTTAACACTCTGTAGAGGTTGTACGGGTTTATCCACAAGATGTAAGTCACTCTTGTTGCCGCACGTGTTCGGGTACACTTCACGAGGTGTACTGGCAGGGTTATTACAACGAGACCTTCGCCCGCTTCCATATTAGAGCTGGACTTGCTAGGTGGTTGACTCAACTTTTGCGTCCCGGACCAAAAATGAGACTCCCCACCTTTGTGTCCAGTCAACACCCAAACGCCCAGCGCCGGTGGATCTCTAGGACTTTAATCACCTAGTCACATACTTCCTACTTCCCACGGGTCCATACCCTAATACTTGCCGGGGTACTAAGCCAAGTCCTTCCCATAAAGGACATGTGGATGTACGGTGAGGAACTGGTTTAGCGGCACTTAGGCTCGGTCCTTAACTGATTCGAGCAAGGCTCCATTTCTCGATCCATGTTCATCCCGGACGACCATGCCACCATCAGACACTCTACAGCTCCAGGCTGCCATTACCATTCTTACCCGAATCAAAATCATCTCCAGTTTTATTTGGGGTTTTGACAAACATTTCTTTCAAATGCCACCTCGGATAACACATGCTACCTGAGGGTTTTATTTCTCATGTCCCAGGGTTTTTGTGAACACCGATCAAATGTTTAGTTTTGAGCTAAAGCGGGTCTAAGCATGGCTAAAGCCTATAGCCCTAATACTTTTGTCGGTCGTGAAACAACCGACTAATACTTCTAGGGTTACAAGGATCGGATATTTGAACCTAAGTCATATGTAGCTATGGGGTATAACTAGGTCTACATAAAATACCGTTCATATCCATATATCATGCAAGTTTCGCAAAAAAATAATTAAATTTCACACATATGGGATTCAACATGATCAAGGTGGGAATGCTTGCTTGGCGAATATTGGCTGGGGCTCGGTCTTGAACTCGGTACGACAACCGTCCAAAATCCTCCGCGCGATATCTTGTAATATCGTATCTACACGCCGGAAAATTGAATAAACAACGAGGCGAGAAATAACCAGATAAGAACCAACATATACTCATGAGTCTCTTGAGATATGTGCTCTGGGTTTAAAGATCTATTAGGGTTGTCAGAGAGGTGAGAAAGAATTAGCATCCCATGAAATAAAGGTCTTTTTGTAGAAATAGAAACCCTAGTTTAAATGGGTCCACCTCACGTTTAGCTTCCCGGATGCCCTTGACCCCTACATCTTGGGTGGTTTCTAGGGGGTATCAAATTTTAACCAGAATCTTAGAAGAATTCATTCCGAATATTTGGGTGTACGATTTAGGGTTTCAATGGATTCATCAATGGATACCCGTTCATAACGAATACTGGGTAACACGGCTTTTATTTATTCCTATTGCCTTAAGTATTCGGACCCTCAATTTTATATTGGCCCCAAATGGTTTTATTTATATATATATTATATATTTTTTAAAGGTATCAGGAAAAAGAATCAATTAGTTAGGTCGAGGTCGCTGTCATATACACGATACCTTTGTTTGGATTATATTCACACTTGGTCTCTAAAAAAAAAGGTTTCAATTCTCAGGGAAATGGACTGATATATGGTTTTGAACTGCAAGATTCGGAGGAAGGACCACTTCATTTGAATTATTATTATTATTACTATTTTTAAAGGGAGTATACACGATGTTTGGGTTTTGAACATAATCAATTTCAAGTTTCAGTATTTTCAAAAATTCTAAAAGTGGTACTAATAGAGGGAGCATGACATTTCAGGAATTTTGGCAAAGAATCGATCAGTTTGATCTTGTGGTTTTTAGAGAAGTAGCCGTCCGACTGTTAGTTATTTAAAGGACCTTCGCTGTTTAACTGATCCTGTTTTGGGGTGACTTCATAGGCGCATTCTGGAATCACACTTATTGCATAAGGCAGGTGTAAACAAAGGGTGTCCAGCAGATGTTACGCTTTCTCACTGCGGACACGTACTCACGAATTTATGCCTTCACCTCTTGTGCTAATGGGCCTGGGCCGTTCATATGATTCTCGGTTGATTGAGTAGCTTAGCACGCACGCTAACCGTAGCTTAAGTGGTAAGCCACCGGGTTTAGAAGGGAACAAACCAGCACTTACCCCGGCTGCGTTCGGTGGAGAGGGATAGCTCGACCGGCGGCAATGGCGTGCTCCCCTACCGGCGACGAGAAGAAGGGGCGTTGGCTGCGGATCGAGGGAGGAAGCTCGTGCTGCTCGGGAGTGGTTGTGACCGGGGTGGAGCTCCTGCGGCAGCTGAAGGGTGGGGAACGGAAAAGGGAATAGGCGCTAGGGGAGCTGAGGTTGGGTTGGAGCTCAAGGAGAGCTTCCTCTATAGTTGGAGCTCGGTTGTACTGACTCGGGAGGAAATGGGGGCAGCTATAGGGGGATTTTGCTCGACACCGATGAGGGGAGTCCGGATTCACCTCGCCAGAGATGATGAGAATGGTGGTGGCGTGGTGGATCTCCGGTGATTTGGTGAGACTCACTGGCGGTGATGGAGAGCACGGCGGTGGGTGATGGTGTTCGAGGCGAGGCTGGGGTGGCGGCGAGGATCGAATCCAGCTGGCTGTGGTGGTTCTTGGGCGAGTTCAACGGATTCGGCGGCGGTGAGCACCAGGCTACGGTGGTGGTGAATCCCGCTGGTCTTAGAGAAGGCGGGCTCGGTGGACGGTTGGAGAAGAAGCAAGGGGAGGGGTACCGGAGGTGAAATCGAAGGGACGGCGGCCGTGGTTGGTTGGCTCGGGATGAGATGCCGACGGCCTGGGTGGCAGCGGTGGAGAGTCCTCCCGTCGGTAGAGGCGGGCACGCCCGATGGTGAGGCTGGCCAAGTGGAGCTCGGGGGTTGGATGGCTGCAGCGGCCGGAGGGAGGGGCGTTGTCGGTTCAGCTCTAGGGAGATGGGGTGCAGCGGTGAGAGCTTGGAGTTCAAGTAGAGGTGAAGGGCGGGTTCAACTTGCTCTGGTCCAGAAGGAGAGTGAGCTCATCCACTGCTGTAGCTCGGGTTGGTTGGGTGGCTCAGCTTGAGGAGGTGACGCAGCTCGAGTTTTGGGAGCTTGGGGCAGTTCAGCACATGCATGGAGCTCGACTACATTTGGGAGAGTAGGGGATAGGAAAGAGGAGAGTTCCAGTGCTGGGATTAGTAGGGGAGAAGGAGTACGCCTGAGAGAAGAGATGAGTGCAGGAGGAAGTGAAGAAGAGGAAAGAAGTAGAGATCTTTGCTTGAGGAGAGTGTAGTTCAAAGAAGGATAGCAGCTGAAGTTCGGTTTGAAGGTTTAGTAGAGGATGCAGGATGATTTAGAAGGGGGTGGACGAGCAGTTAATTGGTACTATAGCAGCATAGTGAGGGTTGGCACCGAATTCAGATGTGGGGGCATCGCACTGTACATAGGGTAGTAGAGAGAGACTAAAGGAGAAGGAAGAAGGGAATAGGGGAAGCTGTTCGGGTAGAAATAGTTGGGCAGTTCAGTTTGGAGTAATTGCAGTACCCAGTTGCTATGAGTAGTAGAGAGTTAATGGCCAGCACTGAGCAAAGAAAAGGTGACAGTGTGCATAGGAGAAAGTAGGCACCGATTTCAGGAGATGAGGATGCGTGGCAGGTTCAGCAAGGGGAGTTATGCACCTCTCGGTGCATGAGTTGGCAAGAGAAGAGCGAGCAAGGAGTGAAGGAATAAAAGTGAGACAGTGCACTGGTGCAGAGATACGCTATAGAAATGAATGAGGTGTCTTAGGGGCACAGGGAAAATGGGCACCGGTTTCAGAAAGACATGTACGTGTCTTGGTGTGTCAGGAGGTGGTAATGAACACCAGGGAAAGGTTGGCACCGAATGCGGTAAAAGGGGAAAGAGATGGCACTTTGTACAGGAAAAACTGATAGCAGAAGGGAGAGAGGTTAATAGTGCATGAGCTGTTAGTCTTTATTTTATCCCGAGCTGGTTTCAGCTGTGCAGGTGACGGAGTCAGTGCCACATGCACATGTACGAGCACATATATATTTGGTGTGCTAGTTTTCATCCGATGAAAGGATTTGCATAAAGAGACACTAGGAAAATGGTACGATACTGATTAGTCATGTCTGCCGTAATACTAGAAGAATGTTTTCCCTCGGACATCCTGATTAGAACACGTCACCAGAGTCAGGCAAATCAGACAAGGATAGGAATGTCGAGCTTTCAGAAAACCAGGACAAAAGAACTAGGACCTTGGATTTTTCTTTAGCTCGAAAGAAATGAGTTAAGGTTTCCAGTGTATATATCCACGTATGCTTGAAAATTAAGCATATATAGGATGGAGACGGAGTCAGGATACTGGTAGAGAGTCATGGGAGTTAGGACTTGGGAAAACATTGCCGGTATGCTCGTATATACGCATAGCAGAGCCGAACAGTGAGTTAGGGTTCTGATCCGTAACTCAGGAGGAATGGATTAGGGTTCTGCGTATATGCGTGTACGTAAAAGAGATATATATGTGTTCGCACTCATGATAGGTCGTGGCGAAGTAGGTGGCAGAAGATCACTTCATTCGGAAGAGGTTTGCGACATATATACGTTTCCATTTCACAAAAGCACCGTGTGGGTACGTAGCCGTAGATGTCGGTCTAGGTTACACCGACTAGGAGAAGGAAGGGGACCAAAGCCGGAAGTTCTTGGCCCTCTTTGCTTTAGGGTTAGAATGATTTGACGTAAAGTTTTATTCAGGTGTAATTCAGTTAGCATTATTAGATAAAAGTTTTTGAAAGTCCTAATTTTTCGGGTTTTGGAAAATCGGGGTGTGACATGATGTGAGTTCGAGAGCGAGATGAGTTGATCAGGGCTTCGAGTGGTGGCGAGCAGCAGCAGGAGTGGCAGCAGATCCGCTGCGCGCCCCCCTGCAGGTGCATGCACGGCGCAGCGCAGGCAACACGGACATCGGCCACTGCGCGACCAACAGGTACGTGGATCATCGCACCTGTCTATGGTGTGTGCTATCTTCTCCTGTCTCGGCTCTACTTGGTGTGGCGAACGGCGAGAGGGACGGTGACCGATGAGATGACCCACTGGTGGAAGCACTGGGGCCCCACGCCCCGGGGAGTTTTTATGGGCAGGAGGACCCACCGGGTTTGTTGATTCCTCTTCGTGGCCCCGGTTTTCTCGCTCTAGTTCCATGTGGTCCTCCGTCCTCGCGTGCGGCAGCGGCAGCGGGGACGACGACGACAAGGCGGTGGTGGCGCCACTTCGGACCTGCACCAACAGTGCTTCGCTTGCTTGGTGGCTTGGTGCCGCGGGGTTAAATGCTACTCTGGATGTACAGGCAGGCACACTGCCACACTGGGCTCGTTGCCTCCGCCAGGGCGAGCAGCTTGCAGAGCTTCCGGGTTGCCTAGATAACTTATGACGCTGTTTTCTTTCTACTGATGCAATGGATAAGGCTGTTGCTCTATGACGCTGTGGAAGGTTAATTAACACATGCAAAGGGTGAAAACAAAAGGGACACGATCACGATTACTCCCTGTGCTTGTCATGTGCTCGTGGGAGCTTTTTACTCTTACCCCCGGGGAAATCGTAGCCAGAACTGTCAGGCAGATGATTGCAAAAGGAAAACGACATTTTACTTCACTGCCAAGTGCCAAAGCTACTGACATACATGTGGTAAAGAGAAACAACTGCATGTCTGCATGTTATCTACTAGGAATCAAGGACTAGTATTTTACATCTTCAGAAAGATATTGTATGGTCTTGCAAAAGACCGAAGATACTACTACCTTAGAATCCTTGACTGGGAGACTTTCTTGACATACGTCTTTCTGAAAGATGCTACTGCTATAGTACAATTTTTCTTCAATAAACTCTACCGACAGAGCATTGACTATTGGGAAAATGAGACCTGCTTGTGTCAAAGCACTCTCTAAAAGCACTGAGAGCAAGTAGCAACAAACAACAAAGGGGGGACGACCGAATAGACAGCGAACAAATAAACAGCAAATCTTTCCCGGTAAGGTTTGGCTTTATAGTGGAGGGGGGCACCTCAGATCTGCACACCTAGGGGATAGGGGACCGCGAGATCGCTGAGAGAAGCCGACCTGTAATATCAGGTACTATGGCCAAGGACTAATCAGAGCTTTTCAGTGGGAAAAAAATGGGCACATGTAATGGCGCCAACCATCCTGCAGTTCAACGTGTGGCACCAGCCACCACCACTTCAGGACCACGCACACAGGCCTCGCTCAAAAAGGACAGAGCTGATTGCTACTCCTGTATACTGCTCCTAACTAATATCCAGAGATTCCTTGCCTCACGAGCTCATATAACCATGTGCACTTCTGTGGCCTTGAGTGGATAGCACTCTCTCTGGCGGGGCATTGATTGGTCAGCCTTAATTTGTCCCTATCTTTCAATAGTTGGGCCCTAAGAATGGCACAGTGGGTGTGAGTAATAAGTTCATCCACAGAGGATAATAATTGTCCCCATCTTTTATGGCTGTTTCACTTGAGTGAGTCTTGTCAAGAGGTGAGGCTGTATTCGGTAGACTACAGGGTCCAGGGTCTAAACTTTAACGAGTATACAATCTACCAATGGAAATCTCCAAAGTATTACTCCCAAGTAGTGAAAAGAAACAATGAACATAACCATGAAGTTGATATAGAAGTGCAGGGCATGTTCGACGCAGCAACCAAGATAAAGACACAAAATATCCACAGTAAATCTCATTCCTGAACTTACGGCGCGTACCTAAGCAACACCTGGCAGGGACATTTGTCCAAGTTTCGTACACCAAGTCCATGTCAGTTCGATTGAGTTCACAGGTACCTTCTATCAGTATCTGTGGCTGTTCCATGAGGCCAAAGTACAAGAGGATTTGACATGGCTGGCGACGGCACCACACCACAATTTGCAGCAGGGCAATCACGGGACCAGTGGCCAGCCTTACCACACTTGAGACGCGCATCAGATGAGCTTGCTGAAGTTAATGTTCTCCCACCTTTGTCAGAATAAGGATCTGAAGATTGATTCGGGGAGTCCTTTGCCCAGTGGTTCTCTTGCCCACATTTGAAGCAGGACGAAGAGCTCTTGCTGATACTTTGATTGGTGGAGGTAACATCAGTTCGATATCGTGGTGAAGATTGCAGTGGAGCAGCTGTCCTAAGCTGTTGATCGTCACACCATTTGAAAAAGCCACAAGAGCTACCTCCCTGAGAGATTTGTCCCAGTTGAACACCAGCAAAGAGACATAAAATGCCCCCAAGTTACAAAAAGTGATACAATGATGTAAACATAAAGAAAAGGGTGAAAAAACAAGGAATATCGTGGCTTATTAAAATATAGGTGATGGTATCCTAGCATCGGTTGCTATCCAGTAAGACGCAGATAGAAAAATTGCTCCACTACAACAAAAGAATCTACGACATAAAGGAACTAGGAACTACCTCTATATCTCTTTTAGCAAATCAAGCAGATATGACTTTGATCTGGCGCTACAACAGATCATTTCTAGCATGCTTAGAATCGTGACAATAAAATAAGCAGCTTCGTGGGCAAAAAAGAGCATGCTGTTATTGTTCGAGGTATTACTATGTGATTCTGACAGAAACAATAAAGAACAAGGATATCTAATTAACTACCAATTGCAAGGCAGTCAGTGGAATGAATATTCCAGGGATAAATCCATGAAAAAAAAATGTGCCCATGCATATCAGATTAAACAAGCTGGTAAGAATAACAGTTCACCACGATCGAGAATAATCATTTTAATCGGGTCAAGATCCAAGCTGAAACTCAAACTAACCTTGTTGCTTAGCCATGAAAGCAAAAAAGTGAAAGAATATGAGGTGATACCATAAAAACTTAAATATGTTCTGTTGGCAATTAAATCTTATCCCATAAATACACTCTGCAACTCTGGCTATTGTACTGTCAACATCTTGTACCACTAAAAAAAACTTCTATCAGAATAACATGGAAGATGCGCAAGATATGATAGGCATGAATCATAATCACAAGATAAAAAGTTAAAAATGCCCAAGTTACTATCCAGATCAACACAGCAATTTCCAACCCTAGGAATTGATAATGATGACATCTTGCTGATGCCATGCTTACTAGGAGTAATACTTAGCACAAGAAACCGCAGATATTCAGTATAATTTGATGTGCAAAAATTCAACATATTGCATTAGATAAAAGGAATGAAGCTAACTTTCCAGAGCAACATGTCAGCAGCACAATGTGGTCACAGTAAAATATCGTGCAACGCAAGCATGGAACGAAGGGAGTAACTCTGGGGTTGGGGGTAAAAGAAATCAGATGAATGAACCTGAGCTGGGCAGCGATAAAACTGCCTCCCAACATTCACTCCTGCCTTTGTGGTGAGAATTAGGCAAATTCCAGCACCACAGGGGCAAAGCCTATTCACCGGCGACGTGTCAGACTGAAAAACTGTGTTGCTATGAGCATTTGCAGGGCCTGGAGATGGAGCATCACACCACTCAAAGAAGTTGCAACCTCCATTGTCCTAATGGTTACAAAAATATCATCAGCACAACAAATCAACCAAAACAGGAAAAGCAAAAGGAGACAAAAAACGTAGCCTTTTATCTTGAGTAAGAATTAAAATCTCCAGTTTTTGCTTAGCCACGTGTACTTGCATGAGCATATAGACATCAGCCAACAGAACAATAGTCCTTTATTGGTTAGCACATTCATCCAGAGGCTACGTTGGGCATTTGGGAGGTGAACACCATAGTTTGATCATGCCTTTGAAGCAGCATGCATACAAAGAACGGACATATTGGAGGTTGGGAATGCATTAGGGAAGCAACAGATGAACATTCACATGTATGCCTGCAGATTTGGCTAAAGGAAAATGAAGCAACAAGCTTATTTTATGCACTGATGCAAAATTTATCAAGTTTGATAGTATCAGTCACGAACACAAACCAAATTAAGTACAATAACAAATATTTAGTCAGATATCACATGAAAATAGATATAATACTTATAACATTGATCAACCACCGTACATGTCCAAAGTGCACCAATAGTTTCGACAGCCACAACAACTCTATATCACGTATCGAAAACTCGGATATGTCTAATTCTGGTTGATACCTCTATCCGGATGCGAAAGAAGATATCTGACTCCGAATCCAGAAAATACCTGAGCTGCCTTTCTGAATCCCACCTAAATGGGACAAATCTGTCCAAGATTGTCCAAATCAGATTGCACCCCTAGAGTCACATACCATTTTTCTATAGAAGTATTTCACCATTTTAGTAAAGAAAATCTGATGGTGTTAAAGATAATAGACAATAGAATTCAATGATACACAGTTATACCACATAAAAGAGGTTTGATATGGCATCTGCAAACGTCATTTGTTATTGAACTTGTAAGCAACAACCCAACAATATGCGTATCAAAGACTAAGCAATTGCTGGGGTGCAACCATTTAAATGAAACTAAAAACATATTACGTTATAAAAACCTGCTAGGAATTGGATTGCATTGAACTGAACATAGTTTCATGTGCCACTATATAGCAAAAGTGTTCAACAATTCCATCAAGCACATGCTAAGAACTGAGATACGATACACACTATTCACGGAACATATGAGCAAGTTCCTGAATTACTACTAAAAACATTATCCTACCAAGCCACCAGAAATTCAATGGAAAAGATTTAGTAAAGCTTCTTACCATAGTTACATGCCCACCCAAGGAAAATAATAGACAGAAAAAAGTTCTTCTAAACGGCTATACAAAGATATGACAAGCATCCAGACAGTCACTGCACCAATAATCATGTAAGGAACAAGTGCCAAAAAATCATAGCACCGAAATACTACTATACTGGGAAACACTAACCAATACATCAAGCACATTGGCAAAAAGCAACTCAGTAAAATTCTCAAAAGAAAAAGGATCTCAGCAAGCCACAGTGCCACATTATAATTATCACTTTAACCAACCAGCATGGGACATCCTTACACGACCGAAAATGGGACCTGGAGCTGTTGCACCTCCATTATCGAATAAAAATACACTATATCACACAGTGGTGGACCTAGAAGTCGATGGCAGGAGAAGCAGATATTTAACATGAGCTATACTGAAATACAGTCTCCAATCACATCAGAGTCAAACTGTAATTAGAATATCAGATGTAGGAAAGGCTATTGAACTTAATTTTACAACAAACAAAATATAGAATAAACGCGGCTGTGCCAGTAGAATACATCTATCATCAAATATTATATGATCTTTACTCTTAATTAAGATTCACTATCCTTTGCTAAAAATGCATGCGCACTGAGTTATTGTATATTTGCGTTAAGGGATTAACAATTTAACATGGCATGGCTGGTGGGCACCCAGAGCGGCACACTAGCCGCTCTGGATTTTGGTCCGTCACTGATAGTGCATGCGCAACATGGTACAAGGAACATTGTTATTAATCTGGAGTTCTGGACTACTCAGGCCTCCTTTGGTTTGCAGGAATTTTGTAGGATAGGATTACCATAGGAAAATTTCCTTTACAGCCCTTTGGTTTGCAGGAATAGAATCCTATTCCTGTATAGGATTGGTTCCTATCCCACATATTTTACAGGAAAGGAAACATTAGGTCCGAACTAATGGAAAAATTCCTGTGGCGCGAAGACGCGCGCATCGGCAAGGATTCCCTCGCTTTTTTGGCTCACTCCCGCCGCTCGCTCGCGTACATACGTACAGGGAGGGGAACAGAATCGAACTTTTACAACCTGTGTCCTGACCTCCTCGCATTAGCGCATCTCCCGACCTGAAGACCGATCCGGCGGGGACGCCGGCAGCAGACTTGATTGGCTTGGCTGCGAGCGGCCGAGCAACGCAGCCACGGTCGAACGGCGGGCAGCGACCACCGGCAAGCTGGAGACCAACTACCGCCGAGCGGCAAACCTAGAAGCTCCAGCGGCATCCTCCGTCTGCCGCAGATCTCTGCAGGTCGGGATCCATCTTCCCTTTTCTCTCCCGAATTTAGATATGTTGCTTATTAGTGGAGAGATAGTTAATTACGAAGCCCGTATCATGGCGAGCTAGGCTAGGCTCGAGCTACCACACGCAAGATGGAGGGTTGGGCGGCGTAGAGGACGGACCTTCCGGCATTCGATGTAGGCGGAGAGGAGGGAGTGGTAGCGACGGTGCCCGGCGATCTGCGCCTTCATCAGCTCTGTCGACAGATCCGCCGTCCGGTGGGCCGTGGCCGCCGGCGGATGCGGCGGCGGCGAGCTGGCCCCGCGGCCGGCGACCCCGGACGCCTCGCTGCACGCCGCGCCGCCCCCGCCGCGCGAGATCCCCGGGTGGATGCTGCACAGATCCTCCATCTCCTAGCTCCCCGGCCCGCGCGCTCTAGCTAGCTCCCACCTTCCTCGCTGCTGCATCCTCTGCTGCTGGTGCTGCAGAGGTGCAGGGCTGTGATCTCGGCGGCAGAAGCGGGAGACATGGGGAAGCTTTGGGAGGATGGAGGAGTCAGAGAGATGGAAGCAGCTAGCTGCCGCGAGATTGGGAAAAGGGAAACGAATAGCTTGGAGCAAAGCAACCTTGCTTGGTAAAGTTTTATTGCTAGGTGTTTTTTTCTACTTTTATGTGGAGAAAAATTTGGACTTTTCGTGTTGTAAGAGAGAGATAGGGCAATCGATCGGTGGTTGGTTTGCATGGATGTCCCTGTTGGAGTTGGCTTATCTAATTTCGTTTCAATCTCTTGTTATGATGGTTAATAATATTGTGAAGAGGTTGTTGTTATGCTTCACTGGTCATTGGCATCCTAATCTTTTAATAAATCCAGCAGCTTGTATCATGGATTTAATTGTTATGCTTGTAAGTAGACTCAAATACCATACTTCCTTCCTATTATATTTTAGACCCTGTAACTAAAGTTCAGTACGGTTTAGTTTCTTCCAATGGATGATCAAGGCAAGATGATAGACTTTAGTATTCAAGGACTTGATGACCCACGAGTTCAGCTAGAGGACTTCAAGACCTCATCCAAATATTGGTCACCATCAGGACAATGGTACAATTTCTCTTATTCTCATTCAAGTTAATATGGTAAAATTTAATCACGGAAGCACAATTGCATAATGTTTAATATATTCAAGGACTTGACGAACTGGAGTTCACTCAAAGGACTGCAAGACCTCGTACAAATATTGGTCACAATCAGGACAATTGTACGAATTCTCTTATTCTCAGTTAAGTTAATTTGGTGAAATTTAATACGGAAGCACAATTGCATAATGTTTAATATATTCGAGGACTTGATGAACCGGAGTTCACTCAAAGGACTACAAGACCTCATACAAATATTGGTCACAATCAGGACAATGGTACGAATTCTCTTATTCTCAGTTAAGTTAATTTGGTGAAATTTAATAAGGAAGCACAATTGCATAATGTTTAATATATTCAAGGACTTGATGACCTGGAGTTCACTCAAAGGACTATAGGACGTCATCGTAATATTGGTATGTAGCAGCGTTGTGATGACCTGGAGTTTGATCAAAGGATTGCAAGGCAGCATAAGGATAGTGGTATGAGATCTCTTAATCTCAGTCTTGTTATTTAATATAGCTCTATGCTTTGCAGTTTCAAAGTCCAGAAAGGGTCTTCCTAGAGCCAAATGGAATCACCAAATGAAGCTATTTCTTATTCAACAGCTGAAAGATTTTAATGTCCCGGGTTATAGAACTCAGAATGCCTGGAGTAAAGAGGCATGGAATAAGATTGTGGATAACATAAACCAAAAGGTTGGCATGTCACTCGCCGTTACCAAAGTGAAACAAAAGGAACAGGATCTGAAGAAAGACTTCCGCGCTGTGAAAGATTTGGTGGCCGAGAGTGGCTTCGGTTGGGACCACATTGGAATGAAAGTTGTTGCACCAGATGCTGTTTGGGAGTCATTTGGGGAGCGTAATAACAAGGATGCACTCATATGGAGAGACAAACATTTTCCATATTATGATGATTTATTTGCACTGTATGAAGGTAAGTTATACAATAATATTGTTTTGAACAAATTTATGTGTTGTAAACATGTTCTGGCTTGTTTTTATTTATCTGTAGGCCGGTATGCTGAAGGAAAGAATAGGCGTGGCATGGACTATTATGCAAACAAGGATAAAGAACCATCGTAAATCCTATTTGCAGAATCACAAGGGACCAATGATTATGATGGATCACCCTCACGTAATATGAATGCTGCTGATGAGCCATATATGCATTTTCCCTTAGAAGAAGAAGGTGAGAAAAGCACTTCTGATTTTCCCCAGCAGCAATGCTCGTTAAGGCGCTCCACACGAATGAATTCCCAGTTTGTGAAAACATCGGAAATGTGTGCAGCAAGGTCCAGAAAGAGACAGAGAACCAATGATTTTCAAGAGAAATACTTGAAGCTCAAGAGGGAAGAAATAGAACAATTTGCAGCTATCGAGGAGAAGAAGCTTGAGGATCCCTACAGCATCAGTAGGTGTATCACAACACTTGAACGGCTACCTGGTCTACAAATGGCTGATATGGTGATGGCCGCAGATGTCTTCAAAAGTAAGGAGAGTAGAGAACTTTTCCTATCATTTTCTACCGATGAAGCAAGGTTAGCCTGGGTCAAAAGGCAGATTGGGCATAGCTAAGCAAATTAGTAGATAGCACTTATGATGCACGAAGTCTTTTGTTAGACGCAAACAAGGTACGTGGCTGGCTAGGTAATATTTTGGAAGAATTACTTGTGGTAGAAAATGAACTAGCACAATTGCATAGAAATATTTTGGTACAACTAATTGCTGCAGAAAATGAACGAGCAAGCATGTACTACTTTGCTTCAATTAATATTGCAAGTTTGACATTGCCATACATTTTTTTGCAGTATACATTGCAATACATATATCAAGCTCTTCTTGCAATATAATCCTCCCACATTTTATTTGCTATATAATCCCGTAGTTGGATTCTTGCTTCTTTTGTGTTATTGAATGCTCCAACATCACTAGTGTAGTTTTCATCTCCCGTGGGCACATCCACAATTAGACGTGGGTCAATATCTAGAATGTCATTGTTGAGCCATGACGCATCTCCATTATAAAGCCGTATGAAATTATGTAGAACACAACATGCCATTGATATGTCAACTTGTTTGCCGATAGAATAGTGTGTAGCAACTTTCAGAATCGGAAATCTCTTTTTCACTATGCCAATTATTCTCTCTACATGATTCCGTAGTTGTGCATGACGAAGGTTAAATAGCTCCTTATAATTCCGAGGCCTTTGGCGTGCTCTCGCTTGTTCTTGCAAATGATATCTAGTTCCACGGTATGGGGTAAGAAATTGTGGTGTGTTTGCATAACCCACATCTACAAGATAATATTTACCAGGAGGTACTTGAAACCCATGGTTAAGTGCGTCTTGCAGAACCCTTGCATCCGAGGCTGATCCCTCCTAGCCAGGATGCACATGCACAAACCTCAAATCAAAGTCACATGCAACCATAACATCTTGTATGATTGTTTGCTTTCTGTTTCGAAATGGCTCTTGTTCATATGGTGAGACAGTCATTGGAATATGAGTACCATCAATAGCACCAATGCAGTCCTGTATTCATATGATATTCGTGAGATATTATTTTGAATAAAACTTCGAACAATCATGTTACATTTTACCACTATGAAGTAAGAAAGATATGGGAATGTATGCTTACACTGAAGTAGGGATGGAAGTGTGGTCTCCTCAAGACATTATGTGGTCGAAGAGAAGGTGGACGTATATAGATGCATGTAAGCTTTGTAATTGCGTCTAGCACATCTCCAAAGTGTCGACTGATGGTTTCTCCACTGTGTTGGAACCGATCCTGCAAGGTTTCGTTACTAGCATTTTTTGCTACTGCATATAAAAATATTGCAACCTTTTCTTCCAGGGAGACTATTGTTGAATCCTCAAGTAGTTCATTCTCACGCAACTTCTCAACTAGAGCACGGGAAAATGTAAGCCTCCATTCTGAAATGCCTTTTACATAAGCTTTCATGTCCACTTAAGATTTCCTGGACGTAAGCAGCTCCTGTAAGACTGAATGTATGCATTGGTTTTTTGTCTCTTCCTTCTTCCATGGTAGGGAAGACAAATAGCATGAATTCATCTTCCATCTGTGACCTTCTTCTATAGCTTGGATCCATTGAAATGACTAGAAATCAGCAAGAAATGCTAAAAATATTTGGCTATTCTATCAGTGAGATATGGATCAGCAAAGAAAATACGAAAGAGCTAAAACATACTGTCAATGTATATGTACTAACTGTTACTTGTTGTTATGTTATCCTAGTTGCACTCAGCTGTATGTTGTTCCTGCTGGACATGCAGCTACTGGAGGTGAGTCCTTGCTGTTTTGTTAGCTAACTATAAGCTGAAGAGGAGATATGTTGTCTGTTCTCTCCATAAGCAAGTTGTTCAGGGATATATAAGGTGGATGTATGCCTACAGCCAATGGCTAGATGTTTCAAGGCACTAACGGCTAGTTGTTTCAAACATAAAAGAAATATTTCTTTATGTTTCCCGTGTTTGTTCCTATCCTGTGAACCAAATACCATCCTTTTTCCTATTCCTATGCTTTGAGTATTCATAGGATTTGAGATACATACCACCTCATTTTCTATAGTTTTCCTATTCCTATGGCATTCCTATCCTAGGAACCAAAGGAGGCCTCGGTACCTCCAAGTCCCTACAACTCACATATCAGACAAAACCACATAGCCTTGCAAGCAACAGCTCTCGAAATTACACGTTATAGGACTTGGACCTATCCACATGTCAGATAAAACAACATAGCATTGCAAGCAACTGATCTCGAAATTACACGCTAAATAGTAGTAACAGGATGATGTCATTTTGTAACACTCAGGTCCCTGACACTCACCCGCATAGAGCACCTGTAGAACCTGCGGCCGGCGTTCCGGGGCGTGTTAGACGTGAGCACGAGGCAGATCCCAGCGCCGCAGGGGCACGCCTTCTCCTTCACCTCCCCGCTCGCATCCACATAACCGCCGCCGCCACTGCCGCCGATTCCCCTCCGCCGCCACCGCCGCCACTCGCGGGAACGGATTGGTGGCAGTCCCTCGCCCAGTGGCTGGTGTCCCCGCACTTGAAGCACGCGCCCCTCGCAATCTGCGAGCCGCCGGCGCCGCCAGCAGGGGTGGTGACTGGGGCTCTGGAGCCGCCGGGACGCTTGTGGGCATGGGTCAGGGTTTCCTGCTGCCGCTTCCAGGCGGAGCTGTGGTTGCCCTTGAGCGCGGACAGGGAGGACCCCTCGGAGGCGGCGGGGGTCGGTGACGGGGAGGTGGAGAGGCGGTGGCGCTTGGAGGACGCGATCGCGGCGGCCTCAGTGGCCTCGACGGCCAGGAGGAAGGCCTCCTCGTCGTCGACGTCGAGCAAGGACATGATCGGGGCTCGCTGTTGGGGGAGGGGCAGTGGAAGGAGGCGGTGTGGTCTGAGATTTCGGGAGAGGTTTCGTACGGGAGTTTTGGGTTTTTTTGCCGCGGAAGACGGAGCGAAATGGTGCGACGCCGGGAAGATTTTCCCCGTGTTTGGTGGGCCGCACAAGAAGTGGTTGGTATAGCTGGGCTGGAGAGCCTTGTGTGCAGAATACTTCGGCTCCGTCGGCCGTGGCATGTTCTGCCATTTGAGTTTTTTAATAATGAAAGAGCGAGCTCATGTGATAGACCTGGCCATCTAGGGTTTCTCATCCTCTAGCAACTTCATGTTGCCAGCAAGTTCGCCTCCGATCCCGAGTGGAATTTGTACTTCCTGATTGCTATAAAGGGCTGTCTCGTGGTGTCCTCGGTTGTGGAAGATCACGCTGGTTCTTGCGAACGTTTTGGGAGACCTTTGGACGCCCCAATCTGCACTGGTCAGTTTTGGTGGAGATGTCGGACGAGGCATCGGCAACGTGGGCAAGTGGTTCGGGGAGTCAGAAGATGCCGGAGCTGGATGATCTCTTTGATAGTTTGGAGATTCAAGAGGATGAGTTTGATGATGTGTCCTTTGACGATGTGGAGGAGGAATTGAAGATGGGCACCAAGTGGCTGGCTCTTGCGTGTGTACATGCTGCTAAACCATTTAGTCAAGATGCTTTCTATTCGAACATGAGATATGCATGTGGGCTTGCTCGAGATGTTCGTTTCAAAGCTATCGGGAAGAATCTGTTTAGTTTGCAGTTTTTTTGTCTGGAGGATTGGGAGAAGGTGATGGAGGAGGGACCTTGGATTTTCAGGGGGTGTGCTGTTTTGCTTGAGCCATATGATGGCTTCTCCAAGGCGTCCGAGGTAGTTCTTAGCTCCTTGCCAATCTAGGCTTAGATTCATGGTTTGCCGGAAGCATATTGTAAGGAGAAGCCGGTGGCCAAGTTAGCTGAGCGTATTGGGAAGTTGATTTGCATGGAACTAGAGGAGGAGATGGGCACGATGTGCAACTTCGTACGTGTGCGAGTAAAGCTACAGGTGCAGTCGCCTTTGACTCGGTTTGTTTCAATATCGAGGGGTGGCAAGAGGACAATCTTTCGGGTCCGTTATGAGAGATTGCCAAGGTTCTGTGCGGTATGCGGCCACTTGGTCATCATCATAAGGAGTGTGGTTCTAGCGAGCATGGCGAGAAAGACTTACGATTTGGAGCATGGATGGTAGCTGATATGGTGTGGCACGGCCGATCATGCTTTGTGGTTGGTCGAGGGGCATTCTGGGGTGGACATGGTGGTGGTCCGAGGAGCTGAGATGTGGGTGCTGGATGGAGATCGGGAAGGCGAACTAGTGAGAACACTTTCTCTGTTTTTTAGGAAGGGTAGGAGGAGGATCTGCATGATACGGGATCCAACCCTTTGAAGATCAGTGAATAAGTGACTATGGAGGTAGATAAGGGTGTTAGAAAATGCCTTGCGTTGGGGGATAAGGTGGATGGAAAGGAGGGAGATGTGAAAGGGAAGAGTAGTGGAATGAACCATGGGGAGACTGAGCTGTGGCAACTTGCAGTGGTTCCGCCTCCCCCTATGGGGAGTCTGACCAAAAGGGAGTTGAAGAAAGCAAAGAAGGATGGGCGAGCGGGCTCTGGTTCCAGTGATAACTCTATATCGGCGGGCTCCTAAGCGGGGTCTGACTGGGTGCAATGAAAATCCTCAGCTGGAATTATCGCGGCATTGGCAACGCCGCGACTGTTCATGAGCTCCGGGAGCTCATTAACAATTGCAAGCCACTGGTTCTTTGCTTGGTGGAAACACAGATTGCGAAGAGTCGCGTTGAGGGTCTCAGATTGTCATTGGGGTTTGATAAGTGTTCTGCTATTGATAGTGCAGGAAGAAGTGGTGGCTTAGCGATATATTGGAATAAGGATTTACACTTGCGTGTCTTGAACTTCTCCCAACATGTTATTGACACTGAAATAACGAAGCTGGGGGGGTCAGCCGTGGCGGATGTCGTTATTCTATGGTGTAGTTGACCACCAGTTCCGTTCACGTACATGGGACACAATGAAGATGTTGAAAGGAGATTCTGATCTTCTGTGGGCCTGTATTGGAGATTTTAATGAAGTTCTTGAGCGGGAGGAACAACTAGGGAGTCATGATCGTGACATGAGACAAGTGGAGGCATTTAGGGAGGCGGTAGATGTCTGTGAACTGTGTGATCTTGGGTTTGTGAGGTTGAATTGGACGTTTGAAAAGAGGGCGCGTGGTGGCTCTTTTTGCTGAGTTAGACTTGATCGAGCTTTGGCAACAACACTGTGGTGTTTGCATTTCCCGTTTGCCTCGGTCCGCCACTTGACAGCGGTGAAGTCGGATCACTCGCCCATATTGTTGAGTACTGCAAGTGGAGCAAGGAGGAGCAGGGCGGTTGGGAGACCTTTCCGTTATGAAGTCATGTGGCAAATGCACTCGGGTTTCCGTGTTCATCTGGATCAGGTTTGGGGTGCTGGAGAAGGTGGTTTGAGCATTCAGTCCCTGTGCACGAAGTTGAAACTTGTGGCGGGTGATCTAATGTCTTGGAGCTCTATGAATTTTGGTAATGTTCGGCGAGAGCTCCGTGATCTTATGCAACAGATTGAGAGTTTAAGAGCAGACCTAGCACGCGATGGACCGTCGGTTCAGAAAGTTCAAGCTCTGGACCGAGTGGCTCATTTGAATTATCAAGAGGAGATAATGTGGCGCCGGAGGTCACAGGTTCAGTGGCTCGCTAAGGGGGATAGAAACACTTGTTTTTCCATAACAAGGTGAGTCGACGGAAGCGTAAGAACACTATTGTACAGTTGATGCGTGCTGATGGTACCATCACTGAGGATAGTGCGAAAATGAAGAGATTAGCTACCACTTTTTGCAAAAATTTGTACACGTCGAAGGGAACTATTGGGATGGAGGAGGTGTTGTCGCATGTTCCGACTAAGGTGACAGTTGATATGAATATGATGTTATTAGCTCCGTTTGCGCTGCAGGAGGTGAAGGATGCACTATTCTAGATGTTTCCCATGAAAGCTCTAGGGCCAGATGGCTTTCCAACTCATTTCTTTCAGCGGCATTGGGATCTTTTGGGGGATGAGGTCTCTAAGGCGGCTTTGGGTGTTCTCAATGGAGATGACTCGTTTGAAGGTATCAATGACACGTTCATTTTTTTAATTCCAAAGGTTATTAATCCAACTTCTCTGAGTCAGTTCAGGCCAATTAGGTTGTGTAATGTGATTGTGAAGATCATATCAAAAGTGCTAGCAAATCACTTGAAGAAGATCCTTCCTGAGATAATCTCCGTAGAACAGTCAGCGGTCGTTCCTGGAAGACTAGTTACTGATAATATTATAGCTGCTTACGAGTGTCTACACTTTATGAAGAAGAAGAAGTCAAAGAATAATGGTTGCTGTGCCTTGAAGTTAGATAGGATGAAAGCGTACGACCGGGTTGAAGGGATTTATCTTCAATCTATAATGCTCAAGTTGGGTTTCGGCGAGCGATGGGTTGAGCTTATTATGCACGGTGTCACATCGGTGTCTTTTTCTGTTCTTTTTAATGGTGAACAAGCAGACATATTCCAGCCATCCAGGGGCCCGCGACAGGGTGATCCACTCTCCCCATATTTGTTTCTTTTGGCTGTTGAAGGCCTCTCCTGCATGCTTAAGGCGTGCAGCCAAGATGTCAATCTCAGGAGAATAAAGGCGGCTCATTCAGCTCCGGCAATCAACCACTTGTTTTTCGCGGATGACATTTTACTCTTTTTTGGTGCTAATGTTAGGGGAGCCACCGATTTGGGGGACATTTTGAAGAAGTACAATGATGCGTCAGGTCAGCAGATCAATTTTGATAAGTCGTCAATCCTTTTTAGCAAGGGATGCATGGCAGCGACGCGGGCTTCTATTAAATTTGTCCTAGCTGTGGATAATGAGGCCCTTTCTGATCGCTTCCTGGGTATGCCTATGAATGTTGGGAGATCAAAGAATCGCGCGTTCAAGTATTTGAAAGATCATATTTGGAACAGGGTCCAAGGTTGGATGGAGAAGACTCTCTCTAAGGGGGAAAAGAAGTGTTGATCAAGGCTATTGCTCAAGCAGTTCCTATATTCTCTATGGCATGCTTTAAGCTGCCAAGAGGTCTATGCTAGCACCTGAATGGTTTGTTACGCAAATTTGGTGGGGTAGCAAGCAAGGGGAGAGGAAGACAGCTTGGGTGGCCTAGGATACCATGGTGATGCCCAAGTATATGGGGGGTCTTGGTTTTAGAGACTTTGAGTTGTTCAACCTAGCTCTTCTGATGCGACAAGCATGGAGGATTTTGTAAGACCCAACAACTTTGAGCGCCAGGATCCTAAGGGTAGTATACTATCCGGAATCTGATTTGCTGCATGCTGAGTTGGGGAGACGTCCATCTCAAGTGTGGCACTCAATCATTGAAGGAAGGGACATTTTGAACTAGGGAATTATACGGAGAATTGGCAATGGTGCATCTACCAAGATATGGGAGCACAATTGGCTCCCGAGGGACTTTATGCTGTGCCTGATCTGCTCACGTGTGAAAGAGCATCTAGGCCCTAATTTGGTTTTGATGGTTAATGGCAACCTAAACTGGAATCTAATGTTTACATTTGAGTGTAAGCAGATCTTACAGGTTCCATGATGAAGGGCTATCCAGAGAAGGATGGCCACCAAAAAGGTACAAGGTGATTTCAAGGACAAAGAGATGGCTGTGCTAGGGAGCTGTGCCACAGCTGAGAAGAAGCTGGTGCTGTGCAGGGAGCTGCAAGCAGGGTGATGGTGGCTTGATGCGTCAAGGGCCGTGACTTCAGCTGGTGGCAGGTGAAACCTAGATTTGCTAGTTTCTTTGAGTCCATAGGAACCACCCGTACTATCAAGAGGGATGAAAAAGTAGCAGTTATCTAAGGGAACCTTGCTCATTGCTCAGAGTGTTGGTCAAGGGGATTGGTGCTTTGAGGCCAATTGCCCTGTGTCAATAGCTTTGCACAAAAGTATGTAGCTGTGTGAAAACCCTAGAGCCTTAGGCACCTGTGTGACACAGCTGTGTCACAGGTGATCTTCTGCTCTATGTCTCAGGTACACCTCTGTACCGGGAGAGAGCTTGTAAAAGCTAAGAGATCTGCTCTGCGATAGGGTCTGCTGTGTCAGGGGTCTGTCGGAGGTTCTCTCCTTTTCAGGTAGCTTAGGTAGAGTATGCTGATGGCATGTAGTGTGCCAGGACCGGGCTGAGTAGTGCTGCTATCAGCTGAGGGTTCACCTGTGTGTGCCGCCGGTGACACAGGTGTCGGTCTGCCTGAGCCGGTTACAGTTGGGCGTAGGGTGTAGCTGTGTCACCGGTGGTTGACACCGGTGGCTCACTTAATCCTACGTGGCAACAGGGTAACGGTCAGGTGTCTGTGGACCCTATATATAGGGGACCAGGGGAGGACTATGTTCTCAACCTTGCTCAAATCAGTGATTCACATACGACCGTTGTAAAGCCTCCAACCACTCCACAAGAGCCAAGCGCCTAAGGGTTAGTTCGAGTGGGTTTGTGAGCTAGAGCACGAGCAAAGGTTCCTCCAAGAGATTGCTGCTGGATCATCTGTTACTCTTGGAGTTTGTCTGCTCCTAGACGGGTGTAGGAGTTGCTGGTATCACCCAACCTTGTGTGGGCTGAACCAGTAGTTTATGAAGGTGCTCTGAGGTCTACCTGCTGCAAGGCAAAAGGATCTCCACAAGCAAAAGGAAGAGTCCTGAAAGATCAGGTACTCGGAGAACAAGCACGATTCAGTGCTGGCCAACTCTTAGGAGTGGTCTCTCCAACGGAGACGTACCTTCTCTGCAAAGAGTTGGGAACTTCGGTGAAAATCCTCTGAGTCTCCTTTACTTCCTGTATTGCATGCATATCTGCTCATACTTACCTGCTTGTGTCTCTTAGACTTGATCTGCTAAGCTTACCTTTTCACCTGTGCTAGATCACCTTTATACCTGTGTGTGTTCATCTGTTACTCAGCTGTTTCATTCACTTGTATTCACCTGTGCTAGCACCTGTGTCACAGTTAGCCTAAGTAGAGCACCTGTGTCAGGTTATCTCTTCACCTGTGCCTTTCACCTGTGTGACAGTTGTGTGTTAATTTACACATAGTTTTCATCTGTGTCACTCACCTGTGTCACAGCTGTCCACTATCAACTTGTGAAGTTAATCTGATAACTTAAACAGAAGATTAAAAGGGGAAATTTTATAAGCCAACTATTCACCCCCCCTCTAGTCGGCATCTCGGTCCTTTCAATTGGTATCAGAGCGGGTTGCTCTTTGAATTGGCTTAATCGCCAGAGTAAAGGATGTCGGGCTACGAGGGTAAAATACCTGTCTTCACTGGATCTAACTATGCTTTCTGGAAGAGGAAGATGCAGATGCATCTTACCGCGATCGATCCAGATGTGTGGGATATTGTTGATGCAGGATACAAGGTAGAGAAGGCTGATGCTCTCACCATCAACGACAAAAGAAATATCCAGAATAATGCCAGAGCTGCCACTGCCATCTTCATGGGCTTGCAAGAACATGACTTTAACAGAGTCAGCACACTGGAGTCTGCTAAGGAGATTTGGGATACCCTTCAGCAGATATATGAGGGCAGTGACACTCTGAAGAAGTCCAAGAGAGGACTGCTAGAGTCAACTCTAGAGAGATTTGAGCATGAACATGGAGAAGACATAAATTCTCTATACTCAAGATTGACTCTCATCACCAATCAACTGAAGACATTGGGTTCCAACCGAGTTGAGGATGAAGATGTCATCAAGAAATTCTTATCTGTGCTGCCCAAGCCTTACAGAACCCTAGTCCTGATGCTCAAGGAGAAAGAGGGATTCAGTAAGATGAAGCCTACAGAAGTGCTGGGAAGAATCCTCACTCATGAGATGGAGCTCAAACAAGAGGGCAAGCACAGCACCTCCTCAGGACCCAAGAAGAATATTGCTCTGAAGACCACTGCTCAAGCTTCACTACCAGACAGTGATAGCAGTGATGATCTATCTGATGACATGTCAAGTGGTGAAGAGAATGAGCTACTCCTTCTTACCAGAAACTTCAGAAAATTCTATAGGAAGAAGAAGCAGTTTGGATCAACAGATAGATTCAGAGGCAAGAAGCCCTCCAAGGACAACAAGTGTTTTGAATGTGGCAAGGAAGGCTACTTCGCAGCTGATTGCCCCAGCAAAAGGAAGGACAAAGGAAGAAGGAATTCCACAACAAGAAGAAGACTTTCAACAAGCATCCTTCCTATTCCAAGAACAAGGCTACTGCTAGAGCCTATGTAGGGCAAGCCTAGGTTTCAGATGACTCTGGTTCAGATGGAGAATCAGAAGAAGAAGATGTCCAGGTCGCTGGGATAGCAATCTCCATGGCTGACACACCCAGCTGTGTCACAGCCAAGCCAGACAGCTCCAAGCGGTTCTCCAAAGCTGATCAAGCTTCATCTACTCCTGCTCCCTTATGCCTCATGGCTAAGGACTCCAAGGTATTGACTGAAGATGATTTCTCTGATTATGCTGAACTAATGGATATCTTGGAGAGAACAGAGAAGGGTTTCTGCAGGGAGAGGAAGGAGAACATATCCCTTAGGGATAAGTTGAGGGAGCTGAAAGTGACCTGTGATGAAATCACAGATGACAGGGAGGATCTCAGGTTGAATCATGAGAACCTGGAGATAGCTCATGAGAAGCTCAGATCAGCACATGAGCTTCTCCTCAAGGAGCATGAAGAGTTAAGGCAAAGCATGCCTTATGCATTGATATTTCTGATAATATTGCTGAAGCTATGCCTTTACCTGCTCCTACTGTCATTGAATCATGTTTAAACTGTGCCAGCAGAATCAATCTTCTAACATCTACAGGTGGAGTGGTAGACAACTCTAAGAAGGCCTCAACCTCTATTGTTACTAACTCTGTGGATGCAGCTGAGCACAGCAAGCTCAAAGAGGAGCTAGAAGAGCTTAAGAGGCTCATGAGAAAAGGCCTCTGCAGTGCCAACATTGGCATGCAAAACTATCAGCTTATAAGAGCTGAAATGCTGAGAAAGAATGAAGGCCGAAGAGGCTTGGGTTATTCTACCCCTACTGCTAAAGATAAACTGCCTGCTGCCACTAACATCTGTCTTGCAGCAAAATTTGTGAAACAGACAGGAACTAATGACAACAAGAGTGTTGGTCATGAGCAGAGAAAGAGGAATGAAGCTAGCATTCCTTCTAACCCAAGCTATGTTTTGCAGAAGGATAAGAAGGGAAAGATAGTGGCCAAGTACATAGGTCGCAGGCGCCTGACGAAGTGGTTGTCTGCCATCTGGGTGCCTAAGTCTACTCTTACCGGTGTCACCGGTGGCTCACACAGCTGTGTATCCACCTGTGGCACAAGCAGATCTAACAGGCCACTAACCCATGTGTCTAAGGTTGCAGGTGACTGCCAGCCAAAGAGGATCAAAGTCATATCATCTATTGCTGATGCTGCTAACCTTAAGCACAAATATGCTATATATACATCTGCTACTTCTGCTTATGATAAAACTGCAAAGGGAACCAAACATGTTTGGGTCCCTAAGTGTCATCACTAATCTTGCAGGAAACTGTCTCCAGTAGAACTGATTGGATTGTGGACAATAGATGTACACAACATATGACTGGAGGCAGAGAGGAGTTTGTAGAGATCACAAATGAAAATCTTCCAAGCAAACATGTGATCTATGCAGACAACTCAAAAGGGAAGGTAAATGGCATTGGTAAAGTTACCATTTCTGAGAATCACTCCTTATCTAATGTAATGCTTGTTGATCAGATAGGCTATAGTCTGATGTCTGTGTCACAGTTGTGTGACACAGGCATGAAAGTCACTTTCTATCCTGAAAAGGTTATAGCTTCTAAACTATCTGATGATTCACAAGTATTTGAAGGATGCAGGTTTGGTAAGCTATACATTGTGAACTTCTATGAACAGCCTGCAGCAGCTCCATAGTGTCTAATGGCCAAGACCAGCCTTGGATGGCTGTGGCACAGGCGGCTAGGACATGCAGAGATGAAGCTCCTGAACAAGCTGAGCAAGCATGACTTCGTCAAAGGCTTGGAGAAAGTGAAGTTCGAGAAGGACAAACCCTGCAGTGCATGTCAAGCCGGAAAGCAAGTTGGAGCTGCCCATCGACCTAAGAACATCATGACCACCTCCACTCCCTTCGAGCTCATTCACATTGACCTATTTGGTCCAACAACATATGAGAGCTTAGGAGGTAACAAATATGGCTTTGTCATTGTAGATGACTTTTCTAGGTATACTTGGGTTTTCTTTTTGAAGGAGAAGACACAGGTGTACAAGAAGTTCAAGCATCTCATTGTCAGAGTCCAAAATGAGTGGAAGGTGAATCTTGTGAAGGTCAGGAGTGACAATGGGAGTGAGTTCAAGAACTCCAAGGTGGAAGCATTTCTGGACAAGCATGGAATCAAGCATGAATTTTCAGGTCCATATGCTCCACAACAGAATGGAGTGGTGGAGAGGAAGAACAGAACGCTGATAGAGATAGCAAGGACTCTTCTAGACGAATACAAGACTTCACCAAGATTTTGGGCTGAAGCTGTCAACACTGCCTGTCACTCTGTCAACAGAATATACCTTCATCCACTACTCAAGAAGACTCCCTATGAACTGCTCACCAACAGCAAGCCTAACATATCATACTTCAGAGTATTTGGTTGTAAGTGCTACATTCTTAGGAAAGGCAAACGCCTAACTAAGTTTGAAGCTAAATCTGATGTTGGTATATTCCTTGGTTATTCCACTAACTCCCATGCCTATAGAGTCTTTAACACTTCCTCTCAGGTTGTTGAAGAATCTATAGATGTGGATTTTGATGAGTCTTATGGCTCCCAAGGAGAGCAAGTTGCTATTGATGTAGGAAATGAGGATATTCTAAAGAAGTCCATCGGTGAGATCAGACCCACCATCAAGGAGGAGCCTGCCTCACCAAGTGATCAAGAACCCTCTTCTGCATCAATCCTTGAAGACACTGGAGATCATGAAATAGAGTTCGAGTGCAACCCAGCCAATGATCAGCTTGACGCAGAAACCTTCATGCACCCAGCTGTGTCACAGGAAGAACTACCGGTGTCACAGGCAACTCCATCAGCTGTGACACAGGCAGTTGACCCCGATCCCCTTGTGATCAGCCGGCTGCAGAAGGATCACCCTGTGGACAACATCATCGGTGCCATTAATAGGGGAGTGACCACTCGATCTCGAATTGCTAATTTTTGTGAACATTACTCCTTTGTCTCAAATGTTGAACCCAGGACCATAGGTGAAGCTCTAAAGGATGCTGATTGGATCAATGCCATGCATGAAGAGCTCAACCAGTTCGAGAGGAATGAAGTATGGTCACTGGTGGAAAGACCTAAAGATCATAATGTGATTGGAACCAAATGGGTCTTTAGGAACAAGCAAGACACTAATGGACTGGTGGTAAGAAACAAAGCCAGACTTGTGGCACAAGGACTCACACAAGTAGAAGGTCTGGACTTTGGAGAAACTTTTGCCCCAGTGGCAAGACTTGAAGCCATCAGAATCCTGTTAGCCTATGCTGCTCATCACAATATCAAGCTGTACCAAATGGATGTCAAGTCAGCATTTCTAAATGGTAAGCTTTCTGAGCTTGTATATGTAGAGCAGCCACCAGGTTTTGAAAATGATAAAAAGCCATACCATGTTTACAAATTGCACAAAGCTTTATATGGTCTAAAACAAGCACCAAGAGCATGGTATGACACATTGAAAGAATTTCTAATAAGCAATGGATTTAAAATGGGCTTAGTTGATACAACTCTATTCACTAAAAGAAATGGAAAAGAATTATTTGTGTGCCAAATTTATGTCGATGACATAATATTTGGTAGTACTAACCGTTCCATGAGTGAAGAGTTTAGCAAGCTGATGACCAAGAGATTTGAGATGTCTTTGGATGGAGAACTCAAGTATTTCCTAGGACTTCAGATCCATCAACTGAAGGAAGGTACTTTCATCTCTCAAGAAAAGTTCACCAAAAACATCATCACCAAATTTGGCATGAAGGATGCAAAAGGTATACACACTCCCATGCAAACTAATGGCCATCTTGATCTAAACACTGAAGGTAAGTCTGCTGATCAAAAGGAATTTAGATCTATGATAGGCTCATTGCTATATTTGTGTGCATCTAGGCCTGATATTATGCTTAGTGTTTGTATGTGTGCTAGATTCCAAGCTAACCCTAAGGATTGTCACAGAGTGGCAGTCCGCAGGATTCTGAGATATTTGATTCACACTCCAGGGTTTGGCTTGTGGTATCCTAAAGGTGCAAATTTTGAGCTAGTTGGCTATTCTGATAGCGACTATGCTGGGTGTAAGGTTGACAGAAAAAGCACCTCAGGTACCTGTCAGTTTCTAGGGCACTCTTTGGTGTCCTGGTCATCCAAGAAACAAAATTCAGTAGCCCTATCCACTGCAGAAGCTGAATATATTGCTGCTGGTAGTTGTTGTGCCCAATTATTATGGATGAGGCAGACCTTGAAAGATTTCAACATATCTTTTAATCAAGTACCCCTCTTCTGTGATAATGAAAATGCAATCAAGTTAGCCAACAACCCAGTACATCACCAAAGATCCAAACACATAGAAGTGAGGCACCACTTCCTTAGAGACCATGTAGAAAAAGGAGATATACAGCTGTGCCATGTAAGGACTGAAAAACAATTAGCTGATATATTCACCAAGCCCTTAGATGAGACTAGGTTCTGTGCCCTGAGGAGTGAATTGAATATCATTGATGTCTCTAACCTGCAATGAAAGGTTTGGCTTGGTGTCTAGCTGATGTGATTTCATATTTATCAGTTGCATCTTTGTACCTGTGCTACCCACCTGTCTCACAGGTGTGTGCTTTGCATCATGCTGAAGTCATATCTTATAGTCTACTCAGTGCACTCTTTTGTGTACAAATTTTTTATCTAGATTAACTCATGTCAGCTTGAGCTTTGCTTGATTGATTTTCTGACGAGCTGACACTGAGAAGATCACTTAAGGACATTCTGATAGTGCTAATGCTTTCTTTCTTATCTAAATCAATCCATCTTGGTGTTCACTGGATGAAATACTTGTCACCTGAGTCTCCCAGCTGTGTCTCAGGTGAATGTTTCGAAAATTCCATAGACCAGAGTATACATCTCTTTCACCTGTGTCACAGGTCCTTATGTCAGCTGTGACACAGCCACCTTATAACCTCTGGGCCTATATAAAGAGTTGCTGCGTCCACACAGAAACCGCTTCGAACTCCCCTACCCAAAACTTCTGCCGTGCGCCAATTTTTCGAGTTCTCATCTTTTTCGCTGGTTTCGCCATCGAAATTTCTTCAACAAGTTGAAGGAAGCATTCCGTTGATCTCTAACGTCGATTCAACCGCAGCAAAGTTCAATCTCGATTAAAGTAAGCCTCTGCAAAACCCTCCTTTGCGCTCAGTTCTTGTTCTAAGTCTTGATAGCCTAATCTATTAGCGCATTGGTCCATATTAGGGTTGGTCTTACTCTTGTGCCATCTTTAAATCTCATCCAAGCTAAAATCGGCCAACAAATCTTTGTCAAACTCAAAATTCCATGAATTTACTGTCCACCCCCGCACATAGCTGTGTCACCGCTAGGGTCTCACCTGTCACACAGGTGTGCCTAATCAACAGGCTAAGACCTCGGTAAAGCTCTAAGTCCTCACCTGTGTCTGGCTATCCTAACACAGGTGTCTAACACAGCTATTACTCTGCATCAAATGAACACCTCTTACCTTCTTCTCTCTTATCTATCTTGTCTCAGCAGATGTCTTCAGGTTCTGAGAAAGCTGACAGTGCTCTGAATTGGTCTGATCCAGAGAAATCTCCCAAGGAATTAGTTATCTCAGATTTGGATCAAGAGAGAGAGAGAGGCTGACAAAGAAACAGGAGGCTGCAGAGAAAAGAAAGGCACAGCAAAGGGCATACAGGCAGAGAGTGGCTGCTGGAAAGAAGGCAGCTGCTTCTAAAGCTGGTTCTCAGGGTGCTCCATCTAAAAGGACAAGGTCCTCAACTGCAGTTGAGCACACTTCTTTGGGAAAATAGGCCGCCAAGAAGGGCAAAAAGATAGCAAAGAAATCTCCAAAGCCATCCATTGAAGATGTAGTGGTGCCAAGTGGCACACTCATAATCAGGGAACCTACTCCACCGCCTAAAGTGTCTCAAGAAGATTTTGAGCATGATCAGATAGTCCTTGAAGAGATGGATAAGTTAGCAGCTCAGATAAGAGAAGAAACAGATGAAGAAACCAAGAAAAAGCTAAACACTATCTATACTGCCAAAAGCTTTGAGCTTGCAGAGGCTGCAAGGCCTGTTTCCATGGGCATTCCTGTTCCAACAGAACAAGATAAGGAATTTTTAAGAGAAATTGCAGATTTACACAAGCAGTTGCAGTCAACATCTTCTCATGATGATGCAGTTGAAATCAGGAAGCAAATCCTTGAAAAGCAAGATAAGCTCTCAGCAAAATTCTTATTGCCAGGATCTAAGGATCAGAGAGGCTTATCTAAAACTGATGCCAGAGATAGTCATCTTCTTCAACAGATAGAAGAGCTGCAGAAGAAAGCAAATTCTTTGCCCAAAGGTCTTGATAAACAATATCTATTGGCTGAAATCAGACTCAAGAGAGGTCAGCTATCTGAAGATTTCAGAAAACCTCCTCAAGCTCGAACTTTTCTCCAACCAGGTCTCAGCAAGGATGATGTTGAAACACTTCTTGCTGCAGAGATTAATACTTTGCTTGGAAAGATAAGAAGGACACCTCGGGGCGCTGAGAAACAAGCTTTGCTTGCTGAGCTCAAAACCAAGCAGGGGATGCTTTCTGGTTCAATTCCTATCCCTAAAGCTGATGCTCCAGCAGCTCCAAAGAGAAAGAGATCTAATACAGTGGAAATCACTGAGGAGCCTGCTGCAAAGAAGTCTGAACAAGAACCTGAGATTGAAATAATCTCTGAAACAACCCAGAGCTCTAAGCCGTCTCTCAAAGATCAGTTGGATCAGCAGAAGAAAGATCTTCAAGAAAACAAGAAGGAAAAGCTGCCACCTGTGTCACAGGTAGCTACCTCAGGCAAGTTTGGCAAACAGACATACCAGAGGAAAGGAAGAAAATCTCAGAGTTCAACCAGCATTGATTCTATTTCAACTCTGGATGTTCAGCAGCCAATGTCTCCTTCTCAGTTTCTAGTCTCTGAAGCTGAAGATCCAGCTGCTCCCAAGGCTCAAGTGCATGCATCTTCAAAACCAGTCTCAACAGAGTCTCCAGTGGCTGCAAAATCATCAAGTCCACAGCTGTCTCAACCAGCTGTGCCTCAGGCAGGAGAAGAAGCTCAAGACTCTCACCGGTCTCCATCACCTGTGTCACCGCCAGCTGACCCAGCTCAATCAGTTCTACCACCTGTGTCATCACCTGTGGCACAGGTCAGTAAGTCAGCTGAGCCAGAAGAAAAAGAAGAAAGCTCTGAGAGCTCATCTGATGATGGAAGAGGTGTGTCTGTAACTCCTCCAAGGCCAAGAAAAGCCAAAGCTGATTCTGATAAAGACTATCAGGGAGAGAGCCCGTCTGCAAGTGGCAAATCAGCAGAGGAAGCTGACGAAGAAGAAAGAGAGGATGAAGTGGCAGAATATGAGGACAGCTCTCCCAGTCACTCAGTCAGAGAAGAAGACATGGAGGATAAATATCATTACATCTTCTCTCATGCTCTGAGGACTGAGGCCAATCAGATGGAATTTATTTCCAGAGCTGATGCCAAGAAACTGCCAAAGAGTGATCCCAAGAGATCCAAGAGCAAAGTTGCCTCAATGAGACCAAGTTCATTCATAAAGATGAGGTCAACAAACTCATACTTCTCTGAAGATCTGGAGTTTATAGCTCCATCTTGCTCAGACCACAGATTCCACAATGATCATCAAAGGGGTGTATACCATGAGATACTTGCCTCCAAAGGATTTGTAGATTGCAAGCAAATTGACTGGTCAGCTATGACAGATTCAAGACTGAGAGCAGTTCCTTCTCTGATCCAAGCCTCAGGTCTTGAATTCCTATACAATCTTCAGCAAGCTTATGATCCTGAGATCATCAAGGAGTTCTATGCCACAGTTTGGATAGAACAGAAGAATCAAGATGTTATGCTCTGGATGTCAAGAGGTCAACTTCTTTCAATCACAGCTCCAGAGTTCAATAGCTTAATGCATGCTCCTCTGGAACCAGGCATGCCAAACCTTTTCAAGCTTGCACCAGTTCCTAATGAAGTCAGAAGAAAATTTTATCCAAGGAACTTCAGATTCCCTGCCAAGGCCCCTACAGATCATGTCTATTTCAAGGGTATAACCATCACTGCTAAGCATCTGATCAAGATTCTTAATGTCACTCTTCAACCCAAAGGGGGTAACACAGATGCAGTCTACAATGCAACCTGGCAGATATTGGTGCATATAGCCAAGAATCAGCACTTTGATGTAGCAAGATACATTTTTCATGAGATAGATGCTGTTTCCAAGGATAAAAAGGCTAAGCTGAGGTATGGATCGTACATCATGTACATGATCCTTCGAAGAACAAGTCTTCTGAGCTCTTCTCTTGATCTCTCTGTGAAGACAATCAAAACCCAGCTTAGACCTCAGGCAGATGATCATCCAGATGAGGTTGCAGTCCCTGCATTATTTGGAGACTCCCCTGGACCAGCTGTGTCATCTCCCAGTCACACAGCTGCTCGACCTGCTCCTCCTCGGTCATCACCTGTTCAAGGACAAGTCCCCACCGGTGCCACAGCTGCTGCACCTGTGCAAGACCCAGCTGATGATGATAATGATGACACCTCTTGCAACCCTTCCACAGCTTTTGTGACCAAGGTCATACCAGCTCATCTCTCTGCTCTGCGCAAAGAAAATCGCCAGCTTCGAGAAGAAGTCTCTCATCTGAAAGCCAACATGGATCAAGTGCAATCTTAGCTCTCAGATATGTCCAATCAGCTCTCAGCTATGTCCAACCAGTTCTCAGAGGTCCTCCAGCTGCTGAAGAGCAAGTCTTCCTGAAGCATCTCTTCCTCCTGTCTTCCTTTTTGGGTGTTTTAGTGTCAAAGGGGGAGAGAGTGTAGAGTAAGGGGGAGAGAGAGTAGAGTGGTTCAAGCTAGAGTGGTTAAGCTTATTGGGAAGCTAGAGTGGTTCAAGCTTATTGGGAAATTATTTTCAAAATGATGTATCAAGACTTGGTTCTTCTGTTGTATCTTATGTCTTGATAGCATTGTATCTCTTTATGCAAATCTTTTGATCTGATACATGTCTTATGCATTCTTATGCTCACTTTTATATGTTAGAATGCTCTGATACACATTTTTGGTATGCTTTAATGCACATCTTGCTCTGATACAAACATGTTCAGATTCATAGTTTGCTTTGTTATACATGCTTTATGGTTCTGATACCATTTATATGTGTATGCTCTGATATGTTCATGTCTATCATGCTCTGATGTACATATCAAATGCTTAATTCATATGCTCTGATATCTTTGTGCATTTTGTGCTCTGATATACATATGTTTTTAATATGGCTTGCTCTGACTTTCATGTATGCTCTGATAAGGAATATAATGCTCTAATCATTCATCAACATACTTAAACTGATAAGAATGCAAGTCATCAGAAAATACTTCCCATGCTTAAAACTTGTTAACTGTGCATCTCTTGTCAAACAAATCTTTTATGCACAGATTCAGGGGGAGTATATTCTACCAACTTTCACATGTTTCAATTCTTCAATTCGATACATTTGAATGTGTGAAGCTTGGGTTGCCACTAACCACCAAAAAGGGGAAGATTGAAAGAGCATCTAGGCCCTAATTTGGTTTTGATGGTTAATGGCAACCTAAACTGGAATCTAATGTTTACATTTGAGTGTAAGCAGATCTTACAGGTTCCATGATGAAGGGCTATCCAGAGAAGGATGGCCACCAAAAAGGTACAAGGTGATTTCAAGGACAAAGAGATGGATGTGCTAGGGAGCTGTGCCACAGCTGAGAAGAAGCTGGTGCTGTGCAGGGAGCTGCAAGCAGGGTGATGGTGGCTTGATGCGTCAAGGGCCGTGACTTCAGCTGGTGGCAGGTGAAGCCTAGATTTGCTAGTTTCTTTGAGTCCATAGGAACCACCCGTACTATCAAGAGGGATGAAAAAGTAGCAGTTATCTAAGGGAACCTTGCTCATTGCTCAGAGTGTTGGTCAAGGGGATTGGTGCTTTGAGGCCAATTGCCCTGTGTCAATAGCTTTGCACAAAAGTATGTAGCTGTGTGAAAACCCTAGAGCCTTAGGCACCTGTGTGACACAGCTGTGTCACAGGTGATCTTCTGCTCTATGTCTCAGGTACACCTCTGTACCGGGAGAGAGCTTGTAAAAGCTAAGAGATCTGCTCTGCGATAGGGTCTGCTGTGTCAGGGGTCTGTCGGAGGTTCTCTCCTTTTCAGGTAGCTTAGGTAGAGTATGCTGATGGCATGTAGTGTGCCAGGACCGGGCTGAGTAGTGCTGCTATCAGCTGAGGGTTCACCTGTGTGTGCCGCCGGTGACACAGGTGTCGGTCTGCCTGAGCCGGTTACAGTTGGGCGTAGGGTGTAGCTGTGTCACCGGTGGTTGACACCGGTGGCTCACTTAATCCTACGTGGCAACAGGGTAACGGTCAGGTGTCTGTGGACCCTATATATAGGGGACCAGGGGAGGACTATGTTCTCAACCTTGCTCAAATCAGTGATTCACATACGACCGTTGTAAAGCCTCCAACCACTCCACAAGAGCCAAGCGCCTAAGGGTTAGTTCGAGTGGGTTTGTGAGCTAGAGCACGAGCAAAGGTTCCTCCAAGAGATTGCTGCTGGATCATCTGTTACTCTTGGAGTTTGTCTGTTCCTAGACGGGTGTAGGAGTTGCTGGTATCACCCAAGCTTGTGTGGGCTGAACCAGTAGTTTGTGAAGGTGCTCTGAGGTCTACCTGCTGCAAGGCAAAAGGATCTCCACAAGCAAAAGGAAGAGTCCTGAAAGATCAGGTACTCGGAGAACAAGCACGATTCAGTGCTGGCCAACTCTTAGGAGTGGTCTCTCCAACGGAGACGTACCTTCTCTGCAAAGAGTTGGAAACTTCGGTGAAAATCCTCTGAGTCTCCTTTACTTCCTGTATTGCATGCATATCTGCTCATACTTACCTGCTTGTGTCTCTTAGACTTGATCTGCTAAGCTTACCTTTTCACCTGTGCTAGATCACCTTTATACCTGTGTGTGTTCATCTGTTACTCAGCTGTTTCATTCACTTGTATTCACCTGTGCTAGCACCTGTGTCACAGTTAGCCTAAGTAGAGCACCTGTGTCAGGTTATCTCTTCACCTGTGCCTTTCACCTGTGTGACAGCTGTGTGTTAATTTACACATAGTTTTCATCTGTGTCACTCACCTGTGTCACAGCTGTCCACTATCAATTTGTGAAGTTAATCTGATAACTTAAACAGAAGATTAAAAGGGGAAATTTTATAAGCCAACTATTCACCCTCCCTCTAGTCGGCATCTCGGTCCTTTCAACGTGTCCATGATCCACCGGAATTAGTTTCTAATTTGATTGATCCTTTGAGTAGACAATGGAGGATGGATGTTATTGATGAAGTTTTCTTGCCGATGGATGCTGAAATTGTGAAGAACATTCCGTTAAGTCTGAATACTCAAGAGGATTTCTGGGCATGGCATTACGACCGAAAGGGGATTTTCTCGGTGAAGTCGGCGTACAAAATGATCATTAGAGTGTTTGCGTGGCGTCGCTGCCATGCATCTTTACCTACGGTAGATCTTATTCTTCGGCATGGACTAGCGCCGAATTGGGGGGGGTGCCCCTTTTGCCTTGCTTCGGAAGATTCGTGGCGTCACGCTTTGATTGATTACACAGTGGCCAGATGTGTTTGGGTGCTCCATGATGAGGAATTGACATAACATCTTGCAGCGAATGTAATGGGTGCCAAGCTCTGGCTGTTCTTCATGGTAGAGTCGCTACCAGTGGAGCAATTCACGAAGTTATTGGTGACACTCTGGGCTATTTGGCGGGCTCGGCGTCGAGCTAACCATGAAGGAGATTATATGAGTCCCTGGCAATCTTTGATCTCCTAACTCGATTCCTTGCTGATCTGGAGATGGTATCAAACAGGGTCAAGGGAAATACTCGGAGTGGTGCAAGCATTGTGCAGTCTCGACCTCGAAGATGGATGCCACCGCTTGCAGGCCATGTGAAGGTTAACGTGGATGCAGCGGTTTCCCAGTCGGGTCAGCTGGGGGCGTGTGGTGCAGTGTATAGGATGAAGGAGGTGTCTTCATGGGAGCTGTTGTACGAGTTATTCCTGGTATCTCTGACCTCGCGATCCTTGAAGCATATGCGTGTGCGGAAGGGCTCTCGCTGGTGACGGACTTGCAAGCTACAAAGGCTCAAGTGGCATCAGACTGTTTGGAGGTTATTAACAGCTTGAAGACGGATGATCTGAGCAGGATTGGAGCAATTGTAAGAGAGATAAGGAGCATATGTGGGCATTCTTGAGATATCAGTTTTAGCCATGAGTTTAGAGAACCAAATTATGAAGCCCATAATTTGGCTAAAGCTGCGCTTAGTTTGTCCCCTGGTTGCCATGTTTGGCTTATTACTCCTCTGGACATCTGCTGTATCCCAGTTAATATTTTGAATCAATAATATGTCTTGTTTCCCCTAAAAAAAAATGAAAGAGTGCACTTCCCCAGCCTTTCCATCATATGATGCACACAACCCAATATTTATTACAAAGTCATTATAAATAAGAGTCAAATGACTAAGAGAGGCACCAGGCCACCGAAAGACCCTGTATAAACCATGAGTTCAACAGAGTGATGCATGAGTAAATAACCTGTGATATATTGGGTGATCTCATTTTGTCAAAAACAGTAGCATTCCCGCAAAGCCAAATAAACCAACAAATAACAGCTACACCCACAAGTATTTGAGACTGTTGTCTACCGCTTAACCCTCTAAGCCAATTACCATAAATGTTATTGACACCACAAGGTGGTGGAATATTAAAATTAATATAAATACCATGCCAAGAGAAAAGGCAAAAGGGGCAATCAAAGAAAAGGTGTTGAATGAATTCATCTTTGGAGAAAAAACAACACCATCTATTACCTTGCCTATTGTGTTTGGCCAAATTATCCTTAGTCAATATAACCCCATTACTTAAATATTTAATTTGAGGGGAATCTTTAGCCTCCATACGTGCTTGCATTGGTGATGAAAATAAAAATATCCCAAGGCTTGGTACATTGATTGGACAAAGAATTGTCCAAAGTCATGAAGGTGCCATTAAAAACATCATGCTTTGGAGTCAACGAAAAGGTTGATACTCATTGAACTAGCTCATTCCAGGCTACCAATTTTGGACCTATTAGAGCCCTCCAAAAGGACACGTTCCATGGTGTCAAACCCATCACCTCTGTAACACGGCATGTTTCTTGCATGTAATGTTGTACAGGGCGGGTATTGATTGCATAAAGTTGACCCCCAATCCATGTGTCCTAAAATTTCACCTCTTTCCCACACTTAGCATTAAAGGAGCCAAACCAGAAGGAATGATGTTTAACACCCATCAACCCTCTCGAAAATGCAAGTCACTGGTTTGCATTGTACTTATGATAAGGGTTTCCCCTTGAGATATTTATTCCGAAGCAAGTCCTGCCATACTCCCTCTTTGTTTAGCAGCTTGAAAAGTCACTTACTTAACAAACATTTATTTTTCAAATCTAGGTCCTGAATACCTAGTCCGTCTTGGTCTTTGGGTCAACAAAGAATACTCCATTTGGCTAACATATAGTTCCTCTTGTGGTTATCTCTTTGCCAAAAAAAAATCTTCACCTATAAAAGCCCAACCGTTTGTGCACCCGATATGTACTTCAAAAAAAAGAAAGTATGATCATAGACAAGCTACTCAAGACAAATTTGATAAGTACAAGTTGACCAGCAGACGATGAATGTTGTCTCTTCCAACTGCTATGTTTTTTCTAGACCTATCCTCTACTCCTTTTCATTCACTGTTCTGGAGTTTTCTATAATAAATAAGAATGACAAGGAATCTAAACCCAACATCATATTTGAATAATTGAGTGTATGATTCTTACTCTTCCTTGGCCTTACCAAAATAATAAACCTCGCTCTTGTGAAATTTAATTTTTATCTCCAAAAGTTGTTCGAAGACACGCAAAAGAAATGTCATGGAGGAGTTGCACAGGCACGCCTACCGTGAGGTGCGACGAACTCACACACGCTCACGTCGGTGACATTAGCCATGGCACCGTAGTAGGCTTGAGATGGCCTGCTGCTGCGCTTGCCGCTATGCCACTCCAGCCTAGTGTCATGATCGTCGGGTATGGTGAAGTAGCAGCCGCAGCCATAAACATTCATAGCTAGCAAAGCACGTTTTTGGACCAAACTGAACATTGTTAACAAGTTAGGGGGCTAAATGTGTATTTTCATAGTAGAGAGACTAAACTGAACACACCACCCAAGTTTAGGGGCTGCCAGTCCATTTTATTCTTTTTAAAGTAAGATTATTAGATGAGCATAACTTCTAAAGAAATTCTGACATGGCATAGGCGGTTTAAAATTAAAGGACTTCTCTTATCAGAGCCTCTTGAAAATACGTGCTCATTTTCATTCAAAATAGGTTAAAGCCAAACACACACAAAAACTTGTACGAGATATGTAACATCGTGTATGTCACATAATACATAAGCTTTGATATGCTGAAAGCTTGAAGCCTAGAGAATATTGGGATGCAAATAGGATATGCTAATTGCGCACCACAAGTTACCAAGCGTTCTCCTTCGATTATGTTTGTTTGTTATACAAAACCATACGGACTACCACCTTGAGGCAACTCCTATGGGAAAGGGGACAGCAAGACCTAGTGTCTTCATCCAAGCCTGGTGATTAGCTACAGCAAAAGTCATCATCCCATGTCTTCACCATCATCACAGTCGCAACCTAAAGTTAAGATGTCTTCTTTAGTACCTCATTGGGCCATCTACGTGTCGTGCATTGGTAGTTCACTTTGCCTTGTGTCTGTAGCTGCTACCGTGTATCTACTCTTCTCCCATAGTAAGAAGGATAATACTATCACGCCATGGGTTACCGAGCCGAGTGGACAGCTAAGAAGAGCCTTCATGATAGGTCAGTCTCTTACTACCTGAGACATAAGGGTAAAATGCCATATTGCATCATATGAGATGAGTGTGCATCATATGAGATGAGTGTGTTTTACCTCGTGGGCAGGTATTCCTTTTTTAAGGACCAAACTTGAGACGCGTCTGAGGATTTCAATAATGTGGTTGGCACTGTTTCTGACTGTGCATTGTATAAGGGAGCTCTGTCCAATAGCTGTTGCCTCTAGTAGGCCAATTAAGTCTATAGAAGAATGGTCACACCGGTCCAAGGAACAATTTATTTAGAAGGTAACATCTAATTGGCGAAACTACAAAACTGCTCAATCTTTTCCAACTGGCATGGTATTGCTTTCCGTGTATGACTAACTCTTCTTTCAGATCTCTATGTTGTCCAAAGTGAAACCATAAGAACTTCATGAACCCACATGAAAATGGTGATTCATAGCACCGATCGTGTTATTGTCAAAAGTAACCAGGTCAATGGGATCCACTTCTTTGAACAAAGCGTGTAAATGAAAATGTGTTTTTTTGGTGAAGAAATAGCATGAGTTCTGCTATACAAATGAAAATTTTAGAAATATTTAGTAGATAATAGCACAAGGGTTTCCCTGCATTACTTATAACCTATCTAACACGCGAGCCAGCTATGAGAGATGGTACAGGGCACCTAAGGCATCTTTTGCTGTACTAGGAAAAAGAAAAGGATCACTCGTAGACAGAAAACTGTAGTAAGTTCTGTGCATAATAAACAACATCTTTGGATAAGTTCACCTAAGAGCATAAAATACATTGCACGATTAACAACACCAAAAAAATACTAGAGTGTTCATTGAGGAAAACTGTAGCAGTTTCCATGCATAACTAGCAGTTTCGTTTAGTCAAAATTACTAGCAGTTTTCATGCATAACTAGCAGTTTCCAATCAATCTTTCTGGTCGAGCGTTCCTTCCGAAGCTACAATTATAATGGTGTCTATCTAATACCAAAAAAGGGCGCCCTTTGTGCAAGGCTAAACTCGAACTGGGCACAACTGACATCACGCTATCTTCTATACGATAAAAGTACCAACATATTCAGTACATACTTTGTTCAAGGCTAATGTTGTAACTCCTCAACGTAGCAGATTATTGCGATCTGACATCTGGACTCAGCAAGCTGGCACACTTTCTGGCTCTCTTGCTGCATCAGCATTTTCAGGATCATCGTTATATCTATAGGCACAAAATATTCAAAGTTAGTTAATATTGACACATTTTCATAATTAGTGTTACTTGGACAATATCATGGAATTGCAGTTAAGAATCAATAGGTGGCTTTACTAGGAGAAACTAAGCAAGTATTATTAAAGTCACCAGTGAGATACTTTGCAATGACAGATAAAGGATTCAGATTGCTCTTTTTTCCATTAAGAAATGTTAACTATGATCTAAACTCACTCAGATTCCTCAAAATGTCTCCATACGCCAGAAAACCTACAAATAGATCACAAATTTTATTGAACAAAATTTAAATAGAAGATGAATATAATGAGAAACATAAATAGAAACGAAAACAAAAACATACTCATCATCATATTGGTGGTACATCATTTCTAGAATTAAATTTGCCACAACAGCTTCAAGGCGATCCCCAAGCATAAGATCAACGATTATTATATCCTTGACTTGCTAGACCTCATTGTCCTATTGAGTTTGAATTATAAGAGTTTGTTGATTACAACAAAAGACCATACAAATATTTCTAAGAAATTAAGGGTAAGAAGGAGACCACAAAGCATACCTTGGTGTGGTCGAGCATATGCTCCATGAAATAGCATGAGTATTGGAGGAAATTCCAGTAGGATTCCTTATCAAACTTATCAGGCCAAACATTATTTTCAAAAGTATTAAACATTTGTGGTCTTGAGAGGCAAAACTTTTGCAAGAAAGAAGAGAGTTAAATTCTAATGATCCATAACCTTTCACTAATCTCCCATTTTGACCAGTGCATGATTGGCACACCACAAATAATTCATGAAGTACCGTGGACCGAACCAAAAGCGCCTTAAATGTGAAGTGGTTAGACCAATATTTTTGAAATTTCTTGAATTCTTCTGATTTAATGTCGTGATCACGCATACTATGCTTAACATCCTTTTGGAATTGATTAAAATAGGCAGGTGCAGATGATGCACTTGTACTCACATAATACGTGGACAAAATTTGGATGAATTTGAAAAGATCATCAAGTATGTGCTGTTAAGTAAGATCCTCCACGGCAAATTTGTCTTTGACGAATCACCCATTTATTATTTTCATGTAGACTCTTCGAAGTTCCCTACCCAAGATCACCTTTTCTTTATGATTTCTCAAGATTTCATCAAGATACCTGTCGATGTGTGGTATACGGGGGGTACTCGTACAGCACGTACTTATACGGTAGCGGGGCGGAAACTCATGCCAGCTTGGTATTTTGACACCGATATAACCAGGTTCAGGCCCTCGAGTTGGGTAATAGTCCTACATCCTGCTTTGATTGGATTGATATGCGATATCGAGTAGATGATTACAAAGGAAACTCGGCGAGTTGGGGACTCGACGAGATTGGCTTACAGGAGGGACTCGACGGGTAGGGAACCCGACGAGATCGGTTTCGAGGCTAAAGGCTCTCGAAGGTGGCTAGTCGACTATGGTTATAGGATCAAGCGTAGCTTCTGGCTCCCTCCCCAACCTGGGGGGTCTTGTGCCCCTTATATAGGCGGAAATAAGGCGGTAACCTTGTTTGTGAGTCCTCGTAGTACACGAGCCGAACTTCTTCTTAACGGCATATCTCGAGTCCTCGTAGTACATGAGTCAGACTCCGATCTCGATTAGGACTCACCGACTTGAGGTCCACGCTTCTTCCTGATCGGGCCTTTGGGCCATATCTTTCCACTGGGGCCCAGTAAGGAACTTCACGGGCCTTATACGGTAGTTGTACTACCCATCATCAAGCCCTCCATCATTATGCGTGATGAAGCCAAGATTCAAGCAAAATAGGCCCAAGTGGCGCTCTTCTGCGATATGACTTAGCGGGCTTTTTGCCCTTTACGGTAATCTGAACCTATCCGACGGAATTCACGGATGGTGATGTCATGATCCTATGTCGTTTGTGTACTGCACCGGTTTGTACGCCGGGTTGGTCGCGATTCCCAGGCGGAGTGCGCCGAAGCGTCGGATCAGTTGGGGTTGCCCCGAGGTTAGTGCGCTTTCGGCGCCTCGGTATGGGCTGGTTTAAATGACGCCAGTTACTTTTTCTATTCTCCATTCGCTTCACAGTCCCCAATTTTTCACCGCGCTCCGTCTTCTTGATTTCTTCCTTCTTTCTCTCAGGTGGCGAGCAACGACGTAGCCGGCTCCGAAGTTTCCCTGTCATTCGTGCGGCGGTGCGCCATCTTCTCCGACGCGAGAGTTCTTTCTTCCGGTGGTACTGCGGCGATGGAACCGACGACGGCAGAGGAGCCTGCAAAAAAGGTCATTGAGGTTCCGGCGGGCGAAGCCTCGTCAACAGCCGTGACGGTGCGGGACCCAGCCCGCGGTTAAAGCGCCAGCGACGGAAGATCCACAGCAAGCCAGTGGCGTACCCAGTTTTGAGGCCGGATAAAACCCTTGTGTTTACTGTATCGGTCCCTGGATCAGTAGCCGATACACACGAGCACTTGGTAGCATAGACATGCAATACATCGTTCATTACACACTTAGCCATGTTTGGTCTTTATTTAGTACAAGCCAGGCCTATTGGCCGAATTTAAAACAGCAGCGGAAATAAACACACGGTAGATAACCCATCAATATGCCAAACCACAGGCAACTGACTGGGGGAGAAACCCTACGCCTCGAAATCGCTGTCGCTATCTCCGGTCTAGTACTCCTCTTCATCGTCTGGCCACATAACAAGCCAGGTGAGTACATTGAATGTACTCGCAAGCACTCCGCCAGGGAGTTTACCACGGATATGAGCATGCAAGGGAATTATCAATAAAATTGGTTCTATCCTAAGTTTCATATTGTGCGGGAAAGTAAGTTTGCATTTGGAATATGTAAATAGATATTAAAGCAGTTTTAGCAAAACATCTCGACACAGCGAGATAAGATACCTGCTTGTATCACTCTTCCCGTCAAGACGGGGAAATCATCTCTGTGCTTTCCGCTATAACGACAAAGCATGGTAATCGCCCGATTCCTCAGGGAGACATAGCTCACCCGGTACATACGGGGATACCAACAAAACATGGTAATCGCCTGATTCCTCAGGGAGACATAACTCACCCGGTACCTACGGGGATACTAGGGTTTGCCCGAGTCCACGGGGAAATCTCTTCTTCACTCTTTCCGACTCAACGGAACTTGCATGTCACCCTGCGAACACGGCGAATCGCGTCCTTAAACCCATAACCACATTTTAGGTTTTGAAAACCCAGTCTACTTTAGTGTGGCCTAACCAAGTTCGTCCTTGACCGTGGACATGGCTATTCAAATAGATTTAACCCTCTGCAGAGGTGGTACAGCTTTACCCACACGATGTAGGTCACCCTGGGCATACTGTGCACCGCATACTACCAGAGCTAGTACAACGAGACTCTTCACCGGTGTGAACCCAGCCATAAACCCGCCAGAAGGACATATCCCAAACCTAGCTTGAGTCAGTATCATCGCTTGCAAGGAGGTTGGTGTTCAACTTTGTGGTGAACAAGCCATCGCTTTCCCGTGGAAACTTTTCTCTACAGAGGCTACAAACCTCATCTGCACGCTACGCACTGCCTACGGGTTCATGCTAGTTCAGGCCGGGTACTAGATCAAGTCCTTCCCATAAAGGACATGTGGACGTACGGTAAGACTTGGCCAAACGGCACTTAAGATCGGTCCTTAGGTGATCCGAGAGGGACTCCACACCACTCTCGTAAATGAGAACCACGCCGGGCATTACCTCACACATTAACAAGCTTCCTGCTTTCCCCGTTCATTTCCAACCCGGATCAAAATCTTTTCCATTTTGTTTTACAGGTTTTAACCAAAACCTTTTTGCGGTAAAATATCCCAACCCATGGATATACTACCTTCATACTCCTCCGGACACGACGGTCCTGTTTACAGCGTAATTTGGCTTAAGGATTTATTCGGTTGGCCAAATTAAGTATTAGGTTTTGCTTGCAGTGGGATTTGGCTTTAAGATTTATTCAACTAGCCAAATTAGAATAATGGATTCACTCGCTATGGATTTAGCATTAACCCTTGGAGTGCAGGTCCGGGTACTCGCACCCCGAGCAACCCGCAGTTTCCCCGAGTACTCGTCATGTATCGAGTACGAAGGCACTCACAGAAGTTCCCGAAGACCCGAGCAGTCGGAGGTGTCCCCGAGCGCTAATGTCCCGAGTACTACGTCATCAAGTCACGAGCGGCACCTCCGGGCATTCAACAGCGGCGACCCCGAGCACTCGTGATTCCGAGCACTCGCGCCCCGAGCGTCATCGACCCCGAGCGTCATCGACCCTGAGCGTCATCAGCCCCGAGCACTCGTACTCGCGTTCCCGAGTACTGGCGTCCCGAGTGCCAGCGGACCCGAGTACTGGTAGTCCCGGGTACTGGTAATTCCGAGTACCAGCACGCCCGAGTACCGAAACACCCGGGCCCGTATCCCCGAGTACTGGTGTTCCCGAGTACTCAAGTCCCGAGAAGGCACAAGTCGGACGGAGCCGAATCCCAGCAGAATCAAGCCACGACGCAATCAAGTCAACCCGACGAATCACCAAGACTTATCCGACACGGAGACTTAGGGAGAGAGTCTCAAAAAGGAAAGAATTGATCACGAACTCGGAAAGACTCTCGGTTCGTATGGAAAGATGTCTCGTACTCGGGAAGGAGTCCTGAGCGATGGAAAGTTATATGTATAATAGGTCAGGATCCTTTTGAATAAGGAAAGATTGTATATCTGTAATCAATTAGGATTAGGAGTCCAGATCTCCTACGGGAAGACCAGCCGCCCTATAAATATGTAAAGGGTGACGGCCGATTAAAGCATCCAACAATCGATCAGATCAATCTTTTATCTTTTATCTTTTACCTTTCTTAGCAGTAGATCTTTGCTGTTTTGCGCTGTAAAACAGTCGGTTCTTCCTCACGTAAGTAGGAAGATCTTTGTTGCTTTGCTCGGAAAGCAATCGCTCGTCGTACGCGTAAGTGCGATAGTTATCCTTTGTTGCTTTGCTCGAAAAGCATCCGGTTATCGCACACGTAAGTGCGGTTGGCGACTCCCATCACCTAGGTGTTCCACGGATCCAATTTCGTGCGAACACAATTGGCGACTCTGCTGGGGACGTGAAGCGAAGATTACACGATGAATCCCGACTCCAAAGACGGAAGCATCGTCAACCCGGAGAACATCATCGCCGTCACGCTCGACGACTTATCTGAAGATGAACGGCGAGAGATCGAACGACAACTCGAAGAGGAGCAGGCGGAGCGACTCCGGCAAAAGTTGGCCAGCTACCAGAAGACGAGAAACGGCGTCATCAAAAAGGTAGTCGTGCCGAGTCCGCCTCCTGCGCCCAAACCCGAAGTAAGTAAACCGACTTGTTCTGATGAAATCGCTAATCTGATTGACGTGTCGGTAGCCAGCAAATATGGCATTGAGATGGACAAATCGGCACAATTATTCGCTCGAATGGTGAATAGCCGATTTGACGAGTTGAAAGAGCAAATTGCTAAGGGCTTACAGGGTAGTCTGCCGGGTCAGGTTAGATCTACAGTCTTACAAGTCAACAATGAACATCGGAATAAACAGCCGATGTACCCTGACCATGACAGAGCCGATCATCGGGTAGACGTCGCCCCCGTGGTCACGACTTCTGTCAATCCGACTTCGGTGCCCCAGAGTTCTTCCAATCACGACCGAAGTCTAAGCCTTAGCACGAACATCCCACAACCATACTATCAAACAGTCGCGTACGGCACACCACCTATCCCACCTCTTGGCACCGGAGTTCCCCATGGGCCGGTCCCAGAGACGTATTTTAACCCGCAACAAGTCCAACCCGAATTACCACAACCGACTTCACGAACCCCGCTAGCCGATATGAGTTTTAAAGATCAACTCGCCGCAGTACTCAGAGAACTCGGCGTAATACCTAAGGATGGATCTCGTGGGTACCTAAAGCCATACCCCGAGTCCTACGACACCATGCCATACCCCCGCGGGTTCAGGATCCCTGATTTTGTCAAGTTCACAGGGGAGGACAGCAGATCGACCTTTGAGCACATAGGGCAATTCTTGGCACAGAGTAGTGAAGTCGGCACGTCAGATATCTATAGAATAAAGCTCTTTCCCTTGTCATTGTCGGGTACTGCCTTCACATGGGTTCACCTCGCTGGCTCCTAGGTCTATCACGTCTTGGGCAGAATTAGAACGGCAGTTCCACGATTACTTTTACGGCGGTGAGACCGAGCTCAGACTCTCGGATCTGACGATGGTCAAACAAAAGTACAATGAGCCGGTCTGCGATTACATTAGAAGATTTAGAGAGGTTAAAAACAAGTGCTTTAGCCTAATATAAATGAAAAGATCTTGCCTACCTCGCCTTTGCGGGTTTGCTCGCCCATATTAAGGACCGACTAGAGGGCCAAGAATTCCTAAGCATTAGCCAAGTCGCTCAAAGGGCTGTAGTGCAGGAAAATCGCGCTAAGGAAGTCAAAACGTATAGCGGTTCGGGGATGCTAAGGGCAAAGTCAAAGAGAAATCGGCAATCAATGTTATAACATATGAAGACAGCTCGGACAGTGAGGACGACGCTGACATATGCATTGCCGAGTGGGTTAATACTCCTAAGTCAAAACCCTTTGCTTGCCCAGCTCTTAGGCCTACACCCACTCGGAAAGAGGAGATTCGGTATACTTTCGATATTAGCAAATGCGACAAGATTTTTGATATGCTCCTGCAGGGAAATATGATCCGAGTAAGGGAAGGGCACGTGTTCCCATCGGCGGATGAATTGGGCAAAAGAGCATATTGTAAGTGGCATAACTCTTTTTCTCATGCTACTAATGACTGCAACGTGTTCCGTCGACAGGTGCAATCGGCCATTAACGACGGACGATTGACGTTTGCTCAAAGCTCCAAGATGAAACTTGACAGTGATCCTTTCCCAATCAACGTAATCGACTTGGAGAAGAAGAAAGTGTTAATTCGGTCGGAGCAGGCCGAGTCGACAAAAGGGAAGAACGTCGTCATTGACGACAGCGCTGCTCCAAGAATGATCGAGCCGAGTCCCTCTCCTACTCCAAAAATGATCAACTCGAACTCCTCGCCGACTCCAAAGATGATCAAGCCAAAGAATCCAGAAGTCGGCGTCTAGAAAGTTAATCAAGGAAAGAGTCAAGCCGCGAAGTCGAAGCCGACGGTGAAACAGCTGCTGGATAAGTACACGACCAACAATGCGTTCACTCGGCTTGGAGGGAACAAGCGCCCCAGGTCTCCTCCCCGACGAGGTTTCGGTGGCCCCAAATGCTGGCAGGAAGGACCTTACGTTCAGCCACCGTACCTCGCTGCAGGTCCGGTATACTGGAGAGGTGCGCACGCTTTCCACCCACAGTACCCTCCGTGGGGTTTCAACCCTTGGGCACCGTATCCGGCTGGGCCAATCGGCATGTTTCAGCCGAGTTGGATTCCGTCCGGGTCCGGGTGCAGAGAACAGCCCCACGGGAAGAGAACTCGGCTCGAGCCTGGGACCCGAGCATTGAACCAACTCGCCACTCGGCGCAAGGCACTCGACGTACCAAGTCGGCTGGTAGCTCCAAGGAAAGTTCAGCGGAGCAACTCGCCGACTAAGCGGGTCTGGGTACCGATCAAGCGCGCCGAGTTCGAAAATCACACGACGACCCAATCCGAGTCGAAGAAAGCAGCGGTGCCGTCCGAGTTCCCGAAGGAAGTCGGCCACAACGATCCACCGTGTTGGTAAGTTCGCGAGTCAACTCGGCACCACCAACGGGAACCCGGCGAGTACGGTTTGGCACCATAAATGACTCGGATAAACCAGAGTCTAGCAATGCAGCGGGACCCGGCGCGCGGAAGACAAACGTCGAATCTATGCCGAGTCAGCAGGTGAAGGAGATCAAGTCGGTTGAACCAGGGACCAAGCCGAAGCCGCAGTGGTGCCCCACAGGACTCACGCACTCTCAGAAGCGGAGGGTCCAACGGCTACGAGCACTCGAGCTCAGGGAGGAGCTCGTCGAGAAGAAGCGCGACGAATGGTTCAACCAAGCCAGACCAATGAAGCCCGCGAAGATGACCTGGAAGGAAAAGCGCATCGCAAAGGAAGACGAGACCGCCAGCAAGGATGTCGGAGAGATACCCGCCGACATGGACATCAATATGGTATTCGAATTGCCGATCGAGTTCCGCGCCCCTGAGTCGGAAGTCGCAGAACTTCTGCTCGGGCCGAGTGCCGCCATATTCAAGAAGCCGGAGGAGCATGGGCAGCATCTGAAGCCTTTGTTCATCAAGGGCCACATCGACGGGAGACCGATTGGCCGAATGCTCGTTGATGGCGGCGCCGGGGTCAACATCATGCACTTTCGGTGTTCTCCAAGCTAGGCCGAAAGGAGTCCGAATTGATGAAGACAAACATGGGACTCAGCGGGTTCTCGGGAGAGCTATCCGAGGCCAAGGGCATATTATCGGTAGAACTTACAGTCGGAAGCAAAACCCTGCCGACTGCATTCTTCGTGGTCGACGTCAAAGGCCGATACAACATGCTCTTGGGACGAGATTGGATCCACGCCAATTGTTGCATCCCCTCTACCCTGCATCAGTGCTTAATCCAGTGGGTAGATGAGGATGTCGAAGTAATTGAAGCAGACAACTCGGCTTGCATTGCTTTAGCCGAGACCACAGTCGATTGGCAACACGGTGATATGAAGTGCCTATCGGGTAGGAATTTATCCGACTACGACTATGTAAGTATCGGTAAGGACGGGTTTGTACCGATACAAGCACAGCCGGCTTGTATAGCTCGGCTTAACAATTTGTCTTTATAAATGAATAAAGAAGATAGCATTAAATGGCTACAAAGGCGCACCGAGGAATATCGTGCGGGCAGGAACGATATGTATGAAACTATTGAAGACTTTGACGACATGGAGAAACTCGGACAGGGGTTCTCGTCGGTCGACCCACTTGATGAAGTCGATATTGGCGATGGAGGCGTGCCTCGACCAACATTCATCAACGCCAATATGAAAGTCGGCCAGAAGAATAAGGTATGTGCGCTACTCAAAGAGTTTGTAGATTGCTTTGCTTGGAATTATACGGAAATGCCCGGGTTGAGTCGAAGCCTGGTCGAGCATAAGTTACCTATCAAGGCCGGCTTCAGGCCCTACAAGCAACCACCTAGACGGTTCAACCCTAACTTGTATGATCGCATCAAAGAGGAAGTCGACCGACTGGTGAAGGCAGGGTTCATTCGGCCATGCAGGTATGCCGAGTGAATTTCAAACATTGTGCCGGTCGAGAAGAAGAATACCGGGAAGATTAGGGTATGTATAGACTTCAGGGATTTGAACAAAGCCACACCTAAAGATGAGTATCCGATGCCCATAGCCGACATATTGATAGATGATGCCTCCGGACACAAAGTGCTTAGTTTCTTAGATGGTAATGCCGGATATAACCAAATCTTTATGGCCGAAGAGGACATGTTTAAAACTGCCTTTCGTTGCCCCGGCTTTGTCGGATTGTTCGAATGGGTTGTCATGACATTCGGTTTGAAGAATGCAGGCGCTACGTATCAGCGTGCTATGAACCTAATCTTCCATGACCTCTTAGGCATTGTGTTAGAAGTCTATATTGACGACATCGTCGTCAAGTCGGACGGCTGTGAACACCACTTGGCCGACTTGCGACTAGCCTTCGAAAGGATGCGTCGGTATGGGTTGAAGATGAACCCGCTCAAATGTGCGTTTGGCGTGTCGGCCGGAAAGTTCTTAGGGTTCATAATTCATGAACGAGGTATAGAGATCGACCCTAAGAAGATAGAAGCCATTAGGAAGTTAGGAGAGCCGACATGCAAGAAGGATGTGCAGAGTTTATTAGGGAAGATAAATTACTTAAGACGATTTATATCTAACCTGGCGGGTAAGATTGAATCGTTTGTCCCTTTACTTCGGCTAAAACACGAAGCCGAGTTCACCTGGGGGACAGAGCAGCAAGACGCCTTCAATAGTATCAAGAAATACTTGTCGAGTCCTCCAATACTCCGAGCACCTAAGTCGGGAGTTCCATTCCGACTGTACATTGCTGCACAAAACAAAGTACTCGGCGCAGTGCTAACTCAAGAAGTCGACAAGAAGGAGCACATCATCGCATATGTAAGTCGCCGACTACTCGACGCCGAAAGTCGGTACGTATTCATCGAGAAGCTATGCTTATCCTTGTTTTACGCATGCACCAAGTTTCGGCATTATTTACTTTCGAGTACATGTATAGTGTCTTGCCAAGTCGATGTGATCAAGTATATGTTGCAACAACCGATTCTTAGCGGACAAATTGGAAAATGGGCTTATGCATTAATAGAGTTTGATTTAACGTATGAGTCGTTGCGTGCCATGAAAGGTCAAGTTGTCGCCGACTTCATTGTGGATCATAGGGTTAAGGATGAAGATGTTAATTACGTTAGCATATGCCCATGGAAGCTTTACTTTGATGGATCGGTTTGTAGAAGTGGGCAAGGCATTGGTAGTGTTTTAGTTTCACCAAATAATGTCATTTATGAGTCATCGGTCCGACTAGAGTATCCTTGCACTAATAACCAGGCAGAGTATGAGGCACTGTTGTTGGGTTTGCAAAGCTTAATAGATATGGGTGTAAGAGATGTAGATGCTTTTGGAGATTCATTGCTAGTAGTTCAGCAAGTCAATGGAGAGTTTCAATGCTTTGATGGGTTGTTGAATAGCTATTTAGACCGATGTTTAGATATAATCAAGCTTTTAGATACGTTTAGTATCAATCACGTCCCCAGGGAGGAGAACTCTAAGGCCAACTATTTGGCACAGCAAGCATCCGGGTACCAAGTCAGAAAAGGAAAGTTTTTCATATCTAGAGAGCCGATGCTCGTTGCTGCCAGAGGCCAGGCCGACTTGCTGGAAGTCGAAGCCGGCTCGTGTAGGTCCAGTACCGACTCGGGGGGCAACTGTTTAACACAGGCTGCCGAGTCGTTAAGCGGTTTGGAAGTCAATGATTGGAGGGCACCTTTAGTTAATTACTTGAAAAATCCAAGTCAAACGAGAGATAGGAAAATTCGGCGGCAAGCTGTAAAGTACATCTTGTTTAACGACGAGTTGTATCGCCGAACAATAGATGGAGTATTATGGAAATGCTTAGATCCCGACCAGTCAAGGGTAGCTATGGGAGAAGTGCATGAAGGGATATGTGGAACACATCAGTCGGCTCCCAAGATGCAATGGTTGCTGAAGAAGGCAGGATTCTATTGGCCGACTATGTTAGAGGATTGTTTTCGGTACTATAGAGGATGTGAAGCATGCCAGAAGTTCGGGAATATACAGCTAGTACCCGCGGCTAAGATGAACCCTATTATAAAGCCGTGGCCATTTAGAGGATGGGGTTTAGATTTCATTGGGGAGATACATCCTGCTTCGTCGAAGGGTCATCGTTTCGTCCTCGTAGCGACAGATTATTTCACCAAATGGACCGAGGCAGTTCCTTTAAGAAATATGACTCATAAGGAAGTGACTAGCTTTGTTCTAGACCATATCATTCATAGGTTCGGTATCCCTCAAACTCTGACAACTGATCAGGGTGCGTCCTTTATGTCTCACCAATTCAGTGAGTTTGCCGAGTCCTTTGGGGTCAAGTTGTTGAACTCGTCGCCTTATTATGCCCAAGCTAATGGACAGGCCGAGTCTAGCAACAAGACTCTGATCAAGATAATAAAGAAGAAAATTGAGGAACATCCGAGAAGGTGGCATGAAGTCCTGTCGGAAGCACTATGGGCCCATCGAGTGTCCAAGCATGGGGCAACCCGAGTGACGCCATTCGAGTTGGTGTACGGGCAGGAGGCAGTGTTACCCGTAGAAGTTAAATTACAAGCTCTTAGAATAGCCAGGCAAGATAACTTGTCGGCTGAGGATTATAGTCATTTGATGATAGATAAGATAGACGACGTTTCGGAAGAAAGGTTGAAAGCCTTATGAGAGATCGAGAAGGAGAAGTTGAGAGTTGCTAAGGCTTATAACAAAAGAGTAAAGGAAAAATTGTTTCAGATAGGAGACCTAGTATGGAAGACGGTTTTACCTATTGGAACTCGGGACAATAAATTCGGCAAGTGGTCGCCGAGTTGGGAGGGTCCGTATAGAGTTGTCGAGATCGTCCCCGGGAACTCTTATCTTGTAGAATCTTTGCAAGGGGAATGGTTATCTAAGGCTCTCAATGGGAAATATCTGAAAAGGTATTACCCGAGTGTGTGGCAGATGGCTTAACAAAATCTTGGCCGATATGTCCTTTATAGGTATCGACCTAAGCAATGGTGTAGGTCACGGTGTTTTCGGTAAATGCAATTATACCAAAAAGCAGGGGGGGCATGTGTTTACAGCGTAATTTGGCTTAAGGATTTATTCGGTTGGCCAAATTAAGTATTAGGTTTTGCTTGCAGTGGGATTTGGCTTTAAGATTTATTCAACTAGCCAAATTAGAATAATGGATTCACTCGCTATGGATTTAGCATTAACCCTTGGAGTGCAGGTCCGGGTACTCGCACCCCGAGCAACCCGCAGTTTCCCCGAGTACTCGTCATGTATCGAGTACGAAGGCACTCACAGAAGTTCCCGAAGACCCGAGCAGTCGGAGGTGTCCCCGAGCGCTAATGTCCCGAGTACTACGTCATCAAGTCACGAGCGGCACCTCCGGGCATTCAACAGCGGCGACCCCGAGCACTCGTGATTCCGAGCACTCGCGCCCCGAGCGTCATCGACCCCGAGCGTCATCGACCCAGAGCGTCATCAGCCCCGAGCACTCGTACTCGCGTTCCCGAGTACTGGCGTCCCGAGTGCCAGCGGACCCGAGTACTGGTAGTCCCGGGTACTGGTAATTCCGAGTACCAGCACGCCCGAGTACCGAACACCCGGGCCCGTATCCCCGAGTACTGGTGTTCCCGAGTACTCAAGTCCCCGAGAAGGCACAAGTCGGACGGAGCCGAATCCCAGCAGAATCAAGCCACGACGCAATCAAGTCAACCCGACGAATCACCAAGACTTATCCGACACGGAGACTTAGGGAGAGAGTCTCAAAAAGGAAAGAATTGATCACGAACTCGGAAAGACTCTCGGTTCGTATGGAAAGATGTCTCGTACTCGGGAAGGAGTCCTGAGCGATGGAAAGTTATATGTATAATAGGTCAGGATCCTTTTGAATAAGGAAAGATTGTATATCTGTAATCAATTAGGATTAGGAGTCCAGATCTCCTACGGGAAGACCAGCCGCCCTATAAATATGTAAAGGGTGACGGCCGATTAAAGCATCCAACAATCGATCAGATCAATCTTTTATCTTTTATCTTTTACCTTTTCTTAGCAGTAGATCTTTGCTGTTTTGCGCTGTAAAACAGTCGGTTCTTCCTCACGTAAGTAGGAAGATCTTTGTTGCTTTGCTCGGAAAGCAATCGCTCGTCGTACGCGTAAGTGCGATAGTTATCCTTTGTTGCTTTGCTCGAAAAGCATCCGGTTATCGCACACGTAAGTGCGGTGGCGACTCCCATCACCTAGGTGTTCCACGGATGCAATTTCGTGCGAACAGGTCCGTTTCCAAATATTTGCCACATGAAATATGGGGGGTATTTCACTTTTTATTTTGAAAACCTAATTTTTCTACCGCAAGGCTAAGCATACATACATACTGTACCCTAGGTTTCCGGTATCTTTCCCGGGATATGTAGTCCTTAGGGTGACAAGGAATACAGGGTCGAGCTAGGGTTTTCTAGGCATCGGCTATAACTACTCTACATAAAATAATGGGTATAAAATATAGCATGCATGTTTCGTAAACAAAATATATTTCGTAAACTTAGGATTCAACATGGTCAAGGGTGGAGAGCTTGCCTGGCAGTTTCTGGTCTTGATCTGGACGCGGGGATGCTTCTGGCTCCTCTTGACGAACGTACCTCACACCGTCAGCTACATGTTTCAAAATAACGCTAATAAGAACCAAACGACATAAAACATTGGAAAGAAAGGTCAGAGTGGAACATATGCCATGCTTGCAAGATTATGCCGAGGAAAAGGGAAGTTGATGCTTTTACATTTTATGTGGGGAATTTATGAATTAGGGTTTCATGCTTAGAACGGCTTTGCTCGGAAACCCTAGACTTTACATGGTGGATGAGGGGTCCTGGGACTTAGTGGTTGAAAGATGCGGGGGAAGTAACTTTGATGGGGGTTTAACTTCAGGCTATGAAGAGGTATATATGCATATATGCATGAAGTTGAGGTTAGGGTTTCTAGGGTTTACATATGCCGCTTCACCTTTTGAACCATGCAACATAGGCATGTATGTGTGATTTTATGCTAAGGTCTAGAAAGATCAGAGCCTAACATGTTAGAATATTTTGGAATGGATTAAAAGTTCAAAAGGGATTTTAGAAAGGATTTGAATTTAAAAGGATATTTGAATTACCCACTGTGCAGTAAAGAAAAGTTCAAATTTTGAAAATCTATTTGAACCAAAAGATGGGAAATATTTTTGGGAGCCACTTTTATTTTGGGGGTTTGCCAAGAACCGGTCGTTTAGACCTTGAACCGGTTGAACCGAGATTATATTCTGGAAAAAAACTAGGGTTTTTCTGTGGTTTTACGCCTTCCTCGCAACTGAAGGGCGCCTTCTAAGTGGGCAGGCGGGTAGGGAAACAGGGCGCCTCCTCTTTAACCGACCGGGCCCGTGGTCCACATGTCAGTGGCTCGGTTGCTTGTCCGGCCAGGTGACTCGCACGGGGTGCTGCCAGGAGCTTCCGAGCTCAGCACGGGACAAGGCCGGCGGCGGTCTCCGGCGAGATGGGCGGTGTCTGCTTGGGACTGCTTGTCCAAGTGGGTTGAGGGTGGATTTCTGCTTGGGAGAAAAGGAGCACCTACCCGGTGGGAATGGATTCGGAGGTGGAGCTCGGCATCAATGGATTTGAGAGGAGCCGAGGCCGAGCTAGGTCCGAGAATAGGGGAGTTGCGAAGGGAAAAATCGAGGCTAAAGCTTTGGGTTTGGGGCCCGAGGGTGGTCGGGAAGTCGTTGCGGGGTGGCGAGCAGCTCGGGGACTCCCTTAAGTAGGCGAGCTACTCGGGTAGGGGATGTGCAACCGCTGAACTCGCCGGCGCTCAGAGAGAGGGCAGAGGGAGGTCAACAAAGTTGGTGCCGAAGTGAATGGGAGGCAACAGGACGGTGGTGGCGTGCTCGGTTACGCCGGGTGGTGATGGGAGGGGCCGGCGGTTCCAGATGACGGGCTGATGCCGACGGGTCGGCATGGGGCCGATGCCGTGCGCGCTCTGTGCGCAGCCCGGGCGCGCACCAACGACAAGGATGCTTCCGAGCATTCCATGGCGTGTTGATTGGAACACGGCGATGTCCTGGGTGCTAGAGGTAACCAGAGGAGAGAAAGTAGAGAGGAGTTGGCTTGAGGAAGTGTGTGGAGTAATGCTGCCATGGCTTGCCAATGTCGGCAAGGAGTGACATGGGAGTTGAACTCTGTAGAGTGGACTTCCCTCTGAGGTGAGAAGGACTGTGGAAGATGTCTTAGTGCATTAGGGAGTCTGGTAGAAAGTTTGGAGAAAAGTGGTTGGGAATTGAACTTGATTTCATGGGAGAGAAGAATATAGGGCAAGGTGTTCGATAGTGTTTGCACAAAATTCTTGAACTGGACATACTCATGTTATTGTATATTTGAGTCACTGGTATTGAAGTGAGCCTTGTGGAATTTTATGAAATTTTTTCGAGCAAGATTTAGAAGGGTTGCAGTTCAAGGTGCAAATTTGACCTAAATTCAAATTTGGATGTAATCAAATATTTTGAACTGGACCTTCAAATTTTATTTCATAAATGGGTGAAAAATAGTTTCAAGAAGTTTTTGGAATTTTTCTAGAATTTTTGTGTGAAAGGAATTACATGAAATATAAATTTTAGGGTTTCTGCCTAAAGGTTAATTAATTAAGGAATGGGACGGCAGGTTGAGTTTTAGGGTTTCGGGCGACGGCACGACCGAGGTAGGATATGGGGGAGGTTAGGGTTTATAATTGGATGGTCGGAAACAAAGGTAGGTGAGTTGCCACTTAGGGTTTGGGCTCGGACAGCTTGTGCATATACGGTGCGTGTGTTGATTTAGGGTTTAGGGTTTTGAATGCACATGTGATGATAAGGTTGCGACTTGGGTCCGTTGCGTCACAGTGCAACCTCTCTCAAGTGCTCCCATGAAATGGCATGCTTCGAGAGGAACTGGAATCCGAATGGACATGCAATATGATTTAAACATATATACGCATATACGCGTCTTAGGGTTTAGGTTTTCGGGAAATCCGGATGATGAAAATTAGGGTGTGACAAAGCCCGACCATCAGCGCCGTCGACCACCGCGGGAGGCGGAGCTAGATCTAGCCCCGGGGTGGTCGGTTTACCTACCTCCCGGGTTACCCCGGAGGATCTTTCGCTGATGGTGCGCGATGGAGAGCTACCCGATTCGGTGGCTTTCCGAGCTCCTGCTGACTGGAGTCAGCCGTTCTTGCCGGAGGAGGACCTGGTCATCTTCCTCGATTTCTTCAAGTGCGGGCTCGGACTCCCAATGTCTGAGTTCCTGCGTGATGTCCTATCCTTCTTCGAGATCGAGTTGGTAAACCTTCCCCCCAACTCGATTTTCTTTTTGGCTATCTTCGCCCATCTATGCGAAGCCTTTGTCGGGACGTCTCCAGTCGTCGAGTCGTTCTGGTATTTTTACACCCTCAAAGTGTCGACGGCCGGCCAAGTTCATAGCGCCTGCCGCTTCTCTCTTCGGGATGACGTCAAGGCGAACTACATCCCTTTCTCCCCGAAGGACTCGTGAGGGAAATGGGCCTCCAATTGGGCCTTCTGTCACTGATCGACCCATGACCCGGCGACAAGGTGCGAAATCCTGACCCCGCGGGACTTGTGGAAGGACCGTCCTCGACTTATACAGAGGAGTAGGGCCGTGAAGGATTGCATCGCCAAGCTTCGTCGGGACGGCTTGACCGCCATGCATGTGGTCGGCGACTTCATCACCCGTCGCATCGCGCCGCTGGGAACTCGAGGACTTCCAGGGTGTTCGGATGAAGTCGGCCTCTTACTGGCGGATGAAAGTACGTTTCTTTGCTTCTTCTCCTTGACAACTCGAATGGATATTGGAATTCTTTTCCTTTCACGTCCTTATGCCTTTCTGCGCTGAAACAGCGGAAGTCCGGGGCCGAGTTGACGACCTCTTCAAAGCCAAGTAGGATAACGACTTCTTCTTAATGACATATCTCGAGTCCTCGTAGTACACTAGTCGGACTCCGATCTCGATTAGGTGGACTTGAGGTCCACGCTTCCTCCTGATCGGGCCTTTCGGCCATATCTTTTCACTGGGGCCCAGTAAGGAACTTCACGGGCCTTATACGGTAGTTGTACTACCCATCATCAATACCCTTTGGTCGTTCACCTTCTAATGAAGGACATCGGTTAACCCATTTCTTGTTGTACAACTGATATGGCCAAACCAGAACATTACCATTGACGAAGTTTATAAAAGATTGAATACTACATACACGAAATTGCAATTATCATTAAATTAGACATCATTCTTTTCTACGTTATTATTATTTCCTCCCCAAAACCATGACTTATCAGGAACACAATAATAGTTTGGGTTAAATCGTTTACCTGGAAATAAAATGAGTTGAGTATATTTAATTGGTGATACCAATAGTAATGCACACTTTGCACTCTAAAATCTGATTACAGCTTGTTGGGAATCCGTGGTGAGGTGGGGACATCTAAGAAATGAAACAACATACTTAGCACGGTTCTGCTGAAGTCTTGGGTCCTGCAATGCAATACTGAATTTAGCATGACAAGTTTAGGATACAAAGTACTCACAACAAATGCCAAAAATCTTGAATTGTAAGAGTGAACATAAGGCTTCACCATCTATGACAAGCAACCAGTTTCTATCTATCTTACCCAAGCAACCAATTTCTAATTTATCTTGCCCAAGCAACCAATTTCTAATCTATCTTGCCCAACAGTGTTTGTCACTCACCCAAGCAACCAATTTCTATCTATCTTGCCCAACAATGTAGCAGAAGTTAATTGTTCTATTTACTTACCCTTGTCCGCTCTATTTACATTTTTGTAATCTATCAAATTGCCTAGACATTTTTACTGTCAATGTCTACTCTATGTCTGCAATCAGTTACATATCCTCACCGATGTATGACATGCATGTCTCTGATGAACTACTGGTGAGAGGAACGAGCAGAGGGATGAGGTGAAGAAATATCATTTGTTTCAAAGATTAAAAAAATACTCTTTCAAAAAGGATGAAGAAACACTAGAAACATCAAGAAGAGATGGGAAGCGAGAACTGTTTGTCTAGGATTGCAGTGGGCTCTATGCCATACCGCACTGTAGATAATTCAGAATGTAAGCAAATTCAAAATTAAAATTAGGCAATAATTTAATACCTGTTTTTATCACTACAGATAGCTCATGCAAATTCTTTGTTGAAATTTTTAATATCTGCACATAGAACATTAAAGTTAAATGACTCGATGGGCCTCATAAAATCTATTTGGACTACAAAGTAGGGTACTTTATCCTCTCCAACCGGTACTTCACCCTCTTCATAAGTGAATCTAGAAATCCACAATCAAATAAAACTTACTTTTATGGTAATATACTTTTAGTAGAGCTATTGTTTCCATATAAAAAAGAATAATACGTCTAATGGAACTCAGGTAGGACTTACCCCTCTAGGAACTTTAGAAAATCATTCTCGACCCATGTGACTACAACTATTGCACTCAGGGGGACTTGTGTAATTACAATTGTTTCACTCAAAGGGGATTGAGTACTTCCATCTACACTAGATTGCCTACCTACCTCTATATTTTGACTGAGATATGAAAGAATTTGATGCGAAAAAGTATTTACCAAAGTAACAAAGAAATGGTCAATTAGATGTAACTAGTGGCCAACCCGTGCTTTCAACAGGCTAGTTTCAACCCCGAACCAAACATAGCATTTGTGATCACCTCTTGGTGGGTTGATGGAGTTGTGAAGTACAACTGTAGCCATCAGCCCATGAGGTCTCAAATCCTAGGACCTTTACATGTCATCTTGGTAAAAAAATCATGTGTACCTGTGACTTCCACAATTCAAAAGGTGCTCGCATGTTTGTGTGTGTGTGTGCATGTGCTTCTATCTAGTAATTTAAAAGAAAACAAAGCTCAAACAAAGGAACAGAGTTGATAGTCCAAGTGAGTCACAATCGATATATTGGCCTTCGTGTCACAGGATAATAGTGTCATTAATCCTATTCTTTTCTACAATGAATCTACAACATTATAACTCAAACCCGCTTGATGGATGGCTTATGTTTTGTTTTTTGTTTTTTTGGGGATTAGCGTGAAAATTTCTAGGAGTCGGTAATTAGTATAGATATATATAGGTAGATTGAACTAACCATTATTTATCAGATTCCACTTGTTTCAGCTTCTTTGTCTTCTTCTTCTTCCGTTTGTCTATGTTGTTCTTCTCATCTTCTTCTTTGTCATCACTCTCTTTTGTAGCAGTGGCTGCCTCGGCTTTCCTATCTATGACCCACTATTTACCTTGTTTCATTTACAGTTAGCCAATAAAATTTAAGACATTACTCTTCCAAAGGCACCATTCAAAGTTAGCAACTCGCATTTTTATTTGGTTGCTTATCAGTCGGAAGCGGAATGAACTCGCTTGTGAAGAATACTTCATCTCCATGGGTCTAACATTCTTGGTTAATAAATTAAAAAGTACTATTTTAATATACAATTAAGATTTTTAACATGCCAAAGTTAGTGACTTCCACAATGCACTAGGAGAATTGTTGAGACAATCTTTATTCGTTTCCAACACATACACGGCTCTCTTATGCTACAGGAACAAAACAAGAACATAATAAAACTTATAAATATCATAATGCGCCCTAGTTTCCTAACTAAAATTTCCCTAACTGGATCAAAAGAGTATTACCTTGTAAAATAGATAAATATGATCTTTTCTATATAATGCTGCAAGTTGTCCTTCATCAAGAACATCAGTCAAACAGGAAATACCATAAGAAGTAAGCTCAGTTATGGACCTTTTAATATCTTTTGGATCATAGAATGCTGAGTGGTCCTTAGCTCAGCACAAGTTTTGATCTAATTGCATTGCAAATACAGGTTTCCTAAAATCCAACAGAGATAGCATCTAAGTGTAGGGCAACAAATACAAGTTTCCTAAGATGCAACAGAAATAAGCATCTAAGGACAAAGAGTATTGAGTTGGGTATCGTGGGAACAATGATCCATCCGTGGTGAAGTGGGGACATCTACGAAATGAAACAACATACTTTGCACGGTTCTGCTGAAGTCTTGGGTCCTGCAATGCAATACTGAACTTACCATGACAAGTTTAGATGGTTGTGAAATATATTACACACAATAAGCGGTTTCACATGCTTATGTACTAGCTCAAGCTAAAACTAGAAAAAATTGATAATAGGACTAATTTCAACATAGCAAATTAGAGTACCAACCAATCCAAAAGCTCTGAATTATAAAATATTTAAGAACATATCATGCCGGAAATAGGGTAATAGTAGATTAGGTATTATAACTCCAACACAACATCATCAGGTCAATATCCATTCAACGTGCAAATTATGTGTAATCCCCTAAAAAATTTGTATGCACTAATATTGTAGCATAACAAAAATACTATTGCTGCTTCCATCTAATATGGCTTTACACTGGACCGTGGGCCTCCCCTATTTGACATTAAGGAGAAACAAACTAAGGCAAGAAATAAACCATGGACAAAAGGAGAACATCATGTCAAAGTCCATACCGTGTGCGTGCACACACACAACTGTGTGGAAAAGTTACCCTCGTGTATTGAATGGTTGGAGGTTGGTGTTGTCCAGTAGCCTGAACGGCGGCATCTCAGGGATTGTATCATTCGTCTCCTTAGTCTTCTCATATGACTCAGTATTTCTGTTTGTAATCCCTGTGTTTCTTGTCCCAAAAAAAGATAAGCTAGTTTCTTGAGAAGATCAGATTGAGAAATAGACTCGCCTTCATCGTCGAGATTGAGATAGGAGGGCTTGGTCAACAAAAAATAATTGCAAGCAGTTATTAATGGAGGACATGTGTGTGTAGGATCATGGCATAAGATGCGGGTTCCACGGCCATTAAACTGAATAGTCTTCACCTTGTAGATCATATTGGAATAGGACGGTGAGCTCGTTGTATTAGTGAGAAGATGAGAGGAGGAGATTTTGTCAGGGTCTAGGGTTTGGGGTCTAGATATTTTGTCTAGGGTCTGGGATTAGGTTTGAGATAAGTGAGGAGAGGTCAAAGGAAATGCCATCAGCAAGAGATGGAGTGTGGCAGTGGCGGTGGCAACGGTAGCAATGGAGTGCGTCGGCGACAGTGGTGAAGAGTCAACTGACGTCACACCTTTAAACATGCCATAACAGACTACACATCCTTGTGTAAAAAGAAGTGACTTATCAGGAAGACTAACAGTTTGGGTTAAATCGTTAACCTAAAAATAAAATGAGTTGAATATGTTTAATTGGTGATACCAATAGTAATGCACACTTTGCACTCTAAAATTTGATTACAACTTTTTGGGAATGGCTCAAGGTGGCCCCTACTACCCACATTACATAAGGTCATACGCACACTCCCTATACCAACTAGCTTATCCTTCTATACTTAGTGTTTTACTTTCGGGCAGCTATGCCATTTACTTTAAAGCACTGTTATGATTTTGGATGACCGAGCTACTCACGTTGAATCACAACTTTACAAGCACTAAGTACTAAAAGTATGCGACTTACCAGAAGACCACATTGCACAAATGAACTCTTTTATTCATTAACACGACTTCGATACAACACTCTTTAAGTGGCTATCCTACCACTCTACTATGGCATTCTCATGACCATCATCTCTCATACTTAGTAGCTTCTTTCTTAGTTATTTTCATAGTGGAGGGGGGCAGACTTATTTATAGTTACACAAGACTGTTGGATTGTTGACACGCTGCACAATCCAAACCCTACAACACGTAATATCTTTTCTCTAGAAAACTCTACAAATATCTAGCTCTAGATATTTCTTACTTTACCATAAAGAGTTTACTCTAGCAACTTCCATGAAAAATATCTATATTTGCATGCAACCTCCCAAATCTTTTAGATTATTCCAATTTTACCATAAAAAAATACTTCTCATCTTCTAGGAGCCTCCTTGTAAATATGTTCATAATGCAATTTCTTCACTTCTCTGGAATATTCCAATAATTATGCATTGTATTTCTCAATACAACTCAATATAAAGAGCACACAATATATACATAGCTCGAAAAGTAAATAAATTCTAGGAGCATAATTAGGTTGTTAGGATACAAAGTACTCACAACAAATGCCAAAAATCTTGAATTGCAAGGGTGAACATAAGGCTTCACCATCCACCGTCAAGCAATCAGTTTCTATCTATCTTACCCAAGCAACCAATTTCTAATCTATCTTGCCCAACAGTGTTTGTTACTCACCCAAGCAACCAGTTTCTATCTATCTTGCCCAACAGTGTAGCAAAAGTTAATTGCTCTCATCATTTAGCAGCTTTATCTTTACCTATTCTATTTACTTATCCTTGTCCGCTCTATTTACATTTTTGTTATCTATCAAATTGCCTAGACATTTTCACTGTCAATGTCTACTCTATGTCTGCAACCAATTACATATCCTCACCGATGTATGACATGCATGTCTTTGATTTCTGCTTAACTATTATTTCTGCTTGCTCCCCTTCTAATTTGAAACTGACTTATATGGTCTATGTTTTGAAGAATCCAGGTGTTCATATAGTCTCCCACATCTATTAGTTGTGATAATGTTGGAGGACATGATCTCCTGTGCTTGTGGTTATTTCTACTTGCCTTCCAATTTGAACCAACTTAAATTACTTATAGAGTAGTATTTCATGAAAATATTTATGCCTGTAAGAAATTCATTTGGCACTCAACCACACTCTCTTTGTTTAATAGCTTTAAGAGTCACTTACTAACAAACATTTTTCTTTTTGAATCTAAGCTCTGAATACCTAGTCCTTCTTGGTCTTTGGATCAACAAAGATACTCCATTTGGCTAACCTAGATTTCCTCTTGTGGTTATCCCTTGCCAAAAAAATCTTCAGCTGTAAAGTCAAACCGTTTGCACACTCAATAGGTACTTTGAAAAAAGAAAGTATGAACATACACAACTCAAGACAAAGTTGATAAGCACAAGACGACTAGCAGAGACGATGAATGCCGTCCCTTCTAGCTGCTAAGTTTTTTCTCGACCTATCTCTACTCCTTTTCCATTCACTGTTCTAGAGTTTCCTATAATAAATAAAAATGGCAAAGTATCGAAAAGGGAATGAGCCAATGTCACATCCGAGTAATTGAGTATATGATGCTTCCTCTCCTTGACCTTATAAAGACAACAAACATCGCTCTTGTGAAAATTGATTTTTAGCTCGGAAAGTTATTCGAAGACACACAAAAGAAATGTCTTGGCGTTTGTAGCTTTTGTGAAGTTTAAAATGCTAAGATATTTTAATATAAAAAATTTGTAATTTTTTACATACAGCTATGTCCCATGAATGAACGTAATATCAAAGCACCGATATACCCCTCGCAGAAAGGGAAAAGAAACACCTATCTAAAAATGTGTATGCATTACTCGATCAAGAAACCGGACATTCCAAAGCGTGCAACAGGTGATCCTCTCCAAGATAAATCTCAGTAGACACAGTCCCGTCTGTAAAAGAGAAGGTTTCATATCGATAATTGAAAACAATAGTGTTCAAGTAGGTAAAAGAAAAGCATAGTTGTAGCAGAAATTCTCAACATAGTATCTTTTGCAAGGGGTGCTAGTTGGAACGAATTCATAGTTATACATAAGTTTCAGTTATATAAACATTACCAGCAAAGAATATATGCTGATACATATTATTATGGACCAATTGGGGCAATGATTTTCCTTAGCAAGTTGGGCTCCAATTCAACATCAACGAATATGTTCCCTAGTGTATATAAATGGACATAATCTAAAGCTGATTCAGCAACCACAACCAAGGTAAAGCACCGAAAGAACAATTCAATGACCATGGCATCAGCCGATCACAAATATCTCGCTTTTGGTAATTGATTGGCTCAGTATCATATTTGTGGCAACTGCCAAGACAGACGTCTTAAAAGCAAACTAGTATCTAACAAGTTAAGGCGAAATACAATTAATGATGATCATAAGTGTAGATGTTGATGTAGCATAAATATTTTAACACATGAGTTTCAGTTAGAAAATCCGCTGCTGCATCTTAGACTAAGCTTAACTTTAAAAAAAATCTCACTTGTCTAGCAAACAGACCATTGCCCATGTATAATGGTAGACTCCACATCGCCAACTATGGTATACCTCTCAAAAGAGGATATTTGATCTGTTTTGCGACTTTATGTCTCCAACACAAACCACACAAAGCATGCCACATCCAGGAATTGAACGCCGTCTCAAACGCAGGAAAACTAGCGCACCCCAGTTATACCCATGCTGGAAAACTAGAAGAAGAATTATGCCAATAATGAAAAAGGTTATTATGACGAGCATAGACATAAATCTGAGAGGCATCAAACTTGTGAAATCAAATAGTATAATGTTTCATAGCAACTTTTCCAAATCAAAGATAACTTGCAACAGGAGCAAAGCCTGTAGAGATAGTACTTTGATTTAACTGCCAACAAATTTTGCACCCTATTCAGCCAATCTTAGCTATTATAAAGCACAAAATCTTTAGTAAATTTATATGTAAAGAGTAAGTAACTACATAACAAGTTTAGTAGTTCATGCTTATTTCTGATGGTGGTGCTTTTTAGAAAAATTAGTCTAACAAACTAATTTAGCTACTTGGTCATCCATTAACTACTTCTGATAAGCATAACAAAAATGTTTTGTGAGGTATGACAGGTAACTTAAGTAATTGCCTTACCCAAAAGTATGGTATTGAACCAGACCCCAAAACTAAGCCTCGGCAGTAACTGCTATCATATCATCAACAATTAATTCCGCGTGTACCAATGTAATATGAGCAGATAAGTATGTTTCATTTTTTCCTTACCGTTTGAACTCCAAGCATTTAAACAGTTCCAAGCTCAGTAAAGATAAAGAAAGGAGATCTCGGATATTGTTTGGCAACAGATGTTGCAACGTTTTCATAAAAAAGATGTCCCAATCAAGAATAGCATTTGGCCACTTACCATCGTTACCCTCCACTTCTATGCAAAAAAAGAAAAGATGTTCAAGAAATACATTGGAAACTGGCAAGATATTATTTCTTAGAATCCAGGAATCAAGCTAAAGTCATTTGTCAAGCATATTGCATCATGTATCAGGTTCTACGTCTTCCAGAAGCAATTTGAACTTACAGCTAATTCCAAAGTACATTGTTCATTTACTCCTATTACCAGTGAAATAACAGAATTTCTCGATGAACACATATGTCACAAACTATATGAATTTAATGTTATCTCAACATATGATCAATATATGAATAAGTGAATAATGACATAAATAAAAGCATGGTTAGATTAAATTTTTGCATAGTCACCAACCTCTTTGCATATGCTCCTTTATTTGCATGCAAAAAAGAAGCAGCAAATTTGCTGCTTGCAAGAGCACAAGACCTCATTCGTGTCACAAAAATCTATATCGCACATGCTCTCGTTTTTCCTATCAGTCAAAACTATGCTTTCTCTGAAAAGATTGTAGCAGAACTATCAGAATCCTCACTCTTCCCCTGATCATCAGGATCCAATTTAACACGCTTCCCACTCCGCCGGCACCTTATGATCTCCCGTGAATCCTCTATCAATGTGGCATACTTGCTCCGCACCTCCAGCATGGGGTGCTCCTCAATTGCCGTGTCTCCCCCAGCCATGTACGCCTCTTTAAGGACAACAAAACATGACTTCTCCTTCGACAACAAGTAGAATATATGTGGGTGTCGCTCAAACACGCGGTGGAACTTCTGTGGCAGCCCCAGGTGCTGCCTGAGGCAAAGTAATCGCTGCCTCTCAGCAGAGCATGTCACGAACAGACTAAACATCTCATGGAGCACCCCAACCACCCGCTTCTCTGAAACATCGCTATTCCGATCAATGTGGCTGAAGTCCTCATATGGAGAGACATAAGGCAGCTTCTGGAACCCCTCCAACCAGTCTTCAATCTTCCGCTTCAGCCGAAGACCCTTTGACTGGAATAGCGGGATGGGGCACCTCCTCCGCTGACCCGAACTCCTCACGGCATCCATTTGGAGTACTGACAGCGGCATTTCTTGATCTTTCCCGCCATCAATGAGCCCCAGCTCCTTACCATTGTACCCATCCTCGAGACATATGCCATCTCGGAGATTAGAATCCGGAAGCCATCTTGCGCAATGTCGTGGTCCGGGTACCTGAAGTAGTCCTCGGGAGGCCTAGGTGCTAGAGCATCCCCTGTGCAACGCTAAGTGGGAGGCGGCGGCGCGGGGACATGAGGAGGAGGCGGCGGAGGCGGAAGGTAATATCGGCACGGCGGGCGGCAAAGATGTCCGCTCCTCCACAAGGAGGCACGCGGCGGATCCGAAGAGGCGGAACCAGGGGTGGTTGTGCTCGGCCCGACGGGACTCGACGAAGGGCCGCGGGGAAGCGGCGCAGGAAGGAGGCGACGCGGCGGGTCAGGGTTTCGAGCGAGCGGCGGAGCTGGAGACCGTGGAGACGGGGGCGGCGACGGGGAGAGGAGGCGCGCGAGGGAGGCGAGCGGGCGGAGGTCACGCGCTAGTGCGTGAGCATCGGGACGGCGTCGAAGGACGCATCCTTCTTCCACTGCATCTTCACGTCCACGTACACCATGGACTGGACGAGGATGGCGAGGGAGAGGAGGGGTTTGGGCGGCCGGGGCTTCGCGAAGGACCGCATGGCGCGGGGTCTCAAGAGGTTTAGGGTTTCCGGTAAAGGCGTTTTTAGGGTTAGGATGGGGAAACTGCAGAGCAGTGGGGAAGAACCAATACAGCGGATGCGGAGGTTGAAGAAGGGTAGAAGAGTAAAAATGCGCACGAGCGTCGTGGCCCCGCATATAGTGAGACACACGACTATCACTCGCGGAGAACATATACGTGGACACATCTTGACCATCCAGCTTCCATCGGGCAGCTGCGCCGCTCACGAGCGTCGCGTGTGAATATAGGTGAAAACAGTGAGAACTCAAGGCCAGTCTTCCTCCGAGCCTTTCTCCAAACTATGATGAACAGTCAAATAATAAAATAAATTGAATTAAATCGCAATAGGTCCTATCGAAAGTAGATGGCTATGGATTTAAGCCGTAGGACGTGGTTTTATAGATTCTATACGATTTCCCAATCAATATTAAGCATGTTTTCATAAAGAAGATGTTTGACATATTCATTGGATATTGGTAGGAGAAAAAACCTGACTCGATAGTCTTAAAAAGAAGGGAAAGCACAACCAAGTTAAGATGATATGGATCGCCCCTTCTTCTTGTGCCAAAGATTTTACAAATCCTATAATTTTCTGGTTTTTTAAGGTGTTTAAATTTATTTTCAATTTCTATCCGAGAGTTGTTTCCATGCCTTTTCTTAGATTTGTTGTTGGATACGAGTATAAATCTCAATTATCTAGGACACGGACCGTGCCAAAAATAGGAGGAATCTAGACCAAAAATAGATATACCAACACATAATATGCACATAAAAAAAGAGTATTTAAAAAAAAGCTAGACAATCATTTATAAAACTAACGGGAAATCACAAAGAATATCAAAAGATGCCAATGTTCTCATATTTATTTGGTGTTTCATCTGGTATCAATCTCCTAACACGTGGATATCATATTAAGCAACGTATATTATGAAATAAAAATAGATATACCCGATCAAAGCGTGGATATGCAGAATGACAATTTGTAAATATACTTATTTAGAGATAGCATCAACTTAGACAGGTATAACCTGTTCGCTTTTCACTTTAGAGACGAAGTCTATAACATGAGATGATGCGAAGTCCAAGGGAGTTTTGAGGGGTTTTAAGCTAGGTGCTCTAACAACAATGAGCACAAAGCCAGAATTGCCAATCTCACAACAAAAATGGATATCAGGTACTGAATTAATAATACTTACAAGCGGTCTATTTCATTAAACCTGATCCTTGTTTCTATCAGTAGTGCAATGTGACTATACAATTAGTTACTAGGCTCAGAAAATATATGGTTCACATATACAATAAATACTCAAAAGGTCAGACTACATTAGGGCATCTCCAATAGTAGAGAAGACAGCCTTCTCTATACCTTTCACGTTATCTAGAGATAACAATAAAAAACATGTTATACAATGGATTATCTCTTGATGTTATCTCTAGCAATTAATGCATGCATGAATATAGGATCAAAATTAAACTAGAAAATATGGAGTTAAGGGAAAAACATATTGTACAATGGAGAAAATAGTGATCTCTTAGGTGTGAAGAGATCATCCCTTCACCAAGAGAATGCAACTTCTCTTTATTTTCTCTCTCTTCTCTAACCAACAAAAATCCTATGTGACACCTCTAAGAAAGACTGACATCACCCTATTGGAGATGCCCTTAACATATCAGGCCTCTATTGTCATCATGACGTAACATATATAGCACTTGGTTAAACTGTGTGTAAGCATAGTAAAATTATTTATATCGTTCAAATAACTATCCGATGCTTGATTGGCACTCACCAGCTCAATTTCGATTTTTTTTATAGTTGTCCGTTGGCATGTACTACGTGAGATTGAGCCTTGCAGCAAGTAGGTATACTGGGAGTCGTACTCCAGGCCCACATGTGCACACACACTCCCAGCCCCGGAGTCCCAAATCCCACCTCAAAAAACAAAAAAGTAAGAAAAGAAAAGAAAAGGTGGGCGAAACCCTCCTCCCCCAACCGATCTCTCTCGCCGTTCGCTAGTCCCAGCTCCCCCTTTCCACCTCCTCCCGGCGTCCGCCCCAAAACCCTCGCGCCGGCCGCCGCGCGGGCCCCATCCCTCCCCTGCTCCCCGCACCGCCGCGCCGCGCGATGCCCTTCGGCATCTGATCATGTCTCAGCCAACGCCACCGCCCCAACGGCCCTCTCCTCCTCCACCACCTCCTCCCTCCCCACCTCCCCGCGCGCCCCGCACATGAAGAGGCCAAGCTCCCGCCTCCTCCTCTGCTGCCGGGGACACCGAGAAGAACGGACGCCACCTCGACCCCACGGCGGCCGCCCGCATCGTCGTCCGTGGCGGTGGCCGCACAACGCGAGGAGGACGCGGATATGCTGCTCGACGACCAGGAAGAGCTCCGCGCTCCCAGCGCATCGGCCCCCGGGGGAGTCACCGCCAACCTCTTCCGCAAGAAGCCACGCTCCCACAGCCCTCCTCCGCCGGTGCCGCCCGCAAGCCCCTCCGCATCAAATAGTTCCCACCCCTTCTCTCCCATGTCTCTTGAATTTCTCAGTCATCACCGAGGAGCTTGTAGTAGCAATTGAGGCTATTCTATTGTTTCTGTTAGTGTTGCTAGTCACTGCTGGCTGGGTACAACCGTTTTACTTTGCGACCTACTTGAGTTTAAATGCCGGTGGTAGCTAGGGATGCCGCACGGACGTCAGTGTTTGGGCGAACAGACACGAAGTAGCAGTTCTGGTTCCCATGGCGTGCCTAGGTCTGTTGTGTATCACTGAAACTAGCTATAGCTCTGTGCACTGCTTTGGAGAAATGGGTGGTGGTTGCTAGGAGAACTAAAAAATTTTGTGAGCTAGTGTATGAGATATGCTTGCCCACTCTAAAAAATGTGGCGTCTAGACATTCTTTTTAACTTACTGGAATGACGTCAGCATTATTAGAATCTCTGCTGGCAGCTCCAGTATTTCAGCGGGATCTTGTCCTTTTTTAACTATTGGGAGCTAAAACTCAGCCTGCCCCAGGATTTTATAGTAGTCCTACAGCGTTCACTATTTGTTAATTTTCATAATTTTTAAAATATCTGCAACTTCAGTACCACTTACAAGATCCAACTAACTTGTAAAAGGAATTCAGAAGATCTCTTAGGTTCTTGCTCAGATAAACAGGTCCCTGCGCCGCTTTGTGATCTGTTTCTGAAACCCTAGTTTGTATAAACGTCATCTATTTCTAGTCCCATTCTGGATTAGTCTTTCCGTGGTTTCCTGTGTAGATTATTATCATCCATCTGCTTTTCAGTATTAGGTCAGCCAAAAATGCCAAAGAACTTCGAGGAGGACTTGTGGGCAAATTTGAAAAGGATTGCCATTACAGCTATATTTCTAAGCAGCCGCTTTCCTGCGACGTTCGAGAAACTTTAGTCAGGTTTATTTTATGTGCTATACACCACAAGGCTTGATGCTCCCACGTTAATTATAAGCACGTGGTAATTTTTTTTCCTCACTATAGGCTGCTGGTGAGCGTTGTCTACAACAGTTAGGGGCAAACTTATGACGTGTCAAGAAAGAATGGGAAATACATATATCGGCAAAAAAGATCTGCATTAGTGGGTCAAAGTCCAGATTTGGTTGTATTTTGTCTTGGCGCAACTCACAACATGCAAGATTTTTGTGAGAAGACTTGCATTTAGTA